>CAJHNH020001199.1:0-191002 GCA_905116865.2 Candidula unifasciata
GGAATCATTTAAACCCGTTTTTTTTGTGCAGATTTTGCCCAAAAAAAAGGAGGCAATAAAAAGGAAACAGAATGATTAATAAAAGAGAAAAATGGTTAAAAAAAAATCTTCAAAAGATGTGAAACATTAAACACTAGAGAGTTAAACACAATTACAAATGAAACAGTCCAAATTATGTATAACTCAAGCCTGCGTTATGGTGCGAGTCTTGACAATGAGGAGGCAATTAGACTGATCGCCTAAGGTCCACAAGGTGTTGAAATAACAGGAGCCCAAAGACAACTTATCACAACATCAAGAAGGAGACAGAGTCCATGTAGTCAGTTTTTCGACCTGTTATGATAAGAGGGAAATGGACATTGGTGACCACTGGAAAGATCTGTGAAAGGATGGATGAGAGGAAGACAACGAGTGAAGATTCTTGCATCTTGTGTGCAGCAATCGCATGGTGGTGTTTTCAGCACAGCATACCGACTGATACATGCCTGCAGGAGATCAAGATTGTTGGATAGGCATGATCGCCCAAGCCAATCGGGCAATGCACTTGAGTGATGACTGAGACTCTGAAGATGCTGAATACATAGAAGAAAGTATTTCATGGAAGCAAAACATTTAAAATACAATTATTTCCAAGAGACCAGAAATGACAAGAGAGTTGAGCTGGAAATATATTTAAAAAAAAAAAAGGATAATAAAAACCCAAAGGGCAAAGTTGGAAAGATACGCAAGGTAAGAAGCAAACATAGCAATACAATTGGTGAGTCTAACCTCACTAGGATAGTTGAAACAGCAGTCCGAGAGTGGAACTCCAGGGCAAAAAGAACACAGGGTTGCTGATATCCACTGCAGGGAACATTCACTGTGAAGATTGGCAGCCTCATTGTTTGCATTGTTGAAATGTACCAAGAAAACAAATCAACCTCTTCAAGATGGTCTGATGGAACTAACATTTTTTCTACCGCTCAGAAAACTTAATTCACACATCTCGACAGTGGGCATTGTGGATGTGAAGACTGAAATACCCATATCTGTGTTTTCTTCACAGCCCAGGTACCTATGATATCTTTTCTTTTTTTTTTTCCTCACAGCTATGTCCCCTACAATATCTTCTTTTTTCTCACAAGCCCTGGTACCTCATGATTATCTTATTTTCTCACACGTCCTGGTACCTATGATATATTTGTTTTTATTTTGTTCTCAACAGCCCTGGTAGCATATGATATCTTATTTTCTTCTCACAAGCCCTGGTACCTAGATCTTATTTTCCTCACTGCCCCTGGTTACCTAGGAGTTCTTTTTTTTTGAGGTTCTCACACGCCCTGTGACCTTGATAAATATCTTTTTTTTTTTCCCCTCACAGAAGCCCAGGCACCTATGATATCTTATTTTCTCTCACAAGCCCAAGTACCTATGAATAGCTTGTTTTTCCTCACAGTCCTGTACCTTACGATATCTTGTTTTCTCACAAGTAAAGGAATCCTGGTACCCATGATATCTTTGTTTTCTCACAAGTTCTGGTACCTATTGATATGCTTGTTTTCTCTCACAGTCCTGGTACCTATGATATCTTGTTTTCCTCAACAAGTCCATGGTACCTATGAATATCTTTGTTTTCTCTCACAAGTCCTGGTACCTACGATATCTGTTTTTGTTTTCTCACAAGTCCTGGTATCTATGATATCTTGTTTTTTTCTCACAAGTCCAGGTACCTATGATATCTTGTTTTCTCACAAGTCCTGGTACCTACGATATCTTGTTTTCTCACAAGCCCAGGTACCTATGATATCTTGTTTTCTCACAAGCCCTGGTACCTATGATATCTTGTTTTCTCACAAGTCCTGGTACCTACGATATCTTGTTTTCTCACAAGTCCTGGTACCTATGATATCTTGTTTTCTCACAAGTCCTGGTACCTATGATATCTTGTTTTCTCACAAGTCCAGGTACTTATGATCAGGGTTCATAGCCAAATTTACCAATCAATTTCAAGGCTTTTCAAGGTCTTTTTCGAGGTCTCCTTAGTTTTTTTCAAGGTTGTCTCGGTAGGTAATACTGTAAACAAGATTTTTGCCATTTTTTCAAAGGTGTACTGAGCCACACAAGGTACTGTTCACTTGTGCCCATGTGTTAGTATACCAGCACAGATATCATCATCAGTAGCATTTCCCTTTGTCCTGACAAAAAAACCTCGGTCTCTCACCAGCCCTCCCGCCTCATGTACTTTTTTATACTCAAGGAGTCACTTATATCCTGTGCTTGATATAGTGTTTGAAATTTTTTTTTAGGGCTTGGTGGTAGAGGGCAGCAAACTGAAGTCCTGTCTGTTCTGACCTGGTACCTGAGAGGGTTAGGGAGAGAGAGATAGTCATGAAGAGAGAGGAAGACACATGCTGAGGTAGGCTGGGAGAGACAGTGTAAAGATGGACAGATGAAGTTAAGAAAGAAGGAAAAGAAGTCTGGGGAAAGAGGAAAAAATGAGAGGAGGGATGGAGACATGATGAGGAAAAGTGGGGAAGGGACAGCGAAAGACAGAGAGGGAGACAAATACAGAAAGAGGGAATGCAGATACAGAGATGGGCAGATGAAAAGAGAAGGAAAAGGGAACGAACAGAGATATGGAAGTGATGAAAATATGACGAGTTGAAAGAATGGAGACAGAACGGGACGTAGGGTGAGAAGCAGATTGCAAGCAGAGAGAGATGTAGAACATAAAGGATAGACAAAGGGACAGCACCAGAGAGGCAAGCAGCACAGGGGAGAGAACCAAAGAAAGAGAAAAAAGGCAGAACAGGATAAATGGAGGGAGGTATACAAAAGAGGAGGTGATGAAGGGAGGCAAACAGACTAAAGCAGAGAGAGAGAATAGAGAGAGAGAGAGGTGGGTAAGGAAGGCAGTGACAAACACATATTAAGATAGAGGGGTCATGGGAAGGGAGACACTAGATACATCAAAGAAAAAAAACAGCCACCTACTCCCCCCCCCCCCCCCCCCCCCCCCCCCACAATTTCAAGTGTAGTGGACACAACCACTAGGAAAAGAGTTATGGGGCAAAAAAATACGTAGATGAACCAGTAAAAAAATGGGGGGGGGGAAGAATGAGAGGAGAGGGGAGCGGGTAAGGAAAACTAGAGAAAATGAAAAGACAGGATGGAGAGGAGACAAAGAAGAGATGGGGACGAGAGAAGTGCAAGGAAAGGAAGAGAGGAAGAATGGAGAGAGAAAGGAGAATAGTAGAAGATCAAAGAAAAGAGAAGGGGTGAGAGAAGAAAGGTAAGACACGGTTGTGGGGGTGGGGGGGGGGGGGGTGTAAGAACAATGAGTGCCAAAAATAGAATTAGGAAATCTCTAAGTGAGGCCACTTTTCCAGTTCCTACCCTCTCCCAATGTGAATGTGGCCTTGGTCCAAAAACAACAGTGCTAACCCCTACTGCCCCTTGCTTGTCCTATCTGTGTGTGACAACAATAATTCAATTTCTTCTTACACTTAAGGCTGGTGACCTGAGAGCCAAGGTCATTTTATGAAGAAAAAAAAAAAGTCCAGGGGATCCCAACCCACCACTGGTAGAAAATAGAGAAGTTTACCCACACACATAAAATAGGTCAGACACATAAATAGGTCAGGGCAGCAGTGGACTTCGTTTTATTTCTGGTTTTCCAATTACAGAAAGGAGGGGAGAGAGGAGGTGGTGGAAAGTGGTGTAGAAGGCTGAGGTGGTAAGGGTGAGACAGGGGAGGTGAGAGAATAAAGTTTAAGAAAATAAAGTGGGAATGAGACAGGGAGAGAAAGAAGGGAGTAAGAAATAAGATGAGACACAGAGGGAAGAAGGTAGCAGGAAGGGGTGCACTCCCTCCCCTAGGTGTCATCAATGTGGGAGGAGAGAAAAAGGGGGGGGGGGGGGGGGGGGGTGACGGCAAAATGTGTTTTTAAAAGTACACATATATTTTAATGTGTGGGAGGGGGAATGGTGGACATGAAATGTTCTGCACTAGGCAACACATAACCTTCTACACCAACTGAAGGTATGGAGAAAGAAAGAGAGAGAGAGAGAGAGAGAGAGAGAGAGAGAGAGAGAGAGAGAGAGAGAGTGAGGGAGAGTGGCAAATACAAAGAGAAAGAGAGAGAGGAAAGCAGTGACACAGACAGGCAGAGAGTGAGGAACAGGTAGGACAAAATGTGAGGGGGCGGGAAGGGAGATGGACAGAGCTTAAGGCCGCTAGGAAACAAACAAATCAAAAGAAAATATCCACCATGTTCACACAGAATCCCCCCCCCCCCCCCCAATACAACTTCCTGTGTACTTGAGTTTGCTAGGAAGAGTTATGGAGCCGCACATTTACTAAACATTTAAACAAGAAATAAAATAGGAAAAAGGGGGAGGGGGGACAGGAAAATGAGAGAGTCAATGGAAAGATAGAGAGAAAGAGAAGAAGATAAAGATCAGAAGGGAGGGTTTAGAGACAATGCAGGAGACGGGAAGGAAGGAGCAATAGGTAAAAGAGTGAAAGAGGGAGGGAAGAGAGAGAGAGGGGTGAGACAACAGAAGAGGGAATCTCGGGGAAATTACAATACTGATCGCCAAACACACTGTAAAGATAAATCCAGGCCAAAAATAGAACTGGGAAATCCTGCTGCAGTCACTTTGCTTAGCCCCAATGCCATCTCTAATTAATAGAGAAGGCCGTGCTTAGCCCCCACCACACGGCGACTCTATTTATAGATACAACTGAAACCGAGCCCCACCATCTCCCAATGTAATCCTTTCTAGAAAACCACGGCCATAAACGATTTTTACTGTTCATTTCTGCCCGACTTGCTAGAAACGAAAGGCACACACACAAACACACACGAGACCGACGGAATCTGCTACTTCCCGCCCCATGTCACACCGTGCTGTCTGCATGTATTCATGATCTGCAACACAGCCCGCCCTCCCCTGGCCTTTGACAAGCCATTTCGGCTGAAAATAGCCAATAATCAGCTGCCCTCACACCTGAAACGACCATACAACGAAAGTAGCCAAAAACTAGCCAAATGGCCAAAAAAGCCAAATGGCTCCCCCAAAATTGCCTGTGCTGAGAAACACAGGATTTCTGACGATTTCATTGCCGTGGTCAAAATTCACGGCTTTTCAAGGTCGGAATGTCTTTTATAAGCTAAAATTCACGGTTCAAGGTCAACGAAAAAAATCCCGGTAATTTCCCGATTTCCCGGTCCACTACGAACCCTGTATGATATCTTGTTTTCTCACAAGTCCTGGTACCTACGATATCTTGTTTTCTCACAAGTCCTGGTACCTATGATATCTTGTTTTCTCACAAGTCCAGGTACCTATGATATCTTGTTTTCTCACAAGTCCTGGTACCTACTATATCTTGTTTTCTCACAAGCCCAGGTACCTATGATATCTTGTTTTCTCACAAGCCCAGGTACCTACGATATCTTGTTTTCTCACAAGCCCAGGTACCTACGATATCTTGTTTTCTCACAAGCACAGGTACCTATGATATCTTGTTTTCTCACAAGCCCAGGTACCTATGATATCTTGTTTTCTCACAAGCCCTGGTACCTATGATATCTTGTTTTTTTTACTCACAAGCCTAGGTACCTACAATATCTTATTTTCTCACAAGCCCTGGAACCTATGATATCTTATTTTCTCACAAGTCCTGGTACCTATGATATCTTATTTTCTCACAAGTCCTGGTACCTATATCTTATTTTCTCACGCCCTGGTACCTATGATATCTTTTTTTTTGTTTCTCACAAGCCCTGGTACCTATGATATCTTTTTTTTTTCTCACAAGCCCTGGTACCTATGATATCTTATTTTTTTTTTCTTACAAGCCCTGGTACCTATGATATCTTATTTTCTCACAAGCCCAAGTACCTATGATATCTTATTTTCTCACAAGCCCTGGTACCTATGATATCTTATTTTCTCACAAGTCCTGGTACCTATGATATCTTATTTTTTTCTCACAAGCCCTGGTACCTATGATATCTTATTTTCTCACAAGCCCAGGTACCTATAATATCTTTTAAATCTTTTCAGGAAGTGTTCAATGTAGCGCCATCTTTTTTGTCTTATAACTGTTGTTACCAGTGGTTTCCCACATATTTATAGTAATACTGAGTTATATACAGTATCAAATAAAATATAAAATAAAAACAAAGTAATGACAATACACTCTCACACACATACAAATAAATAAACAGAGGGGGGAACCATTTGAGGCCGTTAAAATTATGAATTAATCAAGTAACAGAAAGTATTGTGAACGGCACTCATAGAAAGAAGTAGAATTCCCGGCACGGTAACTATAGCTTTCGATTTTTATGTTGTCTAGTGTGTTCTTCTATCTTTCTACTTCTTTCTATGAGTGCCGTTCACAATACTTTCTGTTACTTGATTAACACATACAAATAAAAAATAAGCAAAAGACAAGCAATGGTGTACCTTGCCTGAATCAACAACATATCTGACATTTGGGATTGTGAGTGAAGTTTCTGCAACATTGGTAGTCACAATACACAGTCTACACCCATCTGGGGGTGGTTCAAACACCTGAAATTACAAACACACACCACTTAATTTAAGGCGATGCTAACTTTTTGAAATTAAATTGTATACTGTTTAATTTCTACGTTCTGGTACGGTATAGGATTTTATACTGAAGACCTCAGATTGAAAAAATACTGTCAAACTGACTGTGCACTCAATGGTTGCTATGGAAACCAAGATAAATAATAGCCATATTGGGATTTCTTGCAATTGGTCTAAAATCTCCATTTTTGTATGTACAGGCTCAATTTATTTGTATATTTATACATTCATAAACCCTTTACACAAGTACGGAACAGTTTTATATTATGACTTACCATTTCTTTTTTAGTTAATTTTTAGAATTTAGCATATACTTTTAGACAATTTTTGTGGCACTCCAACTGCTACATAAAAACTAAATCCTTAGTTTCAGTAACACTCTTGTATTTGCATAAGTAATATAATGTTAAATAAGTGTACAAAGTTTCATTGTAATCAGATAAGCAGTTTTTTAGAAAAATATATTGCAAGCCGAAAAATTTCCAAAATAGAGGGGGAAAGAATTTTTTCATGTTGTATTATACTAACAACATTATTTTAATGTTTTGATGTTATTTTATATATAAAAAACAGTTTCCGATATTACATGAACATTAAAACAGTCCTGCGGCATATGCAGGACCTCCCTCTAGGGCATGCAGTTCATCTTGCCTCTTCAGTTTGGCAGCTCGTACTGTCCCGTCTTTTAGTTTCCTTGGCCTTCTTATACCTCAAGCTATTTCTAACTCTCTTTTGCATCCTAGATGCTTCTAGTCTTTTCATATACAGGCATGTAGAAAATCAAAAAAACTGGGCAGTCTTGAGAAACAACCAAAGTTAAACTCTCTTGCTGCAGTTACTACCACAGAGTTTTTCCTGAAATACATCTACAAGTAGTTTAGGGTCAGACAAACTTTCATAAATTGGCAAAAGATATTTCTGTAGCTTGTCACAGTTGAGCCATGTGTGTAACATTTTTGTCATGAGGACCTGGGGATTGGTGCTTAGCCAGGGTGGACTGAAAAAACCCACCAAAATTGATCTCCACTTGGGCACATTTCATATCGGGGAGTTTAGTCTGTTCAAAAACAGTGATGCAGTGAAGCCATAACACTGTTCCTTAAGGACTCTAAACTGGTGTTGTTCCTTATTGCTCTGTTGTAATAAATTGTCAGCTTACAGATGGCATTTTGTGTAAACTGACCTTTACCACATCCCCTAGGGTCACACCTTGCTTTCAGCAGTCAACAACAACATTATGGAGCGCTGTTCCAAGCATTTACTGACATTCCTTTGTTTATGTGAATGTTCTCCCCAAAAGGTTTGATCTTGGCAAGCTCCGCAAATGTTTTCGCATCACCATCAGAAAGTACTGATGTATGGCGGAGCTTATGACTGGCCACAGAGGACTGCCACAGCACTCGTGCAGCACCCACCTACATCATACCAGCAGATCCTGTGAAATTATTATCAGTTTGAAAGATGGTCTGCCTTCCATGCTTCAAATTCAGCTAGTTTAGATTTGGAAACTGTCTTACCAGTGGTTTCACACATCTGACAATATGTGGACATAACATGTACATCTATGCAAAGTCCTGTAAGGATATCCATTGCACAGCCAACCCCCATTATTACTTCTTGAAGCTAGGTACCTTCCACAAACTACTTCTTCACAACAAGAGCAGTAAAATTTTGCATGCACAGCTAATCCTTGAGTTTTCCTGCTGTCAGTTTTCAAAAACCAGTATTTTTACATAGTGGACAACAAAACATTTTGATGATTTTATCAATTTCAGAAAAGTCAACTACTCCTATTCTCCAGTTGTTTTTTTATGTCCATTGTCATCAACAGAAACATACATACTGCTAGAGGAGGTCATATATTCATATGTATCTCTTTTAAACTGGCTTTGGGTTTTTTCTGCAATAAAAGTGTCACTTCAACCTCAACCAGTGAGAATCGCCCGTAATGAATGAGGTTCGTGTTTACACCCATATATGGAAGTTACCAGACTCTTATAAGGGTCAGTGAATTAGTTAAGAAACTGTAAATTCCACCTTCCAAAATCCCGCGGAACAATGCACGGGACATAATTACGATTACAATGGTATATATACATACAGGTATCCCCTTGTGTAAATAGCGTTGCTAAGTGCGAAAAGTCATCAATTTCTTAACAAATTTTAAAAAAAACAATAATTTTACAGCTAGGGTTAGCTCAGTAAAATTTTAATATTGCATTTTTTTAAAAAAAACATATTTTAGACAAAAACAAATGATGAATCTGACAGAAGACTAAGTCGTGTAAAAATAAACTTTTCCAAAAATTGTTGACCTGATCCCAATTCACTGTTTTGAACACCTGTACATGGCCTTAAAACAGAAATCAAAATGATTCAATTACCCTAGCTTGTTTTTCACTTGACAAGAGTGAATACAACGGCAGGACATAGAGTGGTATGCTGCTATCTGGTTTGTCCTCATCCATCTTGATTCTCTGTAAAGACAAAATGTGTGGAGGAAAAGGTGAGACCAAAAGTAACAAACTAAGCAAAAATAAACATGTGGTTTCATGAAGTGAGTTATGTATTACAATTTAATCACGCAGATGGTACAGAACATCTAATTTACACAAGCATTTTTTGGAAGCTTCCTTCTGTAGCCTCCAGCTCTACCTTACACTGGAAAGAGACAATCTATATTTTTGTCATATTATGAAAAGAAGAAAAATGAAGTACACTGTGACATGGGAAAGCTGAAGGATAAAAGAAGCAGGAGTGAGGGAGAAGATGCAGGACATGACATCATGGCACGGGAGATCATCTCTGTGTCAGAGCTGACTGAAAGTACATGAGACAGAAGGTTGTGGATAGACATGATACCAACGCCACACGGCATGGACAATAAAAAGAGGAACGTTGCAGGCTTTTGTCTCTTTTCCCTCTGGTTTAATATCTATTTACCTGTCCGACACGACAGACCATATCAGCATCTAAGCTGCCATAACTCTTGGAGGTCATAGGAATTGACAAGCCCCACAAGTGCCTAAAGGCAAAGACACACCAGAGGAAAAATATACATTTAAAGTTGCATATTTAAGCAAAGGACCATTTTTTAAAGCCTGTGAAGCACCGGGCATATGAAGCTATTTTACAGAACATTCGGCACACAGTGGGTGATATCAATATTAAGCCAGCTGCCTTTACTTCCCACTATATTACATGGTACGCATTTTAGTCGGCCTGGAAGCCAAAGTTAAGGTTAAAAAAAATAAACTTGGATGTGGATCTAATGCCAAGACCTTCTGAGTCGGCATGCGAGCATCTAGCCACAAGGTTACTATAAATTCCAAAGTTATGTTAAAGCAACTTTAATGTAACTACAGTTGAAATCTATATAGTCAGGGTGGAAAATACTGAACTGTTACTTTTCAATGACTTTTTAAAAAAAAAACATATGTGTATCATTTCTTTTTAATTGTTTGTATGGCAGTGGCTCACATGGCCTGCTCTTTAGAACGTCCAATTGCAGATGCACTGTAAACTCAGAGGTGTGCAAAGAGGATATCTTATACCTTTTTTTCCCTTTGTCTGAAAAGGCTAAACATCTCATTGACTACCTAGGGAGAATAAATAAGTAACATTTCATCTGGGGAAGGAAAGTGATTTGAGAATACTGTCCAGATTTTTATTTAAATCATGCTCTTTTTAAGCAACAGACAGACAATATTTCTAAGCCACTGGGGGTTTCAAGTTCACATATTTTGAAAACTATATACATTTACCATTTCATCATCCAGCTCGTCTTCTCTCATCTTCGTCCTCCTTTTTCTGCATCATAGTTGTCTTTCATCATGTCATCTGTTTCTTTCTCTGCCTCCTCATCATCTTGTGGCAACACAGAATAGCTGGCAAACATTTTAATCAATGATTATAAATTATTATAAAACATTTGATTCTCCCTAAGAACAATTGGATATCCCCTCCACCTAATGGTTGCTACAGTGACAAAACTGGTTGCCTTTAGGAATATTACTTGAAGAGGTACCAATCTGGATGACAACATCTAACAGTCCTAACTGACAAACAAACTGGAATGAAACAAAGCCATGAAGAAACTGTTGATAGAGAGGTCTGGCGACCTCTCTGGCAAACCTCTACACCCCAAGGTAGAAGAGAAGTGACTAAGTAAGTAAGTAAGAGGTACCAATTTCTTCCATGCTGCTCCTCTCATACTACTTTTCGAAAACCTCCAGAACAAGTTTTTTTTAAATTTATTTATCTATTAACCGCCGACAGCAGAAATTGAACAGTAATCACAACTTGAGAGCGTAAAATTGTTTAACACATTCACTAGCCGCTAAGCCACAAAAATTTTTAAGAAAAGGCAGTTTAAAAAAAAATATATATATAATTCAAATATTGAACAGCTTTCAAGTCTTCTGTAAACATGTAGCTTCAGATCAGACTGGTTTTAGAGTTCTTTTCATAGTTTGCAAAGTCTACTGCCATGTATTTGTTATGACTGGGTGTCTTTAATGTTTGTGGCCTCCATGGTAAAGTGGTCAAGCTATCTTTCTCTCACTCTGAAGGCAATGGGTTCATTTCAAGGACTGCAATGTGACGTGAGCAATCTTTACAGAGGCCCCTGGGGAGCTTGGCTGTAGCCATGAGATTCAGGCTTTGTGTGGCTCTCCCGTCAGGTGACTAGCCTTTCTGCAGAGAGACTGAGTCATATTCAATAAACCCAGTGTCGCGTGCGAATGTGCACCAGAACGCACCAGTACGGAGTGAGCAAATAAGACGTCAAAACAATACGTAACGTTGTTATGATAATATTGTTGTCTGAGCAGTTGATGTTTATAGTCCGAAGGAGACGGACGTGGGGATCCTTGAGGACGCTTTACCCCGGGATCCCACGGAAGCAAACGTTATATAAAGTTGGATCCTTGAGGACGTTTTACCCCGGGACTCCAAGACCTCAGCAGGAAGCTGGTGAGCACTACATTCTCGGCAGCAAGCCGGTATACTTTCATTGCTTAATTCGGACTTGTCCGAGGAGAAAGTAAATCGTCTGGATCTCAAGGTCGGACTGCGACCTATCGTGAGGACATGTCAGTCTATAGATGTACGAGCGAGCCTTGGTTGAACGAGTTGATTATTACGTGCATATGTATTTCTCATTGTATTGCTGATTGTATATGTCAATACAACCGTTGGAACTTAACGCATAGCGTTCGAGCTCTACATTTTGAAAGCATTGAAGTAACTACTGTTTTACCCCTACTTGGCCTATTTCATCTTGGTACCACACACATCAGCATGAAGCTCTGCACGTCACAATGAAGGTCCGCACGTATCAATGGGGGCCAAGCCGGGGGCCAAGCCGTATCAAGTAAGCGGGAGGTTGGGCGGTGAGAGCCTTATTCGATATTTCAACTAGCTCACCACTAGAGTGACATATCGTCTTTGGCTCTGTCTGTGGCCAACTTCAACCCTCGGAGTGGTCCCCATTATAACAGGGAGATAGTTTATCTATTCGCGACTCTGTGGATTGATTTAGGCTAAAGTGTCTTAGTCCTGTCTCGTCACGTCCTGTACGTTTAGTTTGTAATAGTGCTACCTGGTGTTCTTTCGACGATTGTCCCTTCTCTATCTGTTAGTTTCCATTGGTGTATTTGTGGAGTCATTTTTTTTAATTATCGTCTGTCAGACTCGTCGCATTGTACGTGTGTGACAGTACGCAGTATTCGTTGTCTTGTGGCGTCACTTCACCACACACTATCATATATATCATATATTGTATATTGATTGTCATATTATTTAAATATGTCTACATTTGCTGAGTTTTTGGAGTTAGGTCGTAGTATAGGCCTAGAAAATGGACAACTCTTAGCTTTCGCCGAAGCCAGAATGAAAGAGTTGTCGGACAGAGATAACCAGTTACGCGATGAGAGAACAGCGGAACGCGCATGGAAAAAAGAAATGGAGTTGGAGAAATTACGCATGGAAAAAGAAGCTGAGGCTGAGAAACTACGCTGGGAAAAAGAAGCTATGGCGGAGAGACTGCGTTTTGAAATGAAGACTAATTTAGAAAGGTTACGTTTGGAGAACGAATTAGAACTAGCGCGTATAGATAGAGACAAGGTTGTTGCTGTGTCAGAATCAGAGAGCCGTCGTCTTGTGACTAGTAGCCGTTCGGGTTCCGAACAAGGGGCATGTGTATACATACCCAAATTACCGTTTCTTACACCTACAGAAGATCTTCATAATTTTTTGGATCGCTTCTCTTTAGCGATGAATACAGCTAAGATACCAGAAGAACAATGGGTATCTCGTTTAAGGGATTTGCTAACGGGACCAGTTTTGAACACGTTCACGAACTTATCAGAAGACGAACGCGCGTCGTTCGAAATAGTCAAACAAAAACTGCTGGCGTCGAAGTGCATGACCGAAGAAGGTTACCGTGTGCAGTTTAAATCTGTTGTGCCATCCGTCGATGGAAGTTTCGCTGATTTTGTGGCCCGCGTTAGAACGTTGTTTACGCGTTGGGTGACATTGGCAGATGTTAAAAACTCTTATGATAAGTTGGCTGATCTCATTATTCGAGATAAAATTTTGTCTTCATGTAGTTCGGAGATGTTCTCATTTTTTCAAGAAAGGAAACCGAAGTCAGTTGAGGAGATGACAACATTGGGAGAACAGTATGTCACTGCACATCCTGGTAAACCATTGCACAACCCCAGGTTCGAGGACATACTCCCAGCTGCATCCAGTATTAGGGTGCACCACAACGCCTCGTCAAATCGGCCCAGGTGGAACAAATGCCATAATAGGCAGGGGCGCTATCGCAGCCACAGCGAACAGAGACAACCACCCCATAGAGATCAAACGTCCAAAAAGCAGGGTGAACATTATCAACCCCGTTCATCTGCTTGTTCAATCTGTCTTTCGTGGAGACACAAAAGTCCCGATTGTCCCCACAAGCGACACAGGAAAGATGATGACGATGGTCCATCTTCACGAGGTAGGTTTCAACGCAACACAGGTCCTATAAGGTGCTATGTATGCCGTGGTTTCCATAAACGTTCTGAGTGCCCAAGGGTTATGAACAGTCATGCTAATTCCGCGCAAACAGTAAACGCAGCGATGTCACAAAAAGTGACAAATTTAGCAGACGGTCAGGTTCGAATCCATCCAGAAATTGTTTACCCAGCGTTGTCAGCTGTACCACTGGAGGCTGGTTTGCCTTTGCATAATGGTTATGTTGGAAACATAAAATCTAAAGTATTACGTGACACGGGCGCCAATGTTATAGGAGTGGCTAGATACCTAATCCCCAAATCGGCATACTTAGGTCGGTATTGCAAGTGTTCTTATTTGCTCTCTCGTACTGGTGCTGTTTGCCGCGACATGACTCCAGTTTTCCGACCGAGACTACGACAAGCCCTAGTGCTCGGTCGTCCTGGGGAGGGGGGAAAAGCTGTCGCGTGCGAATGTGCACCAGAACGCACCAGTACGGAGTGAGCAAATAAGACGTCAAAACAATACGTAACGTTGTTATGATAATATTGTTGTCTGAGCAGTTGATGTTTATAGTCCGAAGGAGACGGACGTGGGGATCCTTGAGGACGCTTTACCCCGGGATCCCACGGAAGCAAACGTTATATAAAGTTGGATCCTTGAGGACGTTTTACCCCGGGACTCCAAGACCTCAGCAGGAAGCTGGTGAGCACTACATTCTCGGCAGCAAGCCGGTATACTTTCATTGCTTAATTCGGACTTGTCCGAGGAGAAAGTAAATCGTCTGGATCTCAAGGTCGGACTGCGACCTATCGTGAGGACATGTCAGTCTATAGATGTACGAGCGAGCCTTGGTTGAACGAGTTGATTATTACGTGCATATGTATTTCTCATTGTATTGCTGATTGTATATGTCAATACAACCGTTGGAACTTAACGCATAGCGTTCGAGCTCTACATTTTGAAAGCATTGAAGTAACTACTGTTTTACCCCTACTTGGCCTATTTCATCTTGGTACCACACACATCAGCATGAAGCTCTGCACGTCACAATGAAGGTCCGCACGTATCACCCAGGTGTAACAAAATCGATTCTTTGAGTATTAAACCTCATCTACCAGAAACAATACTTTCCCTTAGTCTTCCCGGTCTTGTTTACTACCCAGGACATTACCTCGTACCCATGTTGGGCGGTGTCAACCTGTGAGCAAAGGTCGCTTTTGAAAAAATCTGCTTTGCTGCAGATTCAGGCCCAAAACCTTCCAGTTGGCAGGTGAGCCTCTACTCGCTATGCCACCACGGCTCACAGAGTAAGCTTATAAAAGAATTTTAAAAGTCATAATTCATATAACCATTGAAAACCTATAAAATCAATTTATAATAATACAGATATTCCACGCTGGAGGCCCAGAATCAAATCCTCAGTAAGGCCATAGATTTTTTCTGTCAGAAGCAAAAGTAAAATCCTAAGCAGCACAGACCATGGTGACAGCACTAGCCCTTCAGCCCGAAATCCTTAGCTTCAAAGACGCCCAGCCTTTACCACAAAAATGGTAAATACAGGCAGTAGTTTATAATAATACCATTTTCTTCTCAATGATCATATCTTTAATGAAACCATTAACACAGAAACTGTTGTTTGTTTAGTACTCTTTTTTCCTCAACCAGCCCAAAATGGATACCTCCCACCAATTGCGAATCGGTCTATAAAAAAAGGTCGATATAAAAGACTAGACACACATACCCATGTGCTACAAGCGTAAAAAGGGTCATTTTACTTATTTCAGTAATTTTCTTTTTTTTTTTTTTAAACAGACAATCTTACCTGCTTAAGTCTACTTCTGGTAAAACTTCAACAGCAGAAGAACTGTCTTTTTGCTCTTTCTCTTTCCGCTTCCTCTCACGTCGTGATTCCTTCTTTACTGGCTCTTGTGTAACTGATATAGTAGACACAGATAGAATATTTTCATGTCTAGTCAAATCTTTTTATCAAACTGCAGTAAGACCTCAGTAATAGGAATTCCAAGTAAAAAAAAGTTAAAGATCCCTTTTCACACCTTTTAGGTGCATCGGGCATATGGGAAGGGAACCTATATATTTACAGACCACTCGGCACTAGGTGGGTAATGTTGTCAGCATTGCATCGGCCAATATGAATTCCAAGGAACCAAAAATTGAGTATGTATTATTTAAAAAGAAAACCAAAAAAGTATCATATTTTGAATTTTTCATGGGTTATATATAACCTTTACTTACATCTTCTCATGCATGCGAGAATACAATTGCATTGTACCGGATTACTGTGATATTTGTATCTATTGGCTGACTCATCCGATTTCTTCAGAAATCTGTTGTCTGATTTCACCTTTCTGCTATAATCCTTTACAAAAACAACTGACAGAACTTAGCTTACATAACAACGCAGATCTCTTTAAAAAAAAACAACAACAACAGATAGGCAAAAACAAACAAACCTACCCTCTCCTTTCACATACGGAAACAATGTCCTCAACTTTTTGCATAAAGTGTGCACCTCCTGCTGACCTGTGACAAACACAAGGATACCTCCCTCTGGGAGTGTGCGGTGAATCTTACACACCTGTAATAATAAACATACAACCCACATCAGTATGTTAATTTCTTTTAAAATGTTTGTCTCTTTATGTTACAAATAATACACCATGTGTGATATGTCCATTCATCATGAATGATAGTTTTCTTCTTCTTTGCATTCACCGGGTGTAAACTCCTGCAGAAAGTTCTGGTTGCTCATCCACTTCTCGACTCTAGTCTTATTCCAGAACCTGAATCTTGTGTGCACATCCGCTTTACAAATCTGGCTTACTTGTATGCAGACTGTTGGTTCCTCACATCTCAGGCTGATGTACTACAATTTGAAAGAAACATACCTAATTAGTGGACTCTTATAACATGCTTGTTAAAGAGCAGTGGGTCTATTCTTTTTCCCCCGTCACAATGGGACCCCGGAACCCACATAGGGAATGATTGATAGTATTTCTTATATTTAGTCAGAGCATACTGAAAAATCTGGCAATATGTAAAATCTTAATAAACCTACCACAACATGTTTTGAATCTAATAGTTAATGAGTTAGTGAGTCATTCCAGTTCCGGCATAACAGCAAACGAGCTTGGCCCATAATTGCTCAACCGCCTATGCCAATGATTCTAGTCACAAACTGAGACAGATACGCATGAATGCCATAGCCATACAAAGTGTCCTCAGTCAGCAAAACACACATTTTTTGATCTGGCAAACCATAAAGTGCATGCCTCCTTAAACACACTGCGAGACCAGGCCTCATCACTGAAAATCAACTTCCTTCGGCGAATAGCTGGGCGATGAGTAGATTAAAACTATTCCTGACTATTCTCCACATGTCATCCACGGCCAGCAAATAAATAGCTGCTATAGCACACGCCTTGTCCCAGGAATACAACGAAGAAAAATACATCACCCATCATTGCCATTATGTACGAATCTGGAACTCAGTAAATAACCGATAATCACAGCTCATAGTGCCACCAGGAGCACTAAACTTAGTAGCTCCAGCTGCAAACCGGACTTCCACAATCTTGCAACATCGAAACTGGAGGAGAAATGGCGACGAGAACGGTCAACATAAGCCAAGTTCTCAACCGTCATCCATTCCCTATCAATGTTGAAACCGGAAGTATAGTTAATGAGCTACAGCTTCACCCCAACACAATCTTTCTAACACAACAATTTTTCTAGTTAATAAATAAATCCTCCTGTCCTGGACCTCTGTTACTGTTCTAAATTCTGCCCTAGATTGTTATTGTTAATTCTTTTTAGTCCATATTTTTTTTGTATTCCAATGCCCTGAGTTAAATTTTAAATGTTTGGGGCTGTGAAGTGAATGATAATGCACAATATGTCATTTTGAGTTAATGAAAAAATAAATGCCAAAACAATAAAACCACATGCAAATTGAATAACAGCCTGCTTACATACATGTATTACACAAGGACGCTTTGAAAAGTAATGCCTCTAAAAGCATAATTTTATTAACAGCACCCTGGGGCAAACGGCACTGATGTGACAAGTGACTTTGGAGGCATAAATGGTCACCAGTGTAGAAAGTGATGCATGCATGCATAGTGTCCAAAAGGGCAATATACATGGAAATTCAGTTGAAAAGATGAGGTGTTAATGAATTTTTTTGACCAAAGAATGTGTAGCCATCGACACTTATCAATTAATGAGAGCGGTATGTGGTGAAACATGTGTGGATTTTGATACTGTAAGGACAGTAAAAGGTAACAATCCAGCCTTGATGGACCTGTATGATCACACTTGCAACGGACGACTGATCACAGTTGTGGATAAACACCACCAAGCTTGCACTCATGAATTGATATGTGGCAATCATCGCATTAAGTAACAACAACAACAAAATTGTTACCACTATGCTTGAGATTTTCACTAAGAGAGTATATCACATTATTCATGTCAAGCATAGGTATAGGAAAGTTTGTGCAAGGTGGGTTAGTCGCATGCCGACATCAGAAATGAAACAGTGTCGATATCAGGTGTGTCAAGAACACTTAATGCATCATGAGGGGTAGGCGATGCCTTTATCTATTGAATTTGCTACCGCCGAAAAGTCAGGGGTACATCATTATGAGCCTGAAAACAAGCAACAATCTATGGAACACAGGCATTACAGCTCACCCCCCCCCCCCCCCAAAAGTTCAAAGTTGCCTCACTGACAGGATAGGTTCCAATGACCATTTTCTGTGACTTCAAGGGCGTAATCCACATAGGTTGTTTCCAAGCAGGGCAATACTTATAAACTGTGATTACCATTTGGAAATATTGCAAAAACTGCGAGCAAGATTGCAGAGTGTTCGTCCTGGCAAATACGCAACTCTTCAATATGACAAAGCATGCCCATTCATGAGTAGACAAACAACGGCAGCAATAAAGCATCTCAACTTTGGCACATCCACCATATAGTCACAATCTGGCACCTTGTGACCTTTTCCTGTTCCCAAAACTCAATATCTCAGGGGAAACATATATACTTCTGACGAGGATGTGGCAGTCGATGTGCATTCCTGGTTTCGTTAAAAAAGAAATCTGCCTTTTTTTCTCCGCAGGATATGACAACTTGCTCGACACTGGTGTTCATGCGTGTGTTTGGGATGCGGTGGTGACTACATGGAAAAAGGAAATCTTACAAAAAGGACACCCCCAGTTTTTTTAAAATATAAGTTCATGTGTACATTATGTAAATGAACAAAGCTATGTCCTCGGAGGGATTACTTTTCAAACTGCCCTTGTATTTTGATTATATACCTTTTTGAATGCCTCTGTGACGTAGTTGTCTGCAGTTTTCTTATTAAAGTGTACGGTGACCGGAAACTGCCTGGCTTCAACCTGAAATTAAAAAAAGAAAACATTTCTGAGATGCTTGTGCATTTGTGCAACTTTGATAATGTATATAGATGCTTGTGCATTTGTGCAACTTTGATAATGTATATAGATGCTTGTGCAACTTTGATAATGTATATAGATGCTTGTGAATTTGTGCAACTTTGATAATGTATATAGATGCTTGTGATTTGTGCAACTTTGATAATGTATATAGATGCTTGTGGTTTGTGCAACTTTGATAATGTATATACATGCTTGTGATTTGTGCAACTTTGATAATGTATATAGATGCTTGTGATTTGTGCAACTTTGATAATGTATATAGATGCTTGTGATTTGTGCAACTTTGATAATGTATATAGATGCTTGTGCATTTGTGCAACTTTAATAATGTATATATGCTTGTGCTAAAACCTTTTAATTCTCTGCTGCGTTCATGTTTTCTAATGAGTTTCTGCATTTTGTGTGGAATTCCATATTGTTCTGGTAAAATGTTTGAGGGGGTCTCATTTTAAAGAATTTGTTTCAAGAAATTCCCTAACTATGGGTCATTGGTTTTTCTAGGTCACCAGGGTAAAAGAGTTAAATGATCACTTAAATGATCATACACCAGGGTGGGAACTGTCATGAATCAGTTGCTGAATTTCTGACTCTGCACCACCTGCCTAAAATGCAACTTTGAAATGCTTAAACTAGGATAAACAGCACTACAGTGTTGTGGCCTTACTTTGACTACTGGCGGCTGCTGTGAGTACCTGAACAGCCTGGATCCTGTGAAGTCTTCAACTCTCAGTGTTGCAGACATTATGATCAACTTCAGGGGCCTTTCTCTCTGAGACATTTCAGGAGAAATTCATTTCAAACAATTAGAACTTTTGATTATTATGACAATATAAATGTTATTATTTATGGGTTACAGATATTATAACTCTGGAAAAAGGTATTCTATGCCATACAACATCTGCTAAAATGAAATGTGCTATCTCAAAATCAGAATATAAAAAACAGTGAGTAGACCAGCTGTTTTATAAGAAATCTTTGTACCTATTAAAGTTGAAAACAAAAGAGAATGGAGAAAGAGGAGCAACTACAAAATGCCAAATCTGCTTTAATCACCAATAATTACTGGCACAGTGCAGACTAATGGACTTGACCGGATGTGGCATACAAAAAGAATGGTAGTGTGTTCTTCTATCTTTCTACTTCTTTATATGAGTGCCGATCAATACACTTTCTGTTACTTGATTAATGCAAAGGATTCTGGAAGCAACATATCCACATCACTACTGAGAATACAAGAATCGGGAGTGAAGATCGGTACAGCCAAGCATGAGAGGAACACATGAAGCACAAAAAGTATTGTTAACCAGCACAGCCCTGGAACTATTAACCGCGCTGACGCTGATGAAGAAGTATCCAGAGTGCTGTGAAGATATCCAACTCACAACTCTTGTTTGTTCATCGTTATTTAATATTCTCATCGTTAGCAGAGAATACACTGCGGCCAACCTCTCTTATGGAGATACCGAAAGTTGTTTTTTCTTATCTATGTGAACATACCATTTCCTCCACATCCTCCAACGTCATTATCAATCATACTACTCAACATCTATTATAACAATCTGTCCACTGAGTGTTATAATAGAATGGCATTCACAGCATTCAGTTCATTCCCATAAGTGCTTCCTCCCTATCTTCAGCAGTCGGCAAACAGTTCCAATTCTGAGGTGCCAGCAGCAGTGTCATTATATGTCCGTCTTCCTTTTCCTTTGAGTGTTGACCAGATCCCCCGGTTAATCGCAAGTTGACCAGATCCCCCTGTCACTCGCAGCTCTAAGATTTTCTCCAGACCATAATGATCTATGTGCCTCCGTACTGTTCACTTACTCCCAAAGGACCTCGGCAACAATTTTGTCTGACAGGAATCAGTTTAATTTTTGTGCCAGGACACATTGCGGAAAAGGGAATGAATGAGTGGACTGGCTTGCTGGTAGGGTTACGGTAGGCAAAAGAAAAGCATTTGACTGGGCCGGTGTTCTCATCGCTCTCAAGCAGACAGAACAAGTAGATGATTCAGAAGATGGCGGTGAATCAGCAACCTTGACAAGACTACAAGAACTTATATAAAAAATATACAGGCAGCCAAAGAAGAATAGTTAACCAACACAGAACTGGTATTATCAGTCACCACACACTGAGGAAGATAATATAAAATAACCCTTGACCCATTAGGGTCATGGAGGTGTAGTGATAGAAGCACTAGCACATAAAACCCGCCATCTTCCTCTGTCTTCTGCTTGATGAAAAAGTATATGATAACTTAGTCCTGTCCATTTCTTAATGTTGTTATTTCAGGTTCTTCTTTGCCCTCCTCTTCTTCGACTACCCCCCCCCCCCCCCAATTTTCCTTGAAGTGGTCTTTGTAATCATATCATGTCTCACCATGTGCCCAAACCAAGCTAGCTTGCGACGTTTCAGCACTGCCAAGACAGGCTCCTGATGTCCCACAAAGTTGTATATTTTGTCTGAGGGAGATACTGAACAGGGGATCCAAGAGCTTATGAGCTTGTCCAACATGCAATGAGGATGATAGGTTGATTAATTAACTATCTACCTAATATAACATTAAACACAGGCATGGCATCATGGAATTCTATAGTATTTATCACCGACACCAATATCTAGCATACCTTTTCTCTTTGTCTAACGATAATAGAAAGAAGTCCAATTAGGATGTCTGTATAGACACTTCTCTCGTGGGCTTCGTCTATGATGATCACAGAGTATTTACTCAGTAAGGGATCCTGCAAACGAAAACAATCTTATTAAATAAACTGTAAAAAAAAAATAACATGCAGCAGTTAAATAAACAAAGATACAAATAATTTTTAAAAGAAAGAAGATCAAATGTATTGCACCAGATTTTATAACATGTGGCTCAGTCTCTCACTAGAGAGAGGCTGCTTGCCTGCAGAGGGCGTCTCACAAAGCACAAACTCTAACACCAGCTGAGACCCCCATGGATCTCCAAGACACTCGCACTAGCAAACCAAAGAACACAATCTGCTGTAATGACTATTTCCAGCTATAAAGAACTGCAGTCTAGTAATGGACTGTTTGTGCTGGCACTTCTGATGACTGCCGTATATATTTCAGGTGTTTATGCTAATGGCATAAAAGAACTGCATTCTAGTAGTGGACTGTTTGTGTTGGCACTTCTGACAAATAACTTATACATTTCAGGTGTGTATGCTACTGGCATAAAAGAACTGCATTCTAGTAGTGGACTGTTTGTGTTGGCATTTCTGATAACTGCCTTATACATTTCAGTTGTGTATGCTACTGGCTTTGTCAAATTTATTTTCACATGGGACCAGGATTGGCAATCTGTGTGGCTGTTGCAGGCATAGGAACAGAGCAACAGTGTGGAGACCTGTTTGCTGTGATGTTGAAACTGTGATTAAGTAACAAACTAACTAGATAAATTACCTGCTGAGCTTCCTTCAGCAGCACACCATCAGTGAGGAACTTAATCTTTGTCTCGGGGGTCACGTATTTAAAAAATACAGCGCTGTGCATATTACCAGGTTGCATGCCTAATTTCAACAACGTACACTGAATGGTTATGAGTTATGACTCTTTCAACAATGTACACTGAACGGTTGTGAGTTATGAATCTTTAAAGTTTGGCAGGACTTCTGCAACTGTAATCAGTTTAAGGAAAATCACATATAAAGAATAAATGCGTACATACTGTGCATAGCCTGCCTCATAAAGAAACTGAGGTACTTGAGTTGTCTTCCCTGATCCAGTCTCTCCACATATAATCACCACAGGGTTCTCACTGATTGTTTCCATGACAACCTGCTCTTCAGCAAGTATGGGCAATTTTAGCCGGGCGTCCTAAAAATAAAGAAAACAATTTGTGCAATGATGAGAAGTTTATGCCAGCTGTCCCCCCCCCCCCCCCCCCCCCCCCCCCCCCCCCCCCCCATCAGTTATTTGCCAAGGACACCATATATTTAACAGGCATTCTGGAGAAATTATCTATATATATATAAAAAATCAATGTGTAATTGCGCATGCGCCGCCGTAGTCTATACGCAAGGCTTCCGCCATTTTCCGGCGAGTTACGTGCAGCCAACGCCTTCTCTAATACATAGAGTAGGACGTGGTACATTAAACAAGACTATCTCTATATTTGCCACAATAACCATATTAAACACGATTTCTATTTTCTGATTTTTTTTTCAAACAATTTTTGGATGGGGGGGGGGGGGGGCAATCAAGGACTATCTCGATGTCGGCGCAGACATTGACTGCGACATTAACTTCATTAACCGCGTTAGACACCTGCGATTTCTATTGTTGTGCCGTTTTATTAATATATCTGGAGTATCTGTCTACGAGAAAACAATTGCCTGCGGTTTTGAATTGTGTTTTAATCAGGACTCAGTAGTAGGGACACATATCTCTAATAGTTAGAGTTCTCTTTTCGTTTATCCGATTAATTGGCTGATTGGTCGAATGGTTAGAACACTGGGTTCCTGTGCGGGAGACCTGGGTTGGAATCTGCAGTAGTTAATATTTTTTTTTTTACCCCGGACTAAAATAATATCCTCATCTGCTCTGTCGTGGTGACAGCACTAGCCATGTTGCCTTAATATTTAAAAAAAAAAAAAAGACAAGTAAATGGGTAAACTATTTGATAATTAAATTTGACCATTTCACATACTTATGATTGCATTTTTAAACTTTCCGATTGCATGGTTACGCTGAAATTTTATAGATTTTCATTTATTTTCATTTAGATTTAGTTATTTCATCTGCGTTGGAATTTTAAGCTGTGCTGTTTACCATGGCGTTCATTTCCTAATTATGGTGTTTTTTTCCTGTGTTCATTTGCTTTTCAAGTGTTTTTTTTTTCCTCCCAACTACTTCAATGAGAGAAAGAGTTGTCGGTGAATTTGGGGGGGGGGGGGGGGGCGAACTATTTACTGAGAGAACTTTAAGTCACAGTAACTGCTTTACCCACTTAAAGTAGCAGCAGCAGTAATAGTTGTGGTTGGGCTGTTACACCATAGTAGGGAGAGAGCAGTAGTCGGTGGAAGAGGGGAGGGGAGAGGGCTAATTACTTAAATTTAAGAGAACTTAAAGAGCTTTACATGTGATTTTCAAGTTCTCATTACCTAATTTGTTTATGTTTTACTAACGCTACCTCCGCTTTTCTATTTTTTACAACTTACTTTATTATTTACAAGTACAGTCGTAGCTTTACTTCCGTCTCCTATAAAAATACAAACAGCTTTAGCATGAGATAACCAAATAACCACTTTTGTTACCGTGCTAATAGCACCATTTAGACGACCCCTAATATAAAGACACAATTATATGGTGCGTGTTCTAAAGTTGGAAAACCATACTATCTCTATATAAATGTGCAGAGAATGATTGCGACATTAACTATATTAGACAGGTGCGATTTCCATTGTCTTTCTTTACCAAAAACCTTTGATGAGGGAGAGGGTAGTAGGTGGATTTAGTTGTGGGGTGGGGGGTGGGATGGAGACTTTCTTATCTGAGCAGACAATGATTGCATTAGACACGTGCGATTTCTATTTTCTTTCATTTCCATTTAGCCAAACTATGCCACAGCAACGCGTGGCCGGGTACAGCTAGTCATTTATAAATATTAGAGTTGCAAATTTAAAACAATATCATTAGCAAAGTTAAGACCCTTTTCTATGCATTCAGGCATATTGGGCATTTAGGGCTAGACCCATTTTTATAGATCAACTGGCACTCGGTGGGTGATTTGGTCAACAACATGCCAGCCCCCTTTACTTCCCAGGACTATAGCTGGTACCCACTTAAAGCTGGGCCAACATTGGAGCCAAGGTTATTTTTTTTTAAAGGGGGAAAAAAAGTCCAACTCCATCAGAACACAAACCCACGATTTTCTGATCCGTAGCCGAGCATCTACCCTCTACACCACAACAGCTCCCAAATGATATCGTTGACATATTTGTTATGTTAAACAAGGGGTCTATGCAATATTTATATGCCAATTAAAGTACCAACAAGTTTTTCAGAGCTATAGAGAACTATTCCTTTTGTTATAATCGTGTAACTACTGCCTGATTTAAGTGCTACATTCCTCTACAGATTTTATAACCTCTAAGCAGTAGCCGGTGTTATATTAGCTAAAAATATTTTATATCACCAATAAGAAGTAGACAAATGCTGTTCAACATAATGAGAAGGAAGGCACTGGAAAAAATTGTGGCAACTGGAAAGATCAGTGGAAAGAGGGGTAGAGGTAGACCAAGAGAGATGGTGCAGGATGGGCTGAAGCGATGGCATGGAGGGATATTATCAAGAGAGCTGTTGCAGGCAACCAGGGATCGTGATTGGTGGAGATGCATGAGCGCCTACGCCAACTGGCAGGGCACATGATGATGATAAAAATATCACCATTAATAAACAAACGGCTATCTATATTTGGTTGGGTTTTTTTTAAATACTGTAAGATGGCCCATGAAACTGTTTTGCCAGTCCACAGGTGTTTTAAAAAAAAAGTTGAAGAACACTGTGTTACAGTGTAGCCATTATTATCTTCTCAAATAGGCTCTGGTAACATACCGGCGAACAGAATCCACTAAATAAAACATTTAAAAGATAACATTGTCAAAAACCTATTTTGGCACCTGAGGCAGAATAGCTTTAACAACAAACCAATTCTCCTAACAGCCACTATCCTTTCATCAACATAGCATTCAACACTGGTGCGCAAACATGCACCTTTCAAACCAACTCTACTTAGACTTTCCCTTCCTCGTTCACCAGCTATAAGTGCACATCTATCTGTTTTACTGGCTTTTCTTTGTGTGTAGTTGGTTGTTCCTTGCCACTTGGGCAGATGCACTCCGACTTTGAAGGAAACCATCAGTTAGTCGACTACTGCGACATGCTTGTTGGGGAGGCAGTGTGTCTATTCTTGTATTCCCCACAATGGGTGCCCCGGAACCCAAAAGGGGCACTGTACACAAATTGTCATAAACTTATTAGTCGCCTAACTAATATGTCCTACAGTCAGGGCTTTATTAAATCTAGAATAAAAGGCGCCGGTAGGTACCACAAAGGGTCTAAAAATATCTATTGTAGAAGAGCTGAAAATAAAACTCTGCCCTAAAAAAGTACTCCGTAACATTGCAGATGACCAGAAAAAAAGTACTGTAGTTCCCAAATGAGACAAAGAATAAATACTGAGTACCTACTGGGTCAGTCTCAGAAAACTCTGCTACTCCTGGGAACTGAACAAGGATTCCTAGACTGTCAAGCGTGCCCCATGCACTGCACCAGTTTTATAATATTTTCATCAATAAAAAATATGATACCCAAAACAAAAAACACTATTGGTGAACAAATTACATTTACTAACAAATAGGAGATACAAAAGTTAGTTGCATGAACCAACCCCAGCATTTTTTGGCTGTTTTGGTTTTTCTAGGCAAATGTACGTTCAGTAGTTTGCCATTACTCTCTAAACAGTCAGCTCTCTGTAACACTGTCAAAACCAACATAAGACAAACCGTACGCAGCTGGGATTGAACTTGCGCATTCGCAATGCCTAAGCCATAGATGCCGAAAAGAGATACAAACCTTGGTGAAGATGAAGACATGATGTAGGTATTTTGTTGTAAAAGCTCTACTGAGCCAGTCCTGGTGTACGACACTATAAACTGTTCTTTGCTGTTGGAAACTTTTCATTTTTCCAGAAGGACAGTGTTCCGTTGTGTTTTAAGCAAGCATGGCAATCATAGTTAAAGCCAAGAATTAATGTCTCTCTCCAAAGCACAAAGCCTGGGTAGACAGACATATACAGACCCTGTGTTGTTTATGCAGCATGATTCCTCACTTGTTAATTCCACAGGAAAAAGCACACTACAGAAGCTGCTGTATTATAACAGCAGTTTTCGGTCTGTCCACCTGTCAGATTTTTTTCCCCTAGACCAACTGCCGACAAAGGGCCTGATCTGCTCTGCCATAACATTGAGGTTTCAGGTTCTGCCCTGAGATAATATTAAGGTTTCAGGTTCTGCCCTGCCATAACATAAAGGTTTCAGGTTCTGCCCTGCCATAATATTAAGGTTTCAGGTTCTGCCCTGCCATACACAGGGTTTCAGGTTCTGCCCTGCCATAACATTGAGGTTTCAGGTTCTGCCCTGCCATAACATTGAGGTTTCAGGTTCTGCCCTGCCATACACATTGAGGTTTCAGGTTCTGCCCTGCCATAACATTGAGGTTTCAGGTTCTGCCCTGCCATAACATTGAGGTTTCAGGTTCTGCCCTGCCTTACACATTGAGGTTTCAGGTTCTGTCCTGCCATAACATTGAGGTTTCAGGTTCTGCCCTGCCATAACATTGAGGTTTGAGGTTCTGCCCTGACATAACATTGAGGTTTCAGGTTCTGCCCTGCCATACACATTAGGGTTGCATGTTGCATTTTATACTAAAGACATTTTTATATTTTCCTATGTTCTACTATACACTGCTAAAAGGTGTCATGAAAATTTCTTCAAAGAAATTAACTTAGAAACAAGTGATTAATCAAAGACAATCCATATTCTTTGAGCAGGTCATGGGAAAAGTTAAACGAAGCACAGTGACAATAAGAAATTTAAAGGAAAAGAAAGGCAGAGAATGACCAACAAAGAAAATGAAAGAGAGCTGTGGTAGTACTGTGTCAGAAATTATTGCTGGGCCATGAGACAGATGACTGAATAGACTTGATGCAGGTACAAAGTTGCAGAAACAAGAATTAATCAATCAGACGAAGTCGCCACAATAAAGGTTGGCTGCAATAAATTTTTTTTCCCCACTTGTGCCACCATCTGCCTCTTGATTGCCTAGCTTCAACTGTTCCCTTCAGTGGTTTTTATGAGTGCTATATCTTTTAATATGGCAGAATTATTTTCCCTGTCTCTTTCCTATTACCTTCAGTAATTCTCCTTTCCTTCCCTCTCTCTCTCTCCTAATACCTTCAGCAATTATCCTTTTCTTCCCTTCTTTCCTATTACCTTCAGCAATTCTCTTTTCCTTCCCTGTCTCTTTCCTATTATCTTCAGCAATTCTCTTTTCCTTCCCTGTCTTTCCTATTACTTTCAGTAATCAGTATCTGAAACAGTTCAGAGAAACTGGTACTGCTGAGACCAAAAAAAAAATTTCTAGCTGGTCAAAAATATCGGAGGAAGATGTGGAATGCATAAATCAATCCAGCATTATAATCCCAAGGAAATTAATTGCTTGTAGAAGTTTAGCATTAGGGATTCACACACACACAAAAACTACCATTCAAAGTGTGATGTCTTAAACAAGAGGTTCCCAAATGCCTAGGCTGGAAGGGGTGCACCAATACCCTGCCCACCTCTAGGCCCAGACCTGCCCGCTACACTTTTTTCTGTGATACTTTACAAACACTGTATACACTAAGAAGATAAGGAACATACAGCATCTCAAAGAGGAGGTCACTGCAGTGACTGCAACTGTCACTCTGGAGGTGACTCAGAAGATGTGGCAGGAGACTGAATACTATGTATACATCACCAGAATTACAAATGGCACCCATATTGAAATGTACGAAGGTAAGTATAAAACTAAAACTTCTCTTAACATTTTAAGAAACAACCCATTTTCATATCCTTTATAAGTTTCAATCCTAACAATCATTCTCAATAACCCTGTATTTTTGGTAATTCCGGTTCTCTTTTTAACCTCAATTTCACTTCTGTTATCATTTGCTACTATATATCCAAGAAAGGAGAAACTTGTCACTTGCAGACTATACAAAAAATTCTTTGTAAAGCTATAAAATATAATACAAACACACCTTTCCCTTTTCAGCCACTGCATCATCCTTTTGTTCTTGGTCATCAACTTTCTCCTCTGTCACTTCATCAGCTTTTGCAGCGTCTGCAGGTGGACTCTCATTCATTATGGCCTCCACCTCATCATCGGTGGACATCTCATCTGTGTCGGTTGATTCCGGTTCTTCATCAGCTGTCACCTTTTCCAGTCTCTTTTTCTTCTTTGACCCCTTTACCGTGTTGGCTTTCATCTCAAATGTGTTATCAAGAGATGGGTTGCTGCAAGAGTTCAACAAATTATATATGGAAATAGCTTCTTTTGCAAATACCATATATAAAATTATGTTAGTCTTTTGTGTTTCTTTAAATCTTTCCAGACAATAACCTTTGATTGTGCTGTAGATGGCCAGAGTAACTAACAATGATTGCCTGAAAGAAGCTAATGAAAGTAGATCTCTATCTACAACAATAAGAAAGAGACAAACACTGTTCTTCGGCCACATATTGAGAAGAGAGACATTGGAGAACATCGTGACAACTGGAAAGAGGGGTAGAGGCAGACCAAGAGGGATGATGCTGGATGGGCTGAAACGATGGCATGGAGGGATATCTTCAAAAGAGTGCCTACACCAATTGGCAGGGCACATGATGATGTGCTGTAGAGAGACTTAGGTTTCACAGTTCCCCCCCCCCCCTTCCCCTTCCTTCCCCCCTGGCTATAGCCAGTGAGACTATCAAGACCAGCTCACATTAGGAAGAATCTTCCTCAATCAGAGCAAGACATTTCAGGACCACCATTGCCATCACACTTATCTGACATTTTTTTATCTCAGATGCTCAGCCTTTAACATGTCTGTGATCTTTTCTACTTTGTCCATATTCCTTAATAATCCCCCCTCCTCAACCATGTAATGCAATCCATGACACTGTTCCTATCAATCCATTTCAATTATGGTATCCCTCTTGCCCTCATCTTTTGCGATATGAAGTTACAAAGTTCAGTGGAAGGAAACCGTTGAAGGCAGGCAAGAGGTATACTATGATACAAATAGGAGGAAGGGGTATCTGCTGCAGACTGATTATGCCATTTGCCTTATGCTCTAAAGTTGTGATTTTATCTTCGGACTGGTCAAGCAGGAGAATAACAACAAAAGATGAGCAACAGATGGAGATGTGTTGCATTCAAGCTTCTTTACTGAGATATCACCAGATTTACTAATTTAGTTCACACGCACAAGTTGTTAACAATGCTGAGCTCTCACATACAGACCTGGGTTTGAATCCTCTTTAAAAGTGACAGCCTTTTTTCTGTCGCAATTAAAAAATAAATTCCTCAACCCGCAGTTAGTGGCAACTGCTCTAGCCACATGGCTGTAGGTGATCAGTTTCAAGGCTGCCATGCCCTACAAGTGGTAAATACAGGTATTGATGACAGTTAATAAGTCTGCACTTACTTTTTGAAGTTTTGCGTGTACATCTCTGTAATGGATGTAAAGTTTTTCATCTCCTCCTCCGTGGCTTGATACTTGGATAACGAGTCCAGTAACTCAGCTCTCTGAAGAGACCAGATACATTAACTCGTTTAGTTCCAGACAGTTGCACAGCAGATGCACAAGGCAGACAACAACCATTATAACCACTAAAGAGCAGAATCAAACCTGAATGTACAAGTGAAGTCAAGGAAATTCATTTGAGACAGGTCAATCAACCAGACTCTATCTTCACTATGAAGGTTAGCTGTGACAGATCTCTCAACTTTCTCAGTCTCTTTCCCTGAATCTGCTGTCCACACATCTCTGAACTGTATTATTTCCCTTTGTTTCATTGTCTGCCTATTGCTCATCTTCACTATGAAGTTTAGCTGTGACAGATCTCTCAACCTTCTCAGTCTCTTTCCCTGAATCTGCTGTCCACACATCTCTGAATTGTATTCTTTCCCTTTGTATCATTGTCTGCCTATTGCTCATCTGCCTTAAACATTTTCCTTCAGGATGGATTTGTTTACAAATATATATATATATCACATTTTTCAGTGTGCAATGTGACCAAAATATTTCAAAGATATGCCTTGATTTAAAAAAAAATTATTTATTGCACAAAAGAAAGAAAAGCTGGAAAGTTTTTATAACAAAAATAAATTGAACAAACATATTTCCATTTTATAAATGAATACAGTAAAAGAGTTAGTTACATATCCTTTTATGATGTCACAAACAAAAATATGACATTTATTTTCCAGTGTTCACTGAATGTATAATGTCTACAAATAACTCTAGTCTCAGCATGTCAAGATTGTGAAACTGCTTTCACTCCCTCAAGCTACACATGTCGATGAACACAATAAAGCAGCAGCAGTGGTTACCAAAGTGCTAGGACCTGCTGACTTTCTTATTTTGGAAGGTTTGCCATAGACCTCAAACTTGTTAATAATCGTACTGAAGAACTTATTTTAACTTTGAAATATTAGAATCTCAGCAACAACAACAAATCGGTTCTCGTTATGCCTAGTGGCACATGAGGCTTCAGAGAGGACTTTCCATGCTTTCCTGTCCTGTGCAATCTTCAGTGCAGTTTTCCATGTCAAAGATGCCGCACTCAGGTCACTTTCCATCGTTCGTCTCCATGTTGTTTATGGGCGCCCCTGTTTTCTCTTTCCCTCTGGCGTCCATGTGAGAGCTGTTTTGGCAGTTATATCAGAAGTCATTCTCATAACGTTGTCAAGCCATTTCCATCTTCTCTTGGTAATCATACTGTCTAAAGTTTATTGGTTTGTGGCTTGAAGTAGTTTAGTGTTTGAGATTGTATCTGGCCAGAAAATTTTGATAATTCTACGTAGACATGTGTGGTGGAAGGTGGACAGCTTGTGTTCATCCTTTTTGGTCATTCTCCAGCATTCCGCTCCATAAAGAAGAACTGGCAAAATGATGCTCTTATAGAGTCTGAGTTTTGTTCCTCTGCAGTAATTGTTGATTTCCAGACTTGCCTCATCCTTCCAAAAGCAGCTCTAGCTTTGTTCAGACGTGACTGTATGTCTTCCTCTGTTCCGCCCAATAGGGACACCACACTGCCAAGATATGTGAAATGTTCTACATTTTCAAGTGATTGGTTACTTATGGTCACTGGTTGTTGGTTTGGACTGTTTGTCATGATCTTAGTTTTCTTTGTATTTATTCTCAGTCCCACCATTTCTGCTGTGCAGTGTAATCTGTTACTTTTCTCTTGTATATGTTCATGTTTATGTGATAGGAGTGCTATATCATCTGCAAAATCAAGGTCCTCAAGCATGGTGAATAGAGTCCATCGTATGCCTCTTAATGTCCTGTCTACTGTGTTCTTTAGTATCCAATCAATCACAAGGTTGAAGAAGAGAGATGACATGACACATCCCTGTCTTACACCTGTCTTTACTAGGAAAGTTGTATTGTAATTGTTTATACTGCAGGAAAAGTCTTTATAGAAGAGAGCAATTATGTTGACTATTTTTTCTGGAATTCCATAATGTCGTAAAATTTTCCACAGCGCGTCTCTATGGACGCTGTCAAAAGCTTTCTCAAAGTCCACAAAATTAATATATATACTTCTCTGCCATTCATTGCATTGTTCTAAAATGTTGCGTATGGCGAAGATGTGCTCAGTTGTTCCTCTGCCCTTTCTGAATCCTGCTTGTTCCACTCGCAGGCATTTATCTACAAAAGGACTGCATTTCATTCTAGTTTTTTTTTTTTTTTACTGAACTCTTCAGATCTGTTCCACTGACCCCCAGACAATAAAAATGGCAAAGAATTTCACAGAACATATCATCAATCAAGTACTTCAATGCAAGTTTAAATTCTATACTTTCAAGCATAAAAATAGAATTTAATTTCCAAACACAGCCTGCAAATAAAATCTCCTACCCTTTCTTTCTTTTCTTTCCTCATGAGAATATCATTTAAACGTTTTCTTTCTTTCTTGCTGAGTTTTTGAACTTTAGCCACTGGCTGTACAGTTTTCTTGTCCTTCTTCTTGGGTGCTGCAATCAACATGTTTGAATCTCCTTCCATAGGATTTGATGTAGGCATATCTTCTACACAAATCTGAAAAGACAAAACACAAATATGGTGGTGAACAAAGCTGAAAGAAAGATGACAAAAACAGAAGTGACTCAGGTCACAATGTTAACAAGTAGTACTAAATACAACACAAACTGTGACTATAAGGCCCAAATGAAGAACGGAAAATGTGCACACAAACAAACATACTAACCAAAGCCTTTATCAACTTCTTCTTCTGCCTGTCTATCCCCCAATGGTGCATAGGCCGTCAACCAACTCATGTCAAGTCGTTCCATCCTTTGCTATCGCATGCAGCTCTCCCCATGTCCTCCCTGTTTTTTTTAATTTCACTTTATAGGTCCCTTCTCTTAGTGTTTTTTGGTCTTCCTTTATTCCTATACCCCTGTGGGTTTCAGTGCAAAGACAAATGGAGTATTAAATACAACATAAACTATGACTAGAAAACTCAACCGGTCAAGGAAAGATACCTGGTCAACTGCAGGCACATCTGCCTTTGATGTTTATGAGGGGTTCCGGAATAGACAGGAGTCGGTGGTAGTGACTCTTGACCTCAATGATGCCTATTAGAGTCAGATAGGATATTTTGATATTTGCGCTAATGGAGAAGGGATGGTGCTCTCCGCCTGGGTACAAGGACCTCTGAAGCATGCAATATCACCCTGGGGATTACCACAGGGTTCTGCAATTTCACCAGTGCTCTTTAATGTGTATACAAGCAGGACTGCAGAACTTGAAGCACCAGATAAAGCGACTGACTGGTGTGCAGAAATGGGCGCTGTCAGCAATTCAGAAAAAGTGGCTGTGTTATGGTACTCTCTGGACAATAGAACTGTAAGAGCTGATGATCCAGGTCTCATAAGTAATGATAGAAACGTCAAGAGAAAGCAAACTGAGGTACCTGGGTATCACTGTCCATAGAAGCATGTTCAGGGATCAGGTGGAGGCAGTTGCGATATGCCAAAAAAGGATGCAATGCACTAGAGCTAGATGTCGCAAGGGCCCTTTGGTGGCGAGTCAACAGTGTGGAAGCACAGATAGTCCATCATGATCTGAAGAGCATGGTACTGCGAGGAGTGACCAGGGGATCTGGTCGACAATCAGCACAAGGGAAAGGTGAGATGGATATACAATCAGATTGTTAAAGATAGGGAGGGAGCCCTTATGGGAATGTCCTGAGTGCTGTGATGTGATAATTTAACATTAAGGACTTTTACAGATTTGGCTTAACAGTATGTAGATTAGATTGTTGGTTCCACTCATCGCAGGCAGATTCGCTCTGACTGAAAGAAACATCCCAAATTAGACTTTTATGACATGCTTGAAGGAGGGGCAGAGGGATCTCTCCTCCCCCCCCCCCCCCCCCCCCCACACTGAGATTTATGAATTCACTAATTATAATTTAATTACAAATTATATTATTTTTATTTAGTCAGTTGTATACTAAACTGTCTCATTAAAATGTTAGCATTGTTACACTGGTGGATGTGTCTTATAATAATAATAACCTAAAAGTGTAACTAAAGTTATTTTAATGTGTAAAACTACAGTATTAAATAACAGTAGCATTAGTAATTTATGAGTCAGCAATTATTAATAAATATTCAGGGCCTTTTTAATGCCAGAGGGCATCAAGCATATGAAGCTAGAAGACTCATTTCTCCTGCTGCATTTACTTCCCAAGACATTGCATGGTACCCATTTTAGGCAGGGTCGACTTGGGATGCATATTTGAGCCTATAAAGACTTTCAGGCTGGCTGGTGAACACCCAGGCTCCAGTCCTCCACTTTGAAACAGCAGCTCCCATAGCTCTTCTTATAGTCAGCCCATGCCGTGTGACGTGTGGCAGTCACGTTTATCCACAACCTTCCGTCTTATGTACTTTCAAACATCTGACACAAATGGTCTTTCATGCCATGATGAAAAAACAATTTTAGCATCTGTTCTCTCGGTCTCCCTCTACCTCTTTTCCTCTTTCACTTTCCCTCAGCCACAATTTACTCCAGTTTTCTCCTTCTCATGACAGGACCAAAGAAATAAGAATTTAGATTTGTCTCTTTCTAATGTGAACAATCAGCTCTCTCAGTAGGTTTCTTTCAAGATCAAAAAACCTTATTTATTTATTTTTTATCTGTCCAGGGGTTCTCTTCAGCATGATTAGCTGCCTATAAAAACCACATTTTCACAGCTTGCTAAAATGTTCACTAATTTGATCGTCTAACTGTCCATGATTCACTTTTTTTTTAAATATATATAGCTTTTTACAATAATCAGAAGTTTTTTCTTATCTAAATTGACAACAACAAAAGTTGCATAGAATTAGAATATTCATCTCATGGATATCTCTACCTGGTGTGTAAAACTTAACTATTGTTTACCATAAGTAAACTTGAAGTGGGTAGGTCTTTCTCTTTTGTTCTGCTATTAATATAATATGTGGCTCTCCTTGCAATAACGGTCGCTACTTGGACGCCGACGGTCACTTAGTCGGAGTTCAGTCCCCTGGCTGCAGTGCAATTATGGAGTGGACAAGGCACGAAATCACAAAACAAACTTGGCTTCTATACCACGCGCTGCGACTCACATTAGCGACCGCGTTCTTACGACGCAAGACTTAGTTACATGTGTTACCCTAACCCTAACTATGTCATTTGTGTCGTTCCCTCTTTTCCACTCCGTAATTGCACTCCAGCCAGGGGACTGAACTCCGACTAAGCGGCCGTCGTCGTCCAACTAGCGACCGTTATTGCAAGGAGAGCCTAATATTTTAAATAAAACAAAACACAATACTGCATTTCTAATAATTACTTTTATTATCAACACTCTTTTTTTCTTCACACCATATCGGGTTGAGTGAGCTCAGAAGTTTAGATGACCCATGGTCGTAAGATTTGGGGGGGGGGCATGTGGGGATAGACCAACTGTAAAAAGCTACTACTAATTAGTAGGAGTTTGTTGAAATCGGAAGCGCTGTGGATAAATAAAGGTGCAACTATCACTGACGGTACTCCTGTCAAATCCGGACGAAGAATAAAAAGCCTTGGACGACTTAGTCAGAGTTCTCTCCCGTGGCCGCACTCCAAACAGTGATCGGAAAAGCCACAACGAAACAAACGACACAAGCAACATGGCAGTTAGACGCACTCACATAACTAACATCGTTCTTCCGACGCACGACTTAGTTGCCACAGACCAACTTCGTCGACGCCGTACAGTCACATACACACACAAACAATTGAGGGCCTCTGGATGCTGGTGAAACGCACAATTCGCCAACGATTGGGCACCAGCCGCACACTATTGGCGTCATATTTAGCAGAATTTCAGTGGCGCCACGCCCACAAACATCAGATTGTCGGCCACTATTTCCAAACCCTACGTCAAAATTTTAACATCTAACCCTAACCCTACCCCTAACCCTAACCCAACAACCGCATGATGATGACTACACAACCATTCACAATGCCTCACGCAACCGTACGCAGCCCTACACGCAACCGCAGGATGATAGGTAAGTGTGTCGTTTATTTCGTTTGTTTTCCGATCACTGTTCGGAGTGCGGTCAAGGGAGAGAACTCTGACTAAGTCGTCCAAGGCTGTTTATTCTTCGTCCGGATTTGACAGGAGAGCCATCACTGACACAGGGTGCGACAGTCTGTAAACTTGTAAACCACAACACAACCTAAATGCCAATGGGGAATACAAAACTGGTTCTGTTGTCCACGCCCTTCTCCCTCGTGTAGTGTACTGTAATCAGTACACAGCCAATCTATAAATTATGATTAGATTTAGATGTCTTTAAATAATAGTACAGTAGTAGAGTAGTAATAATAGTATCGATAGTAAGTAAGTATGCCAAACTCGTCAGCGTTTCCTCTCTCATTTTTACTAATAATTTATAACGAAATCGGATGTTAAATTTAATTACTGATATGGAAAAAAATAATTAATTAAAATGAACACAAGCCAAGCATAATTAGTTTCAATCTGAAATTCGTGAAGTTTTCTTACTTTCTAACAACTTCACAAATTAATTATTCAACTAACCTTTTTTCTGCCATCTCCACCACCACTCAAATTTACGTGAACATCCATTTTGGCAAGAATTGTTGCAATCTTTCTTTTCTTCCCCATTTCTTGTTGTATCTCTCGTTGTCACCAACAAAAAATCTTGGAAAGGTCCAGACACTAACAGCTTCTCTAAACACAGAGAGAATGCATGCACGTGTTGACACCGTGTGTTGTTTACTTGACACCGTATGTCTATGTTTCCGTCAACCTACACACAGCAAGATTGCTACTGGGACGTCGGAGAATAGTGAGAAATGATCTATGGGCATACGACGTGTGTACAAACAGTGTACTTCTAGAACAGTAAGCATCTAACATAAACACTTTTTTTAGGGAGACTGAGCATCTATGGCTATGCCGGGTCTATGATGTTGATTCATATGTGCTTTCAAAACGTGGTAGGAGGCGACTATGACAATTAAATATCTTACAATGTGATGAACAAGGGGGGACAACTACAATAAGAAAGAAGACGTTAGTAAGAAAAGGGAAATAGGTAGCGGGTGACAAGAAGAAGAAGGGGAACAAGAAGAATAACAACAAGATGAAGCACAAGAAAAACAAGAACAAGAAATAATAATAGATTTATCATCATCAAGTAACTTATCTACTGACGTAGGCGATCATATTTCTTCAAATCCCGTGTTTACAACAGCAATAACGTTTCTTCCACTGTTTCTGGATCCACAGATTTGACTTCTGGTCTCAGTATGTTGGAGTGTCTCTTTACTTATCTTGTCAAAAGGAAACCATATAAGACAGCATAGGACCCTTCTTCGATATATCAGGCCCTCGGGCGGCTGAAAGAGGATCAAATTTGGAATTTTTCTTGGACAACTGGCAATGGCAATTATCTTGTCATCCTCTTGTTAGATGCAATTTTTCGTTGTTTGAAGCCCTTCTCTGGCCTTTGCCAGGGGCCGCAATGCCGGATCCGCAGGCAAACGTCTAACCGATTCATTTGTGGCTCCCTTATTTTAGTTTAGTATCCATAAATGTGGCCTAAGTAATGTGTGTGTGTGTGCAATCAGTTGATATTTTAGTGTCTAACCAAATAAATGTTATCTCCACAATGTATCTGCAAAACTCTGTGTATCTAGATTTGGTTAAACTACCTCTTTCTCTCTCTCCCTTTCTCTCTCTCTCTCTCTCCTTCTCTCTCTCCCTCTCTCTCCCTCTCTCTCTCTCTCTCTCTCTCTCTCTCTCTCTCTCTCTCTCTCTCTCTCTCTCTCTCTCTCTCTCTCTCTCAGACTCTTACACACACTGGACTACAGGTTGATTGGTAACCGATGTGTGTTGCCCCAGTATAACTGTGCTGTGTGGCTATCATGGTTGAACATGGTTTCCGGGACGGTACCTCTTTTATTCTCATCCTTAGGATGTTAGCCCTACAGGCTGCAGCCCTGAAGGGGAAAACTAAAAGTAAAAAAAAAAAATGTTCTATTCTTTCATAATAGGTTACCCTACCACTTGTTTCGCTTGTTACCCTTTGTTCGACTGCCTTGAACTCCCCCCTCCCCCACCCCAAGTACTTTTTTTATGGGGGGAGGAGGGGAGGTAAAAATAGCATCGCATCTTTAAATGCTGTCGAAACTTCAATTGGTTAACTTTTTTTTTTCTCTTTCAGCAGACCATTTTTCATTACCATACTTACCAAAATCCGCGGGGTTGATCCCCCCCCCCCCCCACCCACCCAATGAGAGACAATCTGTTCTTCTTTATCCACACTTGTATGTATGTTGTTCAATCTCACCAGAACCGCACAACAAGCGGCCAACACCCGGTGACACAAAGTGCCAACATTTGGATGAGGATCACTCGTGCACCTCCCAGAAACCCCGTTCAATTCATAGGCTGGGTTATATTAGGGCCCTAGGCCACAGCCGGCTGACTGACTGACTGACTTTCTACCCCACTAGGACATCACACAAGCGATAAAAACACCCGATGACACAAAGTGCCACCATGCGGATGAGGATCACCGTGGAGAGGTCCCAGAAACCGCGTTCAGACAATTGGCCATATTGATGGCCTGCCTATATTGCGGCCCCTGGCAAAAGCCACAGTGGGGCTTCAAAAAAGAAAAAATTACGTCCTGAAAAGGAAGTAAGTAAGGAATTGTCGTAAGAGGCGACTAATAGGCCACAGTCGGAGTGAGGCTTAAAATAACGAAAAATTGCGTCCCACAGTGGGATGGCAGAGTTAAAATCCACACTTCCAGATCGACTGGACCGTTCACTTGCTAGTTTAAAAGCTGGTTTAAAAAATGTAAACTAATTATAGGTTGTGTGACAAAGGTAATTATCCCTTCCATGGAGTTAGCGCACATCCTTATTTAAGACCACTTAATTCCATCAAGGAAGCTGCGTGTTATCATTGTGCATGATTATTCCTTTCATGTTCTCATGTACGGATTTGACCGACTGCACATTTTTGGATTTGACCAGGTGTGTTGGAAATTTGAGAAAAGCTGCACTTAGCTCGTCCGAATCCGGGTCACAAATGTACTGCAATCGCTACCCGACTCCGTTACCAAAATGTAACGCGTTTTCCAAACCGTAAAATTAGTTTAACTTAACTCTTCTTATCATTCGGGTTTTTTTTTCCTATGTTTCTTCTCGTTCACCAATACCTCCTAATTATCATCCTCAAAGCTGCCTCATTTTCCCTCATCCTCCTCCTTGTTCTTCTTGTTCTTCTTGTTCTTCTTGTTCTTCTTCTTCTTCTTCTTCTTCTTCTTCTTCTTCTTCTTCTTCTTCTTCTTCTTCTTCTTCTTCTTCTTCTTCTTCTTCTTCTTCTTCTTCTTCTTCTTCTTCTTCTTCTTCTTCTTCTTCTTCTTCTTCTTCTTCTTCTTCTTCTTCTTCTTCTTCTTCTTCTTCTTCTTCTTCTTCTTCTTCTTCTTCTTCTTCTTCTTCTTCTTCTTCTTCTTCTTCTTCTTCTTCTTCTTCTTCTTCTTCTTCTTCTTCTTCTTCTGTATGCGACCCCCCCCCCCCCCACGTCCAAAACTAACGGATGGGGGGAGGGGCTAAGCGCCTCCCCTAACCATTAATTCTGGAAGGGAGAAGATGCCTTCTGTAACCATATATAGAAAGTATCTTTTAAAGTATTTGTAAATGCATTTTATATTATTATTTCTTTCATTTGCTCGATATCTCTCTGTCTCTCTCGCTCTCTCTCTCTCTCTCTCGCTCTCTCTCTCTCTCTCACTCTCTCTCTCTCTCTCGCTCTCTCTCTCTCTCTCTCTCTCTCTCTCTCTCTCTCTCTCAAACACACACAGATTTAACTGTAAACTGACGTTTCAGGGTTTCTGGATAGGTTCTTGTGACATGAGAACTAATAATAAAAACACCTACTTCTATGCAGACATCGTGAATGATTCATTCTCAGAGAGGCCAAGAGCGTAGTAATCCTCCACAGTAAAGGACCCCTTTTCACCACTGGCGCATAGGACATCAAGTGCTAGATATAGAAGGAAAAATCAAATAAAAACATTAAAAAATGTTATACAAATAACAATAACTAAGCAATATTTGTGTTAAGGATGTCAAGAGTGTTAAGCACTTGGCATCGCTGGGTGTACGAACCCGGTGACGTCATAATGACAGTTTAAAGTTGTCCCCCCCCCCCCCCAACCACTCACTTTTGACATGTACTAGAGAGGAGCAGCGTTTTATTATCTTAGAGTGAAGCCTTTATAAAGGTCCGTCCCAAACATCTCACGACATAACATGGTGGTACCCATTTTATGGCTGGGTCGACCTGGGAGCCAAACTTAACTCTGAAAAACCCAAGACCATTGGGATACCAGCGACTATCAAGCCACAGTGCTATCTCGGCGGCACCTGTTATTATTATTTTACTTCCCCAGTATGCACGAGTCACTTTTGTCGCTTGCTCAGATACACAGTTTATTGAGTGGAGACAAGGATGCTCCGTGCAGTGGCAGGCATCGCTTCAGAGGTCCCCGATTAGCGTCCTTGGCATATTTTCTCCAGGTGATGCTGGTGTGTCAGGAAACGATCAGGACGATAGACCGACCGGTTCTGCACCACTTGGTGGTGAACTAATGTATGGCAAGCTAGGTGTTGTGAGAGCTTTTTGAGGGCGAGTGAACAGTGCGGAGGCACAAATAGGTCATTACGGTCTGAGAAGAATGGATCCGAGGGACTTACTAAGGGATGTGGCCGACGCTCAACACTCACCGTAAAGGTAGGGAGGATGTGCAATCAGATAGTTACTGGTACCATCGGAATTGGAACTCTTCGCTCGCTGCTGAAGATGAGGACGGGGCGTTTATGGGAGTGTCTCAGTGCTATGATGTCGATTCTTAGTTCGACATTCAACATTCAGCTTATGGAAAGGCATACATTCCATTAAGAACGAAATACTGGCCCACTGAGTCAAAACTCTACTAAAAGTTGTAAGGAACTGAAATATGAATCCTAAAATTGTCAAGTTTATCACAAGAACTTGCCTGTCCGTGTAAAAAAAGAAATCGATCACAAGAAGAAGAAAAAACGCACGCGTCTCACGGCTTCCGAGTTTGGCCTTCTAGTTATCCACATACTGTCTCTGCAAGCTTTATTCTAGGCACAAGTAAACCGGGCGAGGATAGGATTATCGAACGGTTCGAGAGCTGGGCTCTCTGGGGTAACCCAGATTCGAATCCTCAGTAAGGTCATATATTATTTGTGACTGTCGGGAGTAAGCATGCTGTCCTAACCTGAAGTAAATTGCAGCAGTGGATATACGGCCCCTAAATCCCATACTCAACCACCCCCCCCCCTTTTTTTCCCCCATGCTTACAGCACAAAAGTGGTAAATAGAGGCAGTTATTAGCCACTGACAGTAAACGAGTTGTCTAGTAAGTAATTCAGTTTAACTCCCACCAGCACATCACACAGAGCAATAAACACCCGGTGACACAAAGTGCTACCATGCGGATGAGGATCACCCATAGAGGGGTCCCGGAAACCCAGTTCAACAGTTAGGTTGTATTAGGGCTCCCGGCAACAGCCAGGGTGGGGCTTCAAAATAACGAAAAATTGCGTCATACACGGGGACGAAGAATATTACCGGTAGTCTTTAGACCTTGCGACGAGGAAAGTACAACATCAGCTTAAAAATATTGTATTAGCGTAAGGTGTCTTCAAAATCAAAATCAAGATCATAAATCAACAAAATTGCGCCACCCCCCCCCCCCCCCGCCACCCCCAGTTGTGTTTGTTCGCTGATGAAAGCGAGGCATTGTGTTTATTTACTGCACTTGGCCGTGGGCGCAGCCGTGACACAGGCGCTAGAGAGTTTGCCTACGGATCCCAAAGTCGTAGGTTCAAATTTTTTTGGAACCAGATTTGTTTTTTTTCTAAGATTATTTCAACTCCCAGGTTGACCCAGCCTTAAATGTGTTCAATGTACAGTTTTGGGACGTAAAGGCGGTCGGCGTGGTGTTGATGGCGTCACCCATTGATCGATAATAAAAATGAATCTAGCCTAGTGTACCCAGTACGCCACCTAAAGTAATATTTATTTGGTTCGACTGATGCTTGTACTGATGCTTAGACTGTCTTATCTCAAATACACGCAACGGTGTGTTGTAGTTACACCTTGTCATAAATTAAAGAATTCCCAGTCTTAAATGCAATTGTTTCATAATAATGTTTTCCCGTAGTGAGCTTAAATAATGCGGACACAACAAAACGTGTCTTATGTTTCATTGGTTGGTTTTAAATTTATCTTGTGGGTTCCGGTGTATTTTTCTCTTTTTTTTTTTTTTTTTGGAGTGGGGGTGGGGAATAGATTCAACACCCCCCCCCCCAACAAGCATGTCGTAAAAGGCAACTAATTAGATGTTTGCTGAAATCGGATGTATTGGGTCGAAAGTCGCATATTTCGCAGCTTAGCTGTAAACCACAACATAGCGTGCCATCAATCTGTGTGGGTTACGCGGCCCCATTTGAGAATGCGAGGGTTGGGGAGAATATACCCACAGCACTTTAACAAGCGTGTCGTAAAGATCGACTAATTAGCGATGTTTAATTAGAAGTCGAGAAGAATCCGCCTGAGAGGCCAGAAATCAACAGTCTGCATACAGATAACCCTGGTCTGTGGAATGCACGTGCATGCAAAACTCAATTTGGGGAATAAGACCAGAAGTGGACAAACAACCAGAACTTTCTGTTGGAGTTTACAGTTGGTAAATGCTAAGAAGAAAAACAGCCAACGCAGAAGTTAACTTTGATTTACGATAATGTTTACTGATTTTTCTGTTCGCAAAACAACATTACAGGACATGTCTAAAGATAGATTTGGAATCCATTGAACCGTCCTAACCGGCATGTAACTACATGTTACACCAGACTGTTGTAACCGGCACGGGTGCTTGATTTATAATTTCTTTCGAGGCTGATGTGTCTGAACACTTGCGGAACATTTTTTTAAACAAACAACATTGGATAACTTCTTTTTAAAAAAAAATCCGGGCGAATCGTCTGAAAATGGTGATGAATTATCAGGAGATGATTTACAAGAAGGAGGTTACCTGATGTCATAATCAAGGTGACTCCCCTCCCAAATGTTGACAGTTGAATGTTGAATTAAGAATCGACATCACAGCACTCGGGACACTCCTATAAGCGCCCCGTCCCCATCTTCAGCAGCAAGCGAAGAGTTAAAATTCCGATGGTACCAGAAACTGTCTGATTGTATATTCGTATCGCTTTACCCTGAGTGTCGAGCGTTGGCCAGATCCCCTTGTAACTGCTCGCAGTGCTATTCTCCGCAGACCCTAATGATCCATTTGTTCCTCAGCACTGTTCACTTGCTCCCAAAGAGTCCTCACAACATCCAGCTTGTCATACATCAGTTCACCACCAAGTGGTGCAGAACCGACTAGTCTGTCTGCGTACTCATTTCCCAACACACCGGCATGACGTAGAGAAAATATCCAAAGGATGCTAACTACCCGGGACCTCTGAAGTGATGCTTGCCCCTCTGCCCAGAGCATGCCTGTCTCCATCTTTCTCAGATTGCTCTGTGAGTCAGTTACAATGACGACATGTGTGTACAGCTGAATCTCAAGCCAGCGGAAGACAGCAGTGACTGCCCCCACCTCCATTCTCAGAATAGACATTGTTTTGTTTTTGTTTTTTATCCAAAATACAAATCTATTTAAACATTTTTATCTATGATTTGTGTATAGACCTACAGTATATTTACGTCATCAGGACCAGAAAAAAATTGCCATAATGATAAAGCAATAATAAGTACAGAGATTAACATGTTTCTAAAAGGCTGAAGGATAGTTATTTTGTCTGATAATAAATTTTGTTTGGCTGCATTTGCGAACTCAAAATGGCAAGTTGCAGATCGGCACTCTCCGGACGTGGCAAGCGAGTCAACGGTGGTTCGATAAGATTATAAAAGACTTGGAGCAGCAGGAAAAGGCTCTCTCTTGGCTCTTAGCTCATTGGGTTGTAAGACGGCGGTTTTGAGACGAGAATTATGTAATTCTGACTCTTCGTTGCATAACGGTTCATGGTTTTTAGTGCAACGTGGGTTCAGGGGACTGAGTGGAGAGAGATGTATTGGCTTACTGGTTTCATTGCGGTAGTTCGTCCGCTTCTGGATTTTAGTCTTGTTTCAGAACTAAAGTTATGCGTGCCAATCTGTTTGAGGCACACTGTTGGCTCCATGCCTCTTAGTGAGATGCACTTAGACACAAAGAAAATCCTTAATTACGACATGTTTGTTAGGGTAGAAGAACTCACGCGGCGTTTTGGTTAATCAATATCGCACAGCTTATATATTATTAACGGAACCATTTTACGTCGCCGGCACATCTGGTATACACCATTAGAATTAAATTTTTATGCAACCATTGCCACACAATGGGTGATTTAATCAACATCACGCCAGCCATATTTACATCCACAACATTTCCTAGTACAGGTTTTAGTCTGCGTTGACCTAGTAAGCTCAACCCACGAGCTTCTGTACGACATGCAAGCATCAATCACTGTTCTTCTACGACTCTTATCTGTTATATCAATCAGCCAGGTGTCGTCTCCCCAATAAAGGTTGACTGCAATTAATCGTCTCCCCAATAAAGGTTGACTGCAATTAATCTCTTTTTCCTGTCTTGGTTGTACACTCGCTCAGACTGCTGTTCGTCCATATCTTGATGTTGTACACAGGGCTGAACAACTGACGGCTCGCGGACCAGACATGGCCCACGGTGACCTAGCAAATGGGCCGCGAATAATTGCCAGTATTATTGTAATTATGATTTTTTTTTTAATACTGGGGCTCTAACCTTTGACCCGTAAGGATCCCCATGTTCAACATGTTCACCCCTGAGTAAACTTAGTTGCTTAGAATTTTTGTTTATCATTACCACATAAGAATGTGTTTGATTTACACAAACTGCCAGTAAATAGTTGATTTGTTATTTCAAGACAGTTGATGCATAGACTGACAAGTACCACAAACAAAAAAACCTGTGTTTACTGCAGGAAGAGACGCATCTTTCATTCTCTTACCACTCACTGGGGTGGGAAAGTTTGTAGATAACAGGTAATACAATTTATGAACAATTCATCCACCCCTTGGGTAGTTAAAAAGTTAGTTGCGTATCCTTTACAGGGAATTGCAGAACCAACCCCAAAATTGTGTGGCTGTTGCGGTTTACTTAGGTCAATTTTAGGTTCAGTAGTTTGACATTACTCCTGATCGGTCTGCTCTCAGTACCACTGTCGAAAATAAAGGAAGACAAGCCGTACGCAGCTGGGATAGTACCCGGCACCTCGGCATTGAATTACGAAGCGCGTTCGGAACGCCTAAGCCACAGACGCCTTGGTTAGAGTTAACGCATCAAAAAAGCTCCCCCCCCCCTTTTTTTGTGTGTGTAAAACAAAGGATGTTCAGCACCCTTCCTTTTTGTTTTATATTAGGAAGAGCAAATTTTCAGGGAATGACAGCACCCTTCGTCAAATACATACGGTGTTTTCTTGAAGTGTTCTTGTAGATTACCGACACTTCTTATTGACAGTAGAAAGTATGTCCGTGAGTGAGAGACCAGGAAAGTCTTTAAGAGTGTTGGGTTGAGTGACGCCCCCTACCTTATGACTACGTAATAAGATATCATATACCCGGAATCCCTGGACGCCTGTGCGTAAGTTGAGATACGTGGACCCCCAGCCATTCTACTACAACACACGATGAGGTGAAACTGTTTCCGGTTCATTGATTACCTGTTGCATATCTATAAAACAGAAACGATTTTGGAATCTCCCACACCCCCCCCCCCCCCCCCCTTTACGGGTTCTGGGCCCTTTTTGGGATGGAGTGGTGGTAAAAATAGGCACACTGTCTCTTTACAAGCATGCCGTAAAAGGCGACTAATTAGGTTTCTGTTCAAATAGGATGTTTTGAGCCTTTATTAGGGTGAAGCTAAAATCAAGTAGAATATTGGATTTGTTTGTTGTGCATCAACTATGCTGTGTCTGTTTATCAGGAATGTATCAATTATTAGGGATGCTACAACATTTATTTAACATACACAAATAATATCAATATCACCTTAAAAAATAAAAACAATTAAAGACTTCCGGGATAACTGTAAATCAAGAGGAGGTTCCTCTTGTTGGTCCAAATCCAAAATTAGCAGAAGCGATTGGCATTAAGTGGGGGATTACCAAATCTTGTCACCTTTGAAATGTAGGTCGCCAAAAACTGCAACATTTCATTGGCCGAAATAACGGAAGGAGATTCCTCATTACTACTGATAACCCGCGAAATAAGAAATTGTTTTAGGGAATAACTTTTCGACAAATGGGGTTGAGCTATTGGACTGACCATCGTACCGGACAACAATGTATATAAATACCGGGTGTTTTGGACTTTTAGAACAAACTCTCTGCAAGGTTACCACTGACAAAACAACATACATAACATTAAAGAAACAAGACAACTGTTGGGCTATTGTGGTAGCAGTATTATTACAGAAATTTAACAGCGCTCAGAATTATCAAGAACCAGAGCTTCAATATTCAATAGCACAACTTTTAAAAACTGTTATAATGGTAAGTTGCAGTCAGTGCATGGTGAGTTAGAAATACGACCACACAATTACAGTGTACTACTACTTCTTCACGTTCACCGGCAATCAACGCCAGCGGAAAGTTCTGGCTGTTCGTCCACTTCTGGACTTTATTCTTGATTCAGAACTTGTGTTGCTCGTGCACCTCCGTTTTATAGATATGGCTCATTTGTAAGCAGACTGTTGGTTCCTTGTCTCTCAGGAAGATGCGCTTCGACTTCGAAGGAAACATAGCACAGGATGTTTCAGTGTACGGGTATCAGAAAGCAATGAGTGACTTTCCAAAGTGTTGCCGATTATGCTGTGATGTGGACTGCCAACGGTGTCTGGCAATAAAGCGCCTTAGTACTGCTGTATTGTTAGTCTGGAAAGCTGTCTTCCAAATGATCTCATTTCCGTTGCTATAGTAAGTTCTTTTAATTGAAAATGTGCAGCTAAACATATAGCCATTTTCTAACTAATCGTGTACAGTTTTGTCTTACTGAACACGCTGAAGTTGGTTCTGTAACGTCTTGTAAAGGATACGCAATAACTGTTTTATTTCTTCTTCTTCTTCTTTTGTCGTCTCACTGATATCAGGTTGTAACCCAGTTTCGTGGTTTTCTGTAATTGTCTTTCGCTTCTCGGGTGGTTTGAGTGATAGATTTATTCAACTTGTTGCAGGTTTCATCTACACAATTTATCCATCTCTTTGTTGGTCTTCCTCTCGCCTTACTCCTAGATGTTCTACTGTAAAAAGTCTCATATGTAGTCTACTTTTGATTTAACGCGCTAAAAATGTATTAAGTTTTTTGGGTTTAAAACGTTTTAACTCTCTTTTTTAACGCATCGAATGCATACTCTCTGAACTCTTTTGAGTTCGATGCATACAGTACATGTTATTACACATATTTCATACCACCACTGGAGAGCAAGGTATACTAATGCAGTACATATTCTAACATAAAATAACCAAACATATTTAAAAAATCAGTTATCTAAAGATAACAGAAAACAAATAAATAAATAAAAGCAGACTCGATATAGGCCTGTCACAGTGATAACAGGATATTACTACTACTGCTGCTATTACTGCTAATAGCTACAAGTACTGCTGCTAATATAATAATAATAATAATAATGCTGTTGTCACCACTATTGTTACTACAACTGCTGCTGTTATTAGTACTACTACTTCTGTTGCTAATACTACTGCTACTACTAATACTGCTGCTACTGCTGCTAGTACTACTAATACAAGTACTACTATAACTTCCACTATCACTACTGTTGCTGCTACTACTGTAAGTACTACTATAACTACTGCTACGACTACTGCTACCACTCCTACAACAACTACTATCACCAAGTAGCCGCAGAAGCTCTACGGCTACATGATTGCCTGTCAGTCCGCAGACTGATTGCCGATTATTCATAACTGACACTGGCTGTCGGGTCAACCTATCCTAAAACGGACATCACAAGATTTTATTGAAAGTAAAACAGACCGGCGTCATCTTGACCACATCATTCGTCAAATTTTAATTGGTCTAAATAAATACGAGTCTAGGTGCATATTTCTAATATGCCAGTGTTCATGATAAGGAATCATTTTTTTTTAATGATAAAGTTCACTTTACTAAGGTAACCTACGTACTGGTAATCCAAGTAAGAGCACTTAATGTGAAACAAGATAACTACTTTTCATTTAAACACCAGTAACTATCGTAACTGGAACTCTGCTCTGGCTGCTGAAGATTTGAACGGAGCGCTTATCGAAATGTACAGTGCCTTGATTTTTTTTTTCAACTTAAGCCAATCTATAACTGATGCATTTCCGTGCGTCTACAGATTTCAAAGCAAGCCGTTTTTGCAGGGCTGATAGCTAGTATTTTCCTCGTCAACAAAACGACAAGTTTTCCTCAACACTGTGTAAAACACCCAGATTATCTGGAGACTCTTAAAAACCAGGTGCTCCCATTCTATACTCTAACAGACCCAACAGGTCTTCAGCCACTAACACCATGTTCTTTCGATGGTGAGTGCTGCTGTGTTGTTGTTGTTATTGTGGCTGTTATTGTTGTTGTTATTGTTATTGTTATTGTTGTTATTATTGTTGTTATTGTTGTTGTTATTGTTGTTGTTCAAAGCGACTGGATTTGATTTATTTCATAGTTTATTGACTTTAAGACATGCCGGTTGGTCAAGATTTAGTTCCGCCCTAAAAGAAATCAGTATGACTATTCCAAGTAGGCCAATTAACTCCAAATCGGCGACCGGGTGGCCCACTGGCTCGCCTGTAGACAACTTCGTTACTTGTCGGGACAGTATTCGGGTCTGTCTCATTTGATCGAATCCACACTGCAAGAGTTCTTTCAGAGTTCTTGATGGCTAGCAATGCTAAGCCAGCAAAGAAGCGCGGACAGAGCAGTCAAAGAAGCCAACACTGCCTTCTCCATGACAACCAGCAGCTTGACTATGGAGGTGATGGCAGTAACACAAGCGTTCGCGTAGCTCGAAGCACAAAGGCTTGAATGATTACAGAAGTCCAATGTGCGAGGAGTCAACTTTTTTTTTCTTTCTGGGACACGCGTCGATGGAAATGAAAGAGCTGATAGTTTGGCCGGATCCGCTTCACTACCGACGGTCAGCCTATGGATCGTGCTATATTATTAATGCCCTTCGAGAAGTGGGAATGGTGGAGGACTTTGGGGGCAGTGAATCCACATCTCTCGCCAGAATGACAGACTTGAGAGTTAGGATCGGCATAGCAAAAAACAAGACGCACACCCAGCACATCAGAGGACCTGTTAATCAATATAGAACTGGTACTATTAGCAATGGGACGCTGGGGTTAATAGCGAGAGAAGGATCTGAGCACTTATGGCATGTCCAAAGTGCAATGATGATAACCCTGCTAGCTAGCTAACTAACTAACTAACTAGCTAAGCTATTTTAAATGGCCCCACGTAACCTAGTCACAATAATAATCTAAAGCTACCCCTTCGAGGATGCTGGTTGAACGTCACAATTTGTTTTTAAAGCAAGCCAAGCCGTTATTGCAAAAATAACGAAACAAAAGTATGACTCGAAAGCTTATGTGAGAGCGGTAATAAGATACGTACAAATACATATACAGCCGAACTTTTCTACCAACGTCTCTGTTTATGGTTTAAACAATAGAAATTATAAACAGTAAACAACGGTAAGCGTAAAAAAAAAATGAACATATGAAACATAGATGACCCAGACATGTTCAGAAAGAACAACAACACACAGAGTTAGGGACTGTACGCCCTGGGAGCATTGCGAGATACCGTGAGGCGAGAATTTCATTTGGAATGTTTTTCGACTGCGACCAACGTGGTGTTGTGAACTGTAGATTCAGAAAATGACGACTGACCTGTTGTCGTAGAAGCGGCGGTGCCTTATGTGGTTAAAATTAATCGCGTGTGCAAATATTGATTTGACTGTAACTGCTGCTTCCGTTGATGATAAACTGCATTTATAATGTCGGACTGCTTGTGTTAACACTTCTGATGACGGCCTTATGCTTCTAATGCGTGTGTATGTTAGTGGATATACTGAGACTGCAGTTTGTGTCAAAATCTTCCCACAAGGGACAGTGATGGACATTCTGTCCGCTTTTCGTTGGCACAGGAGCGGGGCAACTGTGAGGTGACCCGTTCGCTATGAAGCCTAAACAAAGATTGCCAGAATAATGCGAAATAAGTGTGATTCTCTTGCAGTCCTGCAGCATACGCAGTGGGTAGAAATAGATAGCTTCATAACAGCGGAGATTGCTCGAACTTCATTTCGTTTTTCTGTTGCTAGTCCACGCAATGGGGCATTGGTAATCATATCTGTTCACAGCCTTCTGTGACAGTAGAGTCAGTTATTTCTTACCTGTTCTGAATAAGAAGATGTGTTTAAGACCTATTTTAGATCTAACGTAAGTTATGATGTGTTCCTTCATGTCATGTTTCCACACAGTCCTTTTTTTTGGGGGGGGGGGGGGGGTCTGAATTTGGTTCTCTTCCATTTTAACTGTCAAGTTATCACAGTGTATTTTAGTACTCTTTTTCGTATACATATTATTTTTGGGTGATGTATATTTAAGAAAAAATACAGGAATAAAAGTGTATAATCAGAAATAGGTGGAGACACCCCAAAGAAGATCTACTCATGCATGAGACCAGTTTTATAATATCTTGCCAAATCTTTGCAGGAAATCAAATCGCAAGACCCCAATGGCCTGTTTACATGCTTGAATCATGGCACGCGGCAAGTTCCACCTGTCCATGGGACTACCATTTTGATGAGCAGAGTCACAGGTTCGTTTGTTCAACTTCTAGCATAGAATGCAAACAGTAGTGCTGTAGTCAGTTTACCACCATTTATCTGTTCAGCTAGGCAGGTTATTTCCCTTAGTGTGGCACTGACGGGTGTTCTAATACAACTAACTTGGAGATTGCACGAGGTATCTGGAATTCACTGGAGAGATCGCTGGTAGCAGAGGCAGACCAAGAGAAACTATGGTGGATGGCTTAAGGGGTCACTACATGGAATTTTTTGTTAATTTGTGACAAAAATATCACTTTTTCAATTAGTTCGTTTTTGTAAAGTTCGACATTCGTAGAATAGATTACATACAAGATTTGTGTCATTTGTGAACAATATAGCGTTGAAAAGTTGATGCTAAAGACACCACCCCATGTATTTTTTTGGGATAAAATAAATTTTGTACCACAAAATAGCAATGTTTGACACATAGCAACAGCTGTTTCCAAATATTATTATAGGGCATGTTATATATCATTTTTACCGCCGTCCAAATACCTTTTCATTTCTCTATATACGGAAGCACCTGCGAGCTTTGCCGACAATATACGAAACTATTAGAATCATAGCCATACCAACATTTCATTGGCTCTATTATTTGGCAGCATTTGATTGGTACCTATAAGACATTTCCTTGACGACGAATATCCTACGCATGCGCAGAGCGTGGGTTTCCCCAATGTTGTTTGTTTTTGTGCTGATTCATTTCCATCGCATTTTGAAGTTCTGACGGCTGGTGTTTTAATTAAGATTATTATATACGCTTTCATTATGACAAGAAAAGGATTTGTGTTTGGACAAAAAAAGAGATATAAAAAGCCTAGAGGAATTCATGCAAGGAAACTTAGGGAATCTTTGAATCTGAGGTAATTTTTCTACTTCTAAAATTAAATTTATGATGTCGTTTTCACGTTTCGGCTCGCTTTTATTTCGTCTCGATCACCATTAAATTAATGCCATGCTGGTAATGTGATCGATGCTAATTTAATGCTTCTTTTATTTTTGTGTTCCAGCTCTACTTTGAATGCTGACACCAATGAGCCTATGGGTACTGAAGGTGCTGCTGAAACTGCAAACTCAGAAAGTTGTTGTAGAGCACAGCAGAAGTTTGAAGTATACAACAACAAGAATCTGACTGGGGAAACAACCAACTATGACCTTTCATCCTACACAATTATTAATCAACGTTTCTTCAGTTCCCTTGTCTCTGCAGTGGGCTGCAGAAATTGTAGATGTAATAATTTACAACTGGTTACGAAAAAGACAAATGGTCTGGCCTCCCTTATAGAAATTTGCTGTCCAGATTGTGAGTCACAGTGGTCAGACTGGACATCTCCACAAATTGACAAACAGTATGACATCAACTATAGGGCAGTCATTGGGTGTAAAGACAATGGCATTGGCTATGCTAAGTTGAATTCTTTTCTTTCTGTCATGAATATTGAAAATCAGATGCCTCAAACAACATATTATACATTAGCAAAAAGTGTGAGCCTTGCAGCCAGGAAAGCAGCAGAGGAAGCAATGTGCCGAGCAGCTTCTGTTGTTGCAGAAAGATCAGCAACTGCAGTTCACCAACCAGACAAAGCCAGTGACACAGGGTGCCCCATCATCACTGTATCATACGATGGCACATGGCAGAAGCGAGGCCATTCATCGCACAATGGAGTCGGGGTTGCCATCGATGTTGATAGTGGTCTCGTTCTGGATACACAAGTCATTAGCAATTATTGCAAAATGTGTGCTAGTGGTCCAAAGCCAAGTTCACCTGAATTTCTTAACTGGATGGAAAGGCATAAATCTGAATGTCAGAAGAATGCAGATTGTTCTTCAAATGCCATGGAGACGGTGGCAGCGAGGATGATATTTTCAAGATCAGTTGAGAAAAGAAGTCTGGTTTATGGCACTATGCTCTGTGACGGTGATGCAAAGGCTTTTAATGAAGTGCAAAAATCTAAATGCTATGACATTGACATAACAAAAGAAGACTGCATTAACCACATTGCAAAAAGAATGTTTAATGGCCTTGAGAATCTGAAAAAAAGCAATAAGCAGTTGCTAAATCGCAAACTTACAAAGCCCATTATTGAAAAAATTACTAACACTTATGCTAAAAATTTAAAAGACAATGCCCCTGATGTGAAGAAAATGAAGCAGGGAGTGTTAGGTGGATTCTTCCACATGATGAGCACTGACAAGGCACCCAACCACAGACTCTGTCCAGAGGGTGAAAATTCTTGGTGTCACTTCCAGAGAGCCATGAAGACAGGTTTGCACCAAAAACATCGGCCAACATTTTCCTCGCAAGTTGGCAGCATCATCTACCCTGTTGTGAAAAGGTTGACAGACCCAGATCTTCTTCAACGCTGTGCTAAAATGAGCACTCAGAATGCCAATGAAAGCTTTAATGCATTGATTTGGCAGCGCTGTCCTAAAACAACATTTGCTTCGATGTCAGCAGTGGAGACAGCAACTTCCCTTGCCACTCTGTCTTTCAACTGTGGTCCTATAGGCCTGAAAATGGTATTTGACCAAATGGGACTGGAATGGGGACTTACAAACAACTTGTATGCTACAAGAATGCTGAAGAGAAAGTATTATGATTCCAAAAAACAAACGTTAAGTCTTTCGAAGTGGAAGAGGAAAAAACCAGAAAAAAACGGCGACTCGAACAAGAACACCAGCATGATGTAACAGAAGGCATAACCTATGTTGCTGGTGGATTTAATTGTTAAATTTATGTGACATTTTCTGTGGATATGATGCAGAATACAACAGACAGGGTAAGAACACTTTATTTCTTTATTAATTATATTTTAAGTGACTTTGAAAGTTTAAAAGTCATTTTTCTAACAATTCTGTTTTTCTGTTTGTTGTGTGTGGGGGATCTCCTAAAATCTCAGCTAATATAAAGACTGGAGACGTGAAATTTGGTGTGGATACCCCTAACACAATATTAAAGCTACATGGCTATTTAAAAGTATAGTTTATTAAGTATTTTGTTTTTTTAAATTTGATTATTATCTCAGAAAGCTACATTTTTGTATTTTTTCAACATACCTAAATTTTAATATTCTAAAAAAAATATTAAGAAACATTTTTGAAGTAAATAAACTAGCCAAGTTTCTAAACGTAGGTTTAAAGTTCATGAATCAATCATCTGTTTCTCAATACCTTTCTTTGTTTTTGGAATTTCAGTTGACTAAGTACATGTCGTTTTTTCATCAAGATGGCGGCTGTTGCCATGGCAACCATGTTTTTTTAAACTTGAAGTGTACAAATGTATCAACATACATCCCTACAAATGACCATTATAAAATAATTGGTCTAACATTGTAAATAAAAAAAAAATTTTTTTCATGTAGTGACCCCTTAAGACAGTGGCGTGGGGGAATATCATCAGTAGAATTGATCCAAAACACCAAACACCGAGATCTGGGGGGACTCTTGAACGCTTACACCAGCTGGCGAGGCACTTGATGATGATGATGATGATGATGATGATGATAATGATGATGATGATCAGGAATTCTCCCTGTTTGTTCGCCATCCTGGATATGAGTCTCAAAAACGCACGAATAATCAAACTGTACAATTATAACATATTAGTTTCGTGGGGTGGGGGGGGGGGGGTAGGGAACAGACAGAAAGTAGTTATACATACACCGTGAATATGTTTCGCGGACCCGCCAACAAAAAACAATCCCTAATCTGAAAATAAAAGAAATATAAACATCTAATAAAAAGTAACGGATCCTTTTCCACGCCTTTAGGCGTATTGGGAGTATAAGGCTAGACCATTATTTTATATACCAAACGGTCAGCATTAAACCAGCCGCCTTTACTTCCCAGGACTGCACCTGGTACCGATTCAACGCTGGGTCAACCTGGGAGTCAAGGTCATTTTGGAAAAAAGTCCGGCTCACGACCTTCCGATTCGTAGGCGGGTGTCTAGCCAATATGAATATCTGGTGTCGACAATAGTATTGACTCTTTGAGTCCACGGGTGAGTGCGCGAAGCTGGACCTCACTTGGGCTGCATACTAAGCCGGTAACAATCGGTGATCCAAAGATTTCATTTCGGATGAGAATCACCAATGTTCAAACCCCAGAAATCCCGATTCGATGCTTTGCTAGGCAAAAAAATCTTCACGTTCAAAGCATGGAAAGTCTTCTCTGAAGCCTCATGTGCCCCTAGGCATCACTAGAACTGAACTGAACTTACAGAGTTGAACAGGATATCGTTGGCTAAATTGTTACTACATGTACTTGCAGATACCCTTGTCGAATTGCTACGGCCAGACTTAGTCGGGGACACCAAGAAAACGATGCAAACACAGGTCATCATTTGACGTGTCTGAGTTCACCAGAGTAAGTTTGTTATTACTGTTTTTGTTCTAATCAGAAACTTCATCAAACCATTATACAACTACATTTTCACCAACAGTGGATTTTATTATAAATTGACCTAAGCTTATCAGATCGACGCATCCTAAAATGCGTAGCAGACAATATCATGGGAAGTAAAGGCGACAGGTGGATGTTGATCCCATCATCCACTGAGTATCGACTGGGCTTTACAAAAAATTCCACTACTTGTATCTTATGTTACCACGTCTTTCTCTATGGGAATTAGACCGGAGTCTGCTTGGAATCAAATATCTAAACCCAGTGAAGATTAACTTCGATTAACTGCGTTCACAGTCAATACGCCAAAGATGCCGACATCTCTCCTGAACGCTTGGAAAATTTCGGTCATTTAGTTATTGGTTTCCCGATAATTCAATCAATCAACCCAATGTCTCCTTTATAATCAGTTATTGGTTTCCCGATAATTCATTCATTCAGACAACGTCTCCTTTAGAATCAGTTATTGGTTTCCCGATAATTCATTCATTCAGCCCAATGTCTCCTTTAGAATCAGTTATTGGTTTCCGGATAATTCATTCATTCAGCCCAACGTCTCCTTTATAATTTAAAAGCTGGAGGAGGTGGTGATTCAGGACTAGACACTGAGAGCGGCTATGTGTAGCGGGTAGACGCTATATGTAGCGGGTAGACACTATGTGTAGCGGGTAGACGCTATATGTAGCAGCTAGTCGATATATGTAGCAGCTAGACGTTATATGTAGCAGCTAGACGCTATATGTAGCAGCTAGACGCTATATGTAGCGGCTAGACGCTATATGTAGCAGCTAGACGTTATATGTAGCAGCTAGACGTTATATGTAGCAGCTAGACGCTATATGTAGCAGCTAGACGCTATATGTAGCAGCTAGACGCTATATGTAGCGGCTAGACGCTATATGTAGCAGCTAGACGCTATATGTAGCAGCTAGACGCTATATGTAGCGGCTAGACAATCGACTGCTGATCTGAAGATCGTAGGTTGGGGTCCTGGCGGAACCTAACTTTTTCTTCTCATCAAAAATGACCTTGGCTCTCACGTCGACCCAGTTTTAAGTGGGTACCAGTGACAGTCCTAGGAAGTAAAGGCGACCGGCGTGATGCTGACCACATCACCCACCAGTGCCGGTTGGCCTATAAAATATAGGTCTAGCCCTATATGCCCAATACACTTGAAGGCGTGGAAAAGGGTCCTTTAATCTATTTTAGCCTTAGACACAAAGTTTTACTAGAAGCTCTATTTTCCCATTGAAAATTAAAATTCTTTGAAAAAGTTATAGTGACCACAGAGACCACATCACAGATGATACAGACATTCAATAAGAGCTACCTGCAGGGCACAGTGGATGAGAAGAGGCAGACTAAGAAAGACCTGGATACAGCTCTTGGCTGACTGGACATGCTTCAAAAACGCAAACATGAAATCCATTGCATCTTATGAACAGAGGTGTAGGGAGCTGACCAAATAAATAGTCAACAGTAACTGGTGGCCCAACGACATATGGAGTTATGGGACTTTGATGACAATTTTCCACATTTGCCGTCTAGGGAGAGGAGCTGCTGGCCGATCGGTTAGTACCCTTGGTTCTCTTGCGGTAGACCCGGGTTAGAAACCTCGGTAAGGCTGAGGATTTTTTCTGTCGGGGGCAAAATAAAAATCGTACTAACGCTACGTGGTATGGGCTATAAGAAGAAAAAGAAGTAATTCTCAGTCATCTAAAGACCTACATAGACTTAGGATACTAGTTTATTTTAGTGGTTTACCTGTATTAACCTGTTTTTGTTCCATCTGAACAGATCGAGACACAACCGCAGTGAAGGCAAATTATGCAAGCCACTGGTGCAGGACGTTCCCGTTGTTGCCAGAACAGGATGTCGACATAATGGAATCAATGACTACGCCATCATAAATATCACAATCACCGTCGGGTACACTTGTACCTTTGTTTGAGAACGCCTCCACGGCTGTCTGCTGGGAAGAGGCTCTAGACATCATTGGGAAATACACACTTGCAGCTTCCACATAACTTTTCGCTAACCCAATGAATGTCCATGATTCACTTTTGTACATTTTAATTTACTGTGTATAGCTCTGTTTCTTGAATACTTGTTTAATATATGACAATCTTAGTTTCCTGTCATGCTTTCACTGGTACTAACTTCCCCTGTACATACTTTTTTTCAGTGTAAGCTAAGTGAACTTCTTCTCCCCAACCCATTTCCTTCCCAACCCATTTCCTTCCCAACCCATTTCCTTCCCAATCCATTCCCTTCCGAACCTATTCCACGCCATACTCGTATACGATCATTTCAGTTTTACTAACATACTGCATCATACTAAAATCTTCTTCTTCTTCGCGTTCACCGGCTTTAAACTATGGTGGAAAATTTTGGTTGTTCATCCACTTTTAGACAGCAGTCCTCTTCTAGAACCTGAGTGTTGCGTGTGCATCCGTTTTACAGATCTGACTCATTTGTATGCAGACTGCTGGCTCCTTGCCTCTCAGACAGATGCACTCCGACTTCTAAGGAAGCTCCCAATTAGTCGACTCTTACGACATGCATTAGTGTAGGCAATGGGTCTATTCTTGTTTTCCCTATAAAAGGGCCCCGGAACCCACACGGGAATTACTAATTTCTCCTGTACATACTTTGTTTAGTCTATAGCTAACTGAACTTGTTTGACATCTACCTATCTCCCATAGTGATTTAATATATGATCATCCTAGTTTCAAAGGCATGTTGCCGTCATACAAGTGTCCCGTGAATGTACTCTGTTCTGTTTATTGCTTAGTGGATTGTTTCATATCTACCCATCTTTCATGCTGATTTCATATACGACCATCCTATTTTACATGGCATTATGCCGTCATGCACGTTTTCCATGAACATACTTTGTTCTCTGTAAGTAAATTGTTTAATATCTACCCATCTTCTATGCTGGTTTTATATATATATATATATATATATACATATATATATATATATATATATATATATATATATATATATATATATATATATATATATATATATATATATATATATATATATATATATATATATATAACTATCCTAGTTTCCAAAGCATGTTGCTGTCATACACGTTTTCCCAGCACATATACTGCTCAGTGTGAGGCTACCTGAACTTGCCAACCCTACCTTTTCCCTTGCTAGTCTCAATGACAAACAATGCCAAAAAATGTTTCAATCTCCCAGTTTAAAAAAATCTGGACCTACTTTGTATGCACTTGTGTGCAGTTATTATTAATATTATTTAAATATTGAGCACTGTTGAAATGTATTATTTGCTTGCATATGATGACATTACTCTTGTAATTATAGTATATATCTGCAGCTTTTTTTGTAATATGTTAATAAATGAATAGCAGCTATGATTATAATATATGTTTGCATTGATTATATTAATTACACGATGTAATTGAATTAGAACTGTGTATAATGATTGTTGTTATTAAATGAACTATATAAAGTGAATAAAATTCATTATAATTCTTATACTGTATATACTGTTTGAAATGATTCATTTAATAATATTGAGTAAATAAAATCAATAAAAATAATTATATGATATCTTGAGTTATTAATTCAAATGTATAATGTCAATAAACTTGGGAAAAACATAATTATAATTATAATTTATAATGTTTGTAGTGATTATACTAATTATTAGGGCTGTAACGAATAGTCGCTTCGTATTCGCTTTGGGGGGGAATAGTGGACCGAATGACTTTTCAGTATTTGGCCGACTGGGTTGTGGTCGAGCCGAATACGAATAGTGGTTACCTTACACTCATTTCTGCAGACACTGCGATGGACTGAAATAATTCTCTCATTAACACAATAGTCGCTGTTGCCTAACTTTGTAGTAGCGGGAAAACTGCGACCCGGCTGAGTGGTTCTCAAACTGGGTGCGCATGCCAGTGGTGCCAGGGCGAAAATCAAGAAAAGTCGGCTATAAATTATAATATTATTAAAGAAGACATAAAGATACTTGAGATACTTTCCTCACCACTGTCGAAAAGAGCACAGGCGACAGGCAATACCTGCATTTTATCAAATAAAGAACATCTTATGCAATACATCTTTGCCATTGAAGGTTAAAAAAATAATTCTTGCTTGCTACTATTTTTTTCCTATTTTTCCAGTTTTAACATATGGTTGTAGGTCCTGGACAATCGGTAGGCAGGCCAAACAATTTCTCTAGACTTCTGAGATGTAGTTTTACAGAACAATGCTTAAAATACCTTGAACAGCCAAAAAAAGCAACCAATAGGTTTTGAAAGAGGCGGGAGCCCAAAGACAACTAATCACAGACATCAGAAGGAAACAGGCATCTATTTTCGGCCATGTTATGAGAAGAGGGAAAACAGAACATGTGGTGACCACTGGAAAGATATGTGGAAGGAGGAATAGAGGAAGACAACGAGAGAACATTCTTGACAAAATACATGCTGCAGCAGATCGCAGATTGTGGCGAGGCATAATCGCCCACGTCGGTTGGCAAGGCACCTGATGATGATGATACACTATTCGTATTTGCCCGAATAGTTGGTCCCACTATTCGTATTCGGCCGAATAGTGAAAATCACTATTCGGTACAGCCCTACTAATTATATTATGTGAAAACAATGAAGCAGAATAAATTACAATATACTTTGACTTTAGTGAATGTATTAATTATATAATGTGAGTAAAATATAACAGCAAAACTAGAAAGTCCTACCTCTAGAATCTTTTTCTTTGAGTACACCGACTATAAACTTCAGCAGGAAGTTCTGGTTATTTTTCCACTTCTGAACTCCAGTCCTGTTAAAAGAACCGGAATGTTCTGTGCACATCTGTTTTATAGATCTGACCCATTTGTATGCAGACTGTTGCTCCCTTGCTGCTCAAGCAGATGCACATATTCTTTTCATGATGTTGCCAGGGGTGTACCTAGGGTATTTGGCACCCTTAGCCCTTGGAAAGGAGGGGGGGGGGGGGGGGATTTTGTCAGAACTTGTTTGTAATTTGCATTAGCCATTGTTGAATTTTGTGCCACTTTTTATGTTTCTTTCGCCCTCTAGCTCCACTTTTCTTCTTTGCGAAACATATCGCTTCATGGTCTTCTTTATAAAGTTTAAAAACAAAATTTAAAAAGGGTTGAGTATAAGCGGATAGCCAGAACATATATAATATATTTTCCAAAAGTGATATTTTGTTATTTTAGGAAACATGTACTGGGCGTTATGGAAATTATGACTTTATGTTTATTGAATGGATCAACATCATTTCATACGAGTGTGACCCATAAGTGCTACATTCTACTTCTAACTCAAGCCTGAGTCTGAAGAATCTCAGCGCAGTGCATGAATTCCATAGCACCGGCAAGGATCCTGAAATATTTAGGGTAGATTTTAAACTCCACATTGTTGCCTGGGTAGTGCCTTTAGACTACTCTTTTCGATTTCCAACTGCCAAGGGATTTGTTTGTTTTTTACATGCGCAAGAATACACACGGGCGTCAGATCTTACAACCCAATTATCAGGGGAAATTAATAGAAGTCCACGTGAAAAAATCCCAGCCTTTACCGGGGCTTGAACCCGGAACCTCCAACACTCGAGGCATTGTGGCTTTTGACTTTGTTAGTCAAACTATTGAAAGAAACATATTTTAATTAATGTTTAAAATGTAAGTGGTGTTGATCAGGTGTGCGCGTTTATATTTTTTTGGGTGGCCCCCTCCAACCATCTTCCAAAAAATAAAACTCATTGTGCCCCCGCACCCTTGCTGATACGATGTCACTTTAAACAAAATTTTAAGGTTTTTTTGCTGCCCTTCAAGCGGCACTCAGGGCATCTGCCCTACTCTAGGTATGCCCCTAGATGTTGCTAGCAACCTCCAACATAAATTTACTCTTTACCAGGCGGTTATGTCCCAGCATGAAATGGTTACCATGTAATGTCGGCTCATTGTTGAGTGGTCTATACAAATGGGTCTGGCATCATTTGCCAGTCAGGCCAATGGTGTCAAAAGTGTCTTTTACTTGTCTTTTTTTAAACTGCTTCAATACTAAATAACACAGCATGCATATACAAAAAGACAGACAGACACAGACAGCCAGGCAGGCAGGTAGACATGCATGCATACATACACACATACATACACATGCATGAACATACATACATAAGCAAACATATCTGACATAGTTTTTTTTAACTTCCATGTGCCAAACATCAATGTTTTATTACCCAAACCTGTACTAGTTGTTTATTTAACTCTTTTTGCCTCATGGTAATATTACTTCCTTCAGAAATAACTATTTAAGTAAAAACTTCTTATGAAAAATGAGCTAAATTAACATGTGTCTGCAACTAAAGGAGTTAATGTGCAGTTTTACGTTCAGTAAAAAAGTGCCATTGCCATTTTTCCCTCTCGCTTTCAGAACAGGATGATAGTCTTGTTGCTGTTGAAGTCAGTTCAAACAATCTCTTACCAAATCACCTGCAGCTGACATGGAACCCCAAAAAAGGGTCCCTAAATGTAACAAATATGATGACACAAGAGATGAAGACAAACAAGTTTTCGTCATGATTAGTTTATTGTCATGACAAAAAAAATATATTATCAAATAATAAATAACAACAGACAGCCACCTTTTCTATGAAGGAACGAAAGATTTGGGCAATCGAAAAAAAAGTTTTAATGTCAGCAAATGTGGAAACAATGCACACACAAAAAATCAAGACACAAATTAACTAGTGTGCAAGATGGAAGCCCACAGGCACACATGACTCATCAGCACAGAAACAAACACATTGACTAATTTAAAGCAGCATGTAAGTAAAGCCTCCCACGTCGACCCAGCCTTGAGTCAGTATCGGGTGCAGTGCTATGGAAATATAGGCGACCAGAATGGTGCTGACAACATTACCCATCAAGTGTCGATTGGTCTATAAAAGATACATTTAGCCCTATATGCCCAAAACACCTGAAGGAGTGACCAAGGGTCCTTTACTTTACTCTTTCTTACCTAAGTAAAATCCTCCAATGAATGTAAAATTTTGACAACAGAGATGAAATGCCTTAGAAATACTGCAGAAGTTTCAAAGAAAAACAGAATACGAAATCAGACAAATGCTAGGAATAAAGCCAGTCTTAAACGTCAGTAAAGAACAACAAATGAAATGGTTTGGACACCTAACAAGTATACCCTGGTATTATCTGCAAAAGCGAGCCACACTAAAACTTTACAACAGGTATAGAGCGAGCGGAAGACCCCGGAAAAGAAGGAGTGATGGCATTAAGAACAGCCTTACAGAAATGAACATGTCTTAATAGTGCTCGGAGCACCTATGGATCTGTCTCGAGTGCAAAAATGATAATCCTCATCAATCACTAATAATTTTGTGTAGGGTTTGTAGATCATGTGCTTTAGCAGCATTTTCTGCTGTTTTTGCAAGATTTTCCATAAATCTTTTCTTGTCAGCTCTGGCACTTTTCTTTGTCATTTTATTTAGTTTGCTATTTTCTAACATTAGTTTGTATTTCTGACGTTCTGATTTAGTGTGATTTATGAGGCTATTTATTCTTTTTCGCTTGGCAATATAGTTCATGGTTTGACTACTTATCCATTCTTTGTATTGTTGTTTCCTGGTTCCTAATATGTTATTGCTAGTTGATTTGTATGTTTCTTTGATCTGGTTCCATCTGTCGTGAATGCTGATTGTAGTTTGAGTGTCTGGGTCACTTGATATGATGATGATATGATGATGATGATATGATAATGATATGATGATGATATGATGATGATCTTGTCTTGCAGGTCAGCCCAATCTAAAACTGGTTCTAGGTAATGTCCTAAAAGGTACAAGTGACAAGCACGATGTTAACCACATGGGACCATGATGACCAGGGGAGATGGCAACATATGATAGCCTACAATTTCCGATACCACACATACGATGATGATATATATGTATAAAGATACATTTAGCCACCACGATAACAGTTTGGAATTAAGTTTATGATTTAAAACAGCTGCTTGGTCAAAAGTAACATCAGGACAGAGCAAGTCTTGTTGTTTTGTCTGTTATGTGGACTGCAAATATTTGTAACACAAATGGAGGTAATGAGCCGGCACAATGCAGCTTGTGCTACCTATTCCTACTTCCATTATAAGTTTAACATCAACAATATTCTCTCCACATATGGATTCCGGGACCCCATTTTAGGGAAAACAAGATTAGACCCACTGCCTCCATAACAAGCATATCGTAAGGGGTTTCCTTCAAAGTCAGGGTGCATCTGCCTGAGTGGCAAGGAACCAACATTCTGCATACAAATAAGCCAGATATCTATGTGTACGCAACACTCAAGCTCTGGAATCTAAAGTCCAGAAGAAACTTCTGCTCGAGTTTACAGCCAGTCAACGCAAGAACAGCATTCTCAAACACTAAACAATAAAAAAATGGTTAGGCATTCCTCAACAGACGGTCATTAAAACAAACAAAAGAAAAGGACCCTCTTCCACGCCTATAGGCATATAGGGCTAGACCTATATTTTTATAGACCAATCGGCACAAGATAGGATGATGTGGGATAGGATGATGTGGTCAGCATCACGCAAGCCGCTTTTACTTCCCGGGACTGCACCCGGTACCCACTTAAGGCTGGGTCGACCTAGGAGCCAAGGTCATTTTTGAAAAAAGTCCGGCTTCGCCAGAGAGCGAACCCAGACCTTCCGATCCATGGCGAGCATCTAGCCGCTCCGCCACGGCGACTCCCAACAGACGGTCATATTGTGGCCATATTATCTGACTCTTCTGATCGTTGCTAGGATTCATGAAACAGGTGAACAGTGATATCTTTTTGAGTGAACATCCTACATACTGATACCATAAAATTATCTAACTTCACATTTTAAAAAGTCTGCATCTGACATCTGTTTAACTGTGCATAAACATTTTTGGCAGACTGTAAAACATGTATCTTGATCTTGTAAGGGAGGAAATAAATCATATTCTAAGCACTTGCTAGTAATCTCCTCTGAAGAGCAATGATTACTAATTACCTGCTTCAGAAAGAAAAAACCAATACCCCATGAACAGAAATTACTACTTGCTTCAGAAATAAAAAATCTACATTCTTTGGACATGTGATGAGAAGGGAATTACTGCAGTACATGTGACAAAGGGAAAGATGGTTGGACATGTGATGAGAAGGGGGTTACTGCATTACATGTGACAAAGGGAAAGATGGAGGTCAAGTCAGACAGAGGAAGACAAAAAGAAGATGGTAGAAAGTTTGGCAACATGGCATGGAAAACCATCTCTACTAAAAATGACTGACAATACATGAGACAGAAGGCTGTGGAAGACATGATTACCAACAATGCATGGCAGGGACTATATGAAAAAGAATCATCTCCTTCACTGCCAGGTCCAAGCTTGCGTGAGAATGGAGGAATGTTGGGTATGGGACCAGTCTGCATTCTCCTAAAACAGCCACTCTAAAGTTACAGAAACCTGTTTAAAAAAAAAATTAAATTAAAAAAAAAAGCACAGAATAGAAAGGAATTGAGGAACCAACTATGAGACTCATGAGATATATACCAGTACAACAGGATAATGAGTGAAAGAATGAATTATTGGCATGTAAACGTTTGATTTTCTAATAAATAATAAGCAAGACTACCAATTAAAATGGAGTTCAAATTCACCACGTCATGGAATCTTATATTATTATATGGCACAGAGACAGAACTATGAACAAACAGTGAAAGAAAAAAAAAATGCACTAAAAATGTAAGCATAAATAAACATTGGAAGGACAACATGGACAGATAACATAAATGCTGAGTTTCTGAACATAAAAAAATATTACTTAGATTTAAAATAAAAATAAAAAAGATACTGCTAGAAAGGTTTGAAGTGTCAGACCAGCAGAAATAAAATTTTTAATTAAACATAATGATATGAGGTGGTTAGTTCCTTTCTTCTCACCTTTTCTCCAGGGGAGAAATTCTAACAAATTCTATTTTTTATCAGGCTGAAGCAACCTGAGAGCTGACTGAAAAAAAAAACCCAGTCATTTCTGCACTAGGTAAGCATACTAATCCTAGGCCACAGAAACTTTACTTAAACAGGATCAAAGTGAAATAATAATATTTCCTGGCACATAAAAAGATCTAATACACCATAAATCAATCAATCAATAAGTTTGTCCCCTCTGGGCAACAGCCTAAAGATTTACCAAACCAACCTGAGATTTGCAAATCTCAACCTGGACGGCAGACCAGCATGGCAGACCCCAGATACCCTAACTCAGTGGTTCTCAAACTGGGTGTCATGGCACCTTGGGGTGCCGCGAGTGTATGTCAGGGGTGCCACTGCAATAATCAAGAATGTTTCAAAATCTGCTTGAGATCAGCGAATAAGCAGTTTAAAACAGAAATACCGTGAAGGGAGCCAAGAAGAGTTCTGGGTGTAGGTGTATTCAGAAGACAATGCTATTGGCAAGGCTGCAGTAAATTCTCAACATATGCTTACATTAAAAAACAGATACAGGAGCAAACTTTCTGGGTCAAGTGATTTGAGGGTAAAATTAACTAAACTTCCCATAAATAAAAAGGAAATAATTTTTTTTTTATGTATCCAAACAGTTTCATTCATCGCATAAAGACATCTGAACATTAAATTTACACAGTTTTTCCTTATTTTCCTAAGTATTAACTGCTGACAGAGACGTCTGGAAATCTCTCTGACAAACCTCTACACCCCAAGGTAGAAGAGGGGCAACTAAGTAAAGTAAGTAGTTCCTAAGTATTCAAACTGCTTTCAGAGTAGGTGTGCTGCGGAAACATTTTTGCCTGACAAGCGTGCAGTGGCGAAAAAAAAAGTTTTGAGAAACGCTGTCCTAACTAACCTGACACGGCATGGACTATTAAGTAAAGTAAAGTAAATGAAAGGAAATTTTTCCTTGCTTCAGATGTACTGGGCACATAGGGCTAGATCTATATTATAAAGACCAATCAGCACTCAGTGGGTGATGTGGTCAAAATCACGCCGGCGACCTTTATTTCCTAGAAGTTTACCTGGTACCCATTTAAAGCTGAGTCGACCTGGGAGCCAAGGTCATTTTTTTTTAAAAGTCTGGCTCTGTCAGTACCTGAACTCATGACCTTCGGATCTGCAGAGAAGCATGTAGTCGTTACACCACAACGGCTCCCTCATAAAATATAAGATTTTTAAAAATTACAATAATTATTATAAAAACTGACTGCTCCTGCAAAGCTAAAATCTCAATGACTATGAATAAATGATTTTTTTTTAAAAATAAGAAAAACATTGCTTCTCATCATCAAAGATAACTACATTTTAAGACAAAATTTCAAGAGATCAGCAGTCATCAGTGACAAAGCAAAGCAATCAAAAAGAACAATGAATGCTTCTGCTGTGTTTTTTTAACATGTGCATGGTTTAAAAAAAAAGTTTTTAAAACTGTTAGCATTAAAAAAAATATGTTATCAAAATTAGGCGTGGCAAACAATCATTGTAAAACATGACCTCTCACAGAACTTTTATTGAACTCATTCTGTTTAAAGGAATGTACAATGTTTAATTGTTACTTCATATAAAATGTTTTTTGTCTAACTTCAGTTGTCAAGTCCATTCCTTACATCAGTGGTTTTCAATCTGGGGGCATGTCCCCTTAGGAAGGTGCAAGAATGTTTCAAGGAAGATAGATATCTAGCAATTATTAAATTGAATGCATCTGTAGTTTTAACAATAAGTTGAACTAACATCTGTTTTCCAGTTTAATCATAAATAAAATATTTGTTACAAACTATCTACAAAACAAAAAGCCGAAGATATTTTGTTTTCATGTTTTGTCCATCTAAAGTGAAAAATCTAATTAATACACTAACATGAGCTTTTGATTATAGCTTAAGAACACATTCTCACCAAAACGTATCTCTAAGTTCTTGTTAACAGTGCTTCAGAATGTTTTGTGTTCTTTTTTTAATCAGATTTTCTTGTAAAAAAATTTAGGATGGAGGTGGATGCTGGGGTGGGGAGGTGAGTTTATATATTCAAGAGAGCACCGCATCACCTGAAAAAAAAAATGTTGAAAACCACTGGTTTATATTAACTATATATTCTGGGAACTGGTAGACCAGAAGCTAGACAGATGCTTGCCTGTCTGCACAACAGTTTAAAGTTCAAATCTGCACCAAGGCAGATTTTTATACAATGACTTTGGCTCCAAAGTTGACCCAGCCTAAAATGGGTACCAGGAAACATCCTGTGAAGCAAAGGCAGCTGGGGCAATTTTGACCACATCCCTCATAGAGTGCCAATTGGTCTTCAAAGACATGGGTCTAGCTCCTCGCTGTCAATGATGTGATGAAGATCCTTTACTGTACAATATATTCTCACTTTAAACCTTTTTTTTTTTCTAACTTAAGTAGATCAAGTGTTCATTATGAAAAGCAGCAACTGGTTACTTTAGAATGAGTTAAAATAATAACTGTCAGTGGCTGAAAATGTTAATGAAGTTCATTTGATGTACTATCTGAGAGAGTTAATGATGTTCATTTGACTTACTGTCTGAGAGAGGTAATGATGTTAATCTGATCTACTATCTGAAAGCGTTATTGATGTTAATTTGATCTACTGTCTGAGAGATTTAATGATGTTTATTTGATCTACTATCTGAAAGAGTTAACGAAGTTCATCTGATCTACTATCTGAAAGAGTTAATGAAGTTCATCTGATCTACTATCTGAAAGAGTTAATGAAGTTCATTTGATCTACTTTCTGAAAGAGTTAATGAAGTTCATTTTATTTACTATCTGAAAGAGCTAAATGAATAAGTTTATTTGATCTACTGTCTGAAAAAGCTAATAAAGTTCACTTGATCTACTATTTGAAAGAATTAAAGAATAAGTTAATTTTATCTAGTATCATATTTGCAGATTTACTCTCATGTCTCAGTCTCATCATCATCAAGTGCCCTGATGTCTGATATAGGCAATCAGAATATTTATTTTTCACTTTTCCTTCTCCAACAACATATCACTGGCACCTAAATGCAGTTTTGGCAATGTTTACCTTAGTGCATTTTCAGGGCTGTAATTTGTAACTTTATGATATGCCATAGGTACATATGTACATTCCCACTCCAAATAGGTTAAAATGAAGTATTACTTTCTTATGCAATTGTTTAATCCAAACTTGTCACTCAAGTGAATTGTCTCAAAACAAGAATTTAGCATTTATATGACTCAGATAGTGTTATTTAGCAAGTAGGTTATTTTGGCGAAATGCCAACAATATATCATTTTTGAAGTGCTGATGACCATCCGTGCCATGATACAAGGCTGACAAGAATTGCCTCGCCCTGTCAACCACTATCTTTTTTTCTATAAATCTGTACAGTTGATGGAATACAGTTGTTCCCTTATTATAATGAGGCCAAACAATTATGACTGCCTCTTTCTGTTTCTCATATCTTTTTGCCTTCGCCTCTTTCAGAACATCTAGATTATTCTTTTTGCCTTATTAAGGAATTCTAAGCAGCAATCTTCTGTAAAACCACATCCTTGAGGCATCTAGGAATTTCATAGCTTTTTAATAAATTGTCTAGGATTCAAAACTTGGTTCTCTGTTGTACATTAAAAAAAAATTCCTAACATGAAATGACAAGTGTTTATTGCAAAAGATTTTCTTAATCTTATAAAATGCAGTTTTTGACTTGTTTTGTTCTTTATCTCTGGGATATATCCTCTGTTGAAGCTCAATCTGCTTTAATGCCATGTTCAAAGATTGCAAAGACATACTGCCGGAACCATTTGTATGCGTAGGTGCCATTTCTAGGAAATGTGCCTTCCAAGAAACCAATGTGGCCTCCGTGTGATGTCTTAATAATGGCAATGTTGTCATTTTGCATGGCATCTTTAAGTGGAATTGCTGAAAGGAATAAAAATTCAACTGTTCAGTAATATTACCAGAAAAAGAAAAAATTTAAAAAATTAGTCAGTCAGTCAGGTGCCGTCTCCACAGTGAAGGTTGACTGCGATGGATCTCCAACATGCTCTGTCTTTTGTCCTGGTTGTACACTCTCTCAGACTGCTGCCCGACCATCTCTTGATGTTGTCCACCCACTTGTATCATTGCCCACCTCTTGCTCTCCTGCCTTCGAGCTTTCCCTCCAGTATGGCTTTCAAAAGTGTGTTATGTCTTTTATTATGGCCAAAGTATCCCAGTTGTCGCTTCTTTATTTCTTTCAGCAATTCACATTTGTAGTCCCATCAGAACCTCTGCAGTAGACTGCTTTTGTTTCCATGAAATATGACCTTCTCTTCTCTAAACAAATATGAATGCTGCATTAAATAATTGAGAAGCGGCTAGCCTCACGAGGAAGACCTAGGTTTGAATCCTCTGTAAGGCTGGGGATTTTTTTCTGTCGAGGCAAAATAATATCCTTACCTGCACAGTCATGGCAACAGCACTAGCCATGCGGACACCGCAAAAGTGGTACAACACAGGCAGTAATTGGCAGTTTAAAAAAAAAAATTAATTATCATTACTATTGAAGAAGCTGAAAATGGAGAACCACTAAAATCATTACTAATAAACTTCAAACATTAATTAACTGCTGCCTGTGCAGAACAAAGGGAATTAAATAGTGTGACTGAATCACTAGTATAGATGTTGAGGAGAGAACTAAACAAGTTCCAGTGAATCACCCACATGGAGAAGAAAATTAGAAAAATTAGGTTAAAAAAGACTGGAAGGATATGAAAAACTTCAAATAAAAGCCTTAAAAGTGTGATAAACATTACAATAACCATTTTTTAAACTGTCAATACTATTGTTAAGGAATGAATGAACAAACAAACCAAATTTATTTTCAAAGGGTTACAAAGTGGGCACGCAAGGATGTTTAGCATGCCAGTCTTGAATCATTCGTCACAGAAGTCACATCATTTTATAACTTCCTACTCCCCTCATACACTTGCACAACTGACAGGCTTGCATCACCGTACCAAACCTTCATTCATCAATGAATTTCTGCAGGTTTCAGCCCATCACTTTTCAAAAACATGTACGACAGAACGCTGTTCTTCTTTTGGTGCAAGTCAACAGGGAGTTACCATCATTTAACTGTCATTATGACATCACCATGTTCATCTGCACTGTGATGTTATATGCTAAACATTATTGACATCCTTTACAACAATAATTTCAGGTTACAAGAGAATGATGTGGTTACTATAATTTCTATTTCATATGTGTTTATCGGTTACTCCCTTCATACATTTCAAAAGGAAAAGGTGGGGGTTTTCATATAGATTAAACAAATTATTAAAATCTTTATTAGCGACCTTGTAGCGCCTAGAAGCTCGCCTGGGGATCGGAAGGTCGTAGGTTTGTGTCCTGATGGAGCCGGACATTTTTCAAAAATGACCTTGGCTCTCAGGTCAACCCAGCTTTGAGTAAGTGCCAGGTGCAGTACTGGCAAGTAAAGGCCGCAGGCGTGATGCTTACCACATCACCCACCAAGTGCTGATTGGTCTATAAATTAGAGGTCTAGCCCTATATGCCCAATACGCCTAAAGGCGTCGAAAAGGGTTCTTAGTGACCTGCATCAAAACAAATGTCTTTTTTTTAAGTTTTTTTTTGGGGGGGGGGGGGGGGGGGGGGGGGGGAGGATCCGGGTAATTGTTGTTTTCTTTTACAGAAAGAGGTTACTGATTGTATCCTATACTGTTATTTTTTTTAACCTCTTTCTTACCCTCTAATGTCTTTCTTTAAGTTACATGCTCAGGATATGGTGTGGAATCAGTTGTACTAGTCGTCCCCATGTGGGATGCAATTGTTCATTTTTTGAAGCCCCACACTGGATTCTGCCAGGGGCCCTGAATATAGCAGGGGCATAGATATGGCCTAGCCATAGATATGGCCTAACTGGTGAAAGGGGTTTCTGGGACCTCTCTACGGTTGATCCTCATCCGCATGGTGGCACTTTGTGTCACTAGATGTTTATTGCTTGTGTGATGTCCTGGTGGGTACAACTACCCACCTACCTACTTGAAAGGGGTTTCTGAGACCTCTCCACGGGTGATCCTCATCCGCATGGTGGCACTTTGTGTCACTAGATGTTGATTGCTTGTGTGATGTCCTGGTGGGGTACAACAATGAGAAAGAGAGAAAGAGATATGTAGTGTGTTGAATTAATGACAAAGAAAAGCTGTTACTTACTTGCTTCCGGAGCAAACATGTCATCAGCGGCACTTAGACACAACAGAGGCTTAGCTAGGGCATGTATCTTGTTGTGTATAGAAGCCTCTGTGTAGTAGTGATCAACAGATTCAAAGCCAAACAACTTGGACGTGAATCGCTCGTCAAAGTCCTTTATTGTTTCACTCTAACATGCAATAAAAAAAATTTTTTTTATGATAATTTGCAATGCAGTCACGTTTTTACTGCAATCATTTTACAGATGAGATTAAAGACAAATATAATGACACAATGAACAGTGAAAGAGATGATGCTGACAATAAATACTTCCTCTTCTTCTTCTTCTCTTCCACCATTTACCTCAGCGAGGTGTTGGGGGGAGATGTAAGGAATAGCTTGTGCGCTTTTTCCAATGCATTGTACAAGTTGGTGTTCAATTCTTTTAGGTTGCTCCTGATGATGTTGCTCCATCTCTTGTGTGATCTTGCCTTGCTGTGTTCATTATATTTCTTAAGTGTGGCTCTCTGTAGCAGTTGGTACCAGGGCATTCTCGTCAGGTGGCCAAAACATCTCACTTGTTGTTCTTTAATGAACTGTTTGACCAGTTTCAGTCCTAGTCTTCTTCTAATTTCTTCAATCCTGATTTTATCTCTTCTTGTCACACCAGCAGCTCTCCTAAATACTGAAATCTTATAAATATGTGTTTTCTATAGCATAATGAATTTAGTAGTGTGTAATGTAAGTTTAAATAAGTATTCTGTTTTTGGTCATTTCAAGCAAACCGACGGATTGGACACAATTATAGCAGAAGGCATGGTACCAGGAAAGAGGGGCAGGGCCGATCGACACAAAGATGGGCACAGGATAAAGGTGACTCCTTGAGTATAAAAAGTACATGAGGCAGGAGAGCTGGCGAGAGGCTGAGTTTCTTTCAGGCAGACCGTGATGAGAGCAACGTTCTGCAAAGGACCTACTACATTATGATTCTATGTAAACAAGTATTCTTCTTCTTCTTCTTAAGGTTCACTGGCTGTTAACTCCATGGTTATATTCTGGATGTTCATCCCCTTTTGAACTTTGGTCTTGTTCCAGAACTTTGAGGTTTGCACACACATCAGTTTTAAAGATTGGCTCATCTGTATGCAGACTTTTGGTGACTTGCTTCTCATACAGATACCCTCTGATTTCAAAGGAAACCCTTGAATTAGTTGCTTTTTAGAACAAGCAGGTTAGGGAGCAGTGGGTCTATTCTGCCCCCACCCCCCCCCCCCCCCCCCAACCCCCTCCCCCATCCTTAAGAAACTGCCCAAATGTGGCCCCGAAAGCCACACAGAGAAAACATCAAACTTATTATCATCATCATATATTAGGCAAATAAGTACAGCCAGTCATGGTTCACATCCCATGGTATCACAAGAACCACCGATCCAATACTATGCTATTGTCCTGCCCCATCCGTGTGGCCAAGCCATCCAGGTATTTCTCTATCTATATCTTGTTCTTTTTTCCATCAAGCTTGCTAGCTGTCAGCACTTTTTTTTTTTAAAGTTTATTACTTCTTACATAGTGGCCCAAAAATACTGACTTCTTTCTCTCTTATCAATATTTTCATCTCTCTCCAGGAAGACCTGTGGCCAAGAAATACAGAAATGTTCCAGCTGGAGGCCTGAAACTCTAATCTTCTCACAAGTGTTTCACTAGGACTGCACACACTTTTCCGGGCAATCTTAACACTGTTGGAAGCATTTTAGGAAGACTTCTTTGGCAATCAAGTACAATTTGTTAGAGCTGGTCTACACTGCACCTTCTTGTGACTCAGGTCACAATGAGCTGCATTTTCAGCTTGGTAGACAGCAAAGAATTCCAAGGAGTGACTTTGAGAGAACATGGAAGCTGACTCACCAGAGAAACTTGGGTTTGGCCAAGAAAATCTTCATCAGAAGCAAAGAATGGCAGAGTCTGATGATCTGAGGAAGCTAAGTTCCTTTTGCCTACAGATCCCATTTTATTTTGTAATGAAGAGCATCATCAAGATAATACTCTTTTGTAATACTTTAGTCCTTAAGAAAGCAAATAGGGACTTTTGAGCTGAAATGCTACAGAAGGATTCTCAGAATACAATGGGCAAAGACAAGAAGACATACTGACATTTTAAAAGATCTGAACATAAAGGAAGACTGGCTAATAAACAGCTTCTTGTCTCAGAAACTGAATTATTTTGGTCATATTAAGCGCCATGGCAGATTGGAAAAATAAAAGCATAAGACAAGGTACCAGGAAGGGATGACTAACATGAAGATGGGCACAGGATATAAGCGACTCCTTGAATATGAAAGTACATGAGGCGGGAGAGTTGATGAGAGACAGAGTTTCTTTCAGGCAGACCGTGATGAGAGCAATGTTCTGCAAAGGACCCGCTACATGAAGATCAATATTTTGGTGTGTCACGTGTACTCCCGATAAACCTCACAGATAAAAAAATAGTCATGAAGACTGATGTCATGAAACGTACTCATGATGCACACCTCCATACAAATGAAAAAAAATAATAGCCATAAAGACTAACGTTGTCTTCCTTTTTACCCTCAGGGCTGAGGAAAGCCTCCACTATAATGACTGCACCTTGGTTTATGCATCCTGCCCATAAACCTACAGGTCGTCACTAGTGACCACAGAGTTAAGTAAGTTGGTGTCATGGTTTGTCCAGCATGCCCTGCGTGACTTCCAGTTTCCTCGACTCCATTCTTCTTTCTTCGTCCTTGTCTTTTTTTTTTTTTTCTTTTTAGTTCTACTGCTTATTCCATAAAGAGACACAGAGATTTGTGCGATTTGTTTTCAAAAAAATGACATCATACCACTCTAGCATTTCCATAACCATTCCATCCATCTTTAGCAGCCAGTTTCAATACCAATGGCACTAGTAGTATTATGATTATACATCTGTCTTGTCTTTCCTCTGAGCGTGGAGTATAGGCCAGAACCCCTCGTCACTCCCCACTGCATCATTTTCACCAGACTCACTTCTTTTGTTGTTTTTTTCAACCGCATTTCTGATACATCTCATCTTATCTTAACGGTTACTATATCATTTCATGGAACTCACAGGCAAAATGGAGTGTACGGAACCAATGCTTATCCCCACCTTGTCTAAGATCCTGGATGGTGACATGAAAATTCTGGGTGACCAAAGTCTTTACTTGGTCAATGACCTCAACATTTAGGTTTGTTAATGGTCTATCTATGGCTAGAGAGTGGCCTCCTTTGATTAGGCTTTGCGAGTCCGACTTGTAATTCCAACAAACTGTGATCGAAATCCACTGCTGGCTATGGGGATTCTTATCATGGTATGGGGCGTTGCAGGTCGACCCAGCATAAAAAGGGTACCAGGATGGCTGTCCTGGGAAAGTAAAGATGGCTGGCGTAATGCTTACCACATTATTCACCTAGTGCCGATGGTCTGTAAAAAAAATATAGGTGTTCTTCCCATATGCCCGATACGCTTAAAGGCGTGAAAAGGGTATCTTTACTTACTTTATGGCAGAAGAAATGGCTAGAGAGTGACTTTCAGGTGTGCTGTGACAAGAGGGGCGTTGTGTCAAGGACCTTCTGATTGATGGCCCCTCTGGCACACTAGGTAATGACAGAGCTGACAGACTGGCAATGAAAGGAGCAACACAAGAACAACCACCCACAGTGACAACCCTACAGACAGCAAAAACACTTACAAAAGCTATAAACAAAGAGACTTGGTTGAACAGATGGGCCATGGGAGATACTGAAAGGGAAGTTTACAGACATATGGCTGGCCCTGACCCTAATGACAGCATTAACCATCTAACAAGGAGGTACTAGCATGGAAGTACCAGGCCGCCATCTTCAGACTCAGAACACAACATATTCCACTCAATGGACATCTACACAGAATACAGCCAGAGTGCCAGCTGTGTAACTACCCAAATGAAACTGTTGACCATTATCTATTTGAGTGATTAAAACTCAGCAAGACTAGAAGAATGCTACTCCCTCCAAGACCAGACAAGTGAAACACCACGTACGGAGAGAAATAACAGCTTGTAAAAACATGTAAATTCCACTATATATAGCATTAGGCCAAAGCTCATGCGCCGCTGGATTGATAACAACTGCTGATGATGATGATGAAATTCTATCTATGGCTGTAATAGTACCTTCATCAAAATAATGCTTAATCTTCAAAATCTTTGTGTGGGTTCCAGGACTTGGGGGGTGGGGGGGGGGGGGGGGGGGGGAACCGACCAACTGTCCCCTAACAAACGTAAAAGTTATAAAAGTGGATATCAAATTTTGAAGAAAAAGAAAACAAAAAAACAATAGGGAAAAAAGCAGACAAATTTAGATATCCTCATAACATAGCAGGTAATATACAGAATGTTGCCCTCATCATGGCCTGCCTAAAAGAAACCAGATCTCTCGCCAGCTCTCCCACCTTGTGCTCTTTCCTACCCATGATGTCACTTTCATCCTGTGGCCATCTTTGTGCTGGTCAGCCCTTAGCACTCTTTCCTGGTACCATGCCTTCTGCTATTATTATTTTGCCAGTCTGCAATAGAGCTTGATGGGGCCAAAATATTTCAGTTTTCCAGACAATATGAGTTTCATTTTTGGCTTCTGTACATTTTTCAGGATAATAATGTGTTAGTTCCCCTTGTTTTCTTCATCCAAATGGCTTTAGGCTATGTCCTCAGCATCTGACAACCTTTCAGATTGCCAGGGACAAGTGAGTGTCCTGAAATATATACAGTAAAGAAAATACAGAAAAATTTGCAACATACTTTTAAAACATGGGCCGGATCAATGTCAACATGTTCTTCAAACAGATGAAGGTTTCTGCAACAAAAAAAACAATTAATTGGCAACATTGACTTTTCCACACAAACATCTACACGCTATCAACCATGTATCTTCTATCCTTTCATAATTATTGATTGTGGAAAGTGGGAGAGCTGCGTGGTCTCAAGGCATGGTGTCCGCCTAGAGTGCTAGAGGTTCCATGTTCAATCCCCGGTAAAGGCTGGTTTTTTCAAGAGGACTTGGACTTCTAGTAATTCCCCCTTGTCTCTGGGTAGTGAGACTGGACGCCTGTGTGCATTGTTGCACACGTAAAAAATCCCTTGGCAGTTGGAAATCGACCCTCCTGACACAGCCCTCCAGAAAGTACCTAACAGGGCTGCCCAGGCAAAAAAATGGAGTTAAAAATCTACCCAAAGTATTTCAGAATCCTCGCCAGTACTATAGAGCCTGTGCCCCGTGCTGATCTTCTTCAGACTCAGACTTGAGTTAGAAGAAGAACAGAGCATTTATGGGTTACTATCCGTGTGCAATGATGTTGATCCGCTCGCTGTTCAAAACCTCAAAAACCTGATTGAGGAAAGCACAGATATGGACAGATACATGGCTTCAATAACTACTAAAGGCTGCATGCTTTCTCTAAGTCATAGACATGCCAAATACTGTTCTTCTCCATTCAACTTCAACAAGCACTCTCTGCTTTAGCTGCTTTTCTTCATTTTCCTGCCAGGGAATCTTTAAATGTTTTTCTCTCTCTCTGTCTGTCTTTCTCTCTGTCTGTCTGTCTGTCTCTCATTCTCTCTCTGAGTTGAATGCTCAATGTTGAATTAAGAATCAATATTATCACAGCAACTGGGACATTCTCAAAGGCGCTGTGTCAATATCTTCATCAGCAAACACAGAGTTCCAATTCCGATGGCATCAGTAACAGTCTGATTGTATATCTGTCTTGCCTTTCCAATGGGTGCTGAGTGTTGGCAAATCCCCTTGTCACTCCTCGCAGCACCATTTTCCTCAAACCATGTTGATCTATTTGTGCCTCCGCAGTTTACTTGCTCTCAAAGGGCCCTTATAACATCTAGCTTGTCATGCAAAAATTCACAATCAAGTGTGTAGAACCAGCCAGTCTATCTGCCTGTATGTTTTTCAATACACCAGTATGACTTGGAGAAGATATCCAAACAACGCTAACTACTACAGACCTCTTAGGTGATGCTTGCCACTCTGCATGAAGCATAGCTGTCTCTATCTTTCTCAACATGCTATGTGAGTCAGTTACAATTATGACATGTTGTACAGCTGGTTCTCAAGCCAGTGGAAGACCGCAGTGACTGCCTCCACCTCCATTCTCAAAACAGAATGTGTAGTAGTGATGAGAGTGATGTCCTGCAATGGACTTTCTACTGTTGATGATAAAATGACAGGTAAATCACACACATGCACCTTACTTTTGAAATATTTTACAAAGGTTGTTTGCCAGGTGCCTATTAAACATCCAATAGTTGACTGTCTTGCTCAAAGATACCCATGACTGATGTAAATCGTAGGCAGGGGATATAATCATAGCTGCAATTAGTTCCGCTTTCGAACCTTCACTTGCTAAATAATTGAAGAGGATAATTCTGAAATGTAAACATGTACCAACATCATAATTTGGAAATAAAGAATTCATATGCATATTTGAATAGGACAGGAAAAAAAATTGTCTGTATTAATTTCATTTCAGTGCTGTGAAAACAGTTTTTTTGTTGTAGTTAAACTTCACTTTTTCTTTCCCTTCTTCGTGTGTTTTTTAAATCTGCCTTTTTTTCTACACCCCTGTGGGTTCCAGTGTGAAAACCCTTCTAGTCATAATGTCCCCAGGTTTTCTTGCATGTTCTATCCAATGCCAGTGTCCTTTTCTCACCTCCTTACTTACCAGAATCTAATTAGCTCTTTCCCTAAGCTCAACACCTGCGCCTTCTATCATACGATTTAATTTTATTTACTCTGTGCAGGCACCAGTTAATGAATGCCCAGTTTGTTAGTCATTGTTCCAGTTGTTCTTTATACCTCTGCTCCACACAGGAAGGCTGCAAGGCTGCTGTACTGCCTCCACCTCTATTCTCAAAACACAACCCTCCTGACACAGCCCTCCAGAAAGTACCTAGACAGTTTGAGAAATGCCATTCTGGTCTCAAATTTGATGAAAGGGAAAATCCCAAACACACATCCAAGTGGTGGAGGGTGGGAAACACACCATGGTGTGGCTAACGCAGATATGAGGACCGAGTATCCACCGGAATAAGTTGATAACTCCACAGCTGGGCAGAGAAGGTCACCCACTTGTCCTGACAGTCAGAAATTACTGTCAAAGGTTAAAATACCCTATGTGGATGTGGAAGGCAATGAGAAACCACCACATTTTTTGCCTTAGAAAACTCATAAGAAACTCACCTGACAACATAGCAAAAATTTGTAAGTGTAGTGTTTCGTTTTAATTTCCGTTGAGTGAATGAAGATTTTAAAAATTTTTTATTTACTTTACCATTATCTAGCCCCGGTAAATGATGCTTCTTGTTCAAATCCAGACTTGCCATTAAGCAATCACTTGGGAAGAAGTCTGAGGTTGCATTCTAAGACCAGATGTGCTGTCTTAATTGTGATTTATTATTTGTTTAGTGAAACTATGAAGCCGTCTATCTGCTTATTTCCAGGTCCTCCCCTGGCTCTACAATGCAGTCTTTATTTTAGTCATTAAGTTTGTTTTAGTAGTTCACTTAGTATCATTTCCCTTTGTCCAAACCAGTTTATTTGAAGAAGAAAAAAAAGGCAAATAACAGATTTTTAAATTTAACCTCCAGTGCAAAAACAAAAATACCCCCCCCCCCCCCCCACTCCTTTTCCAATCCCTCAAATTAAATGAAAAGTAAAGGATTAGTTTTCATATCTTAAGATATCTTGCACATATATTGCAAGTCCCATTTTTTTTTTTTTTTTAACTTAGCGGCATTCAGCACAGGATATGGTGAATATTACACTAGCCTCCTTTACTTCCTTAGATATTTCCTGATATTGATGATAAGCTGGCAGTCCATGTTAGTTTTAAAACAGGCTTCGTTCAGGATTTTGGCTGGTAAGCAATCATGCCCCCCACAGCTTCACTGTGATTCAGAAAAAGGACAGAGGTCGACCTAGAAATATAAGAGAACTGAAGACAAGAGCTCAAGATTAGGGGAAAGACATAAAGTGGGAGCTGCAGGAGTAACCATAGAAGGTCAGCTCAGTGTGACCTGGTTGGGATCTTTGCTCCAGTTGGGAATCAAGAAAGGAAAAGAAGAAGAAGAAAAAGAAGAAGAAGAAGAAGAATATGAGAAGAAGAATAGGAAGAACAGGAGGAAGAAGAAAAAGAAAATATAATAAAGATCCTTTTCCTTTTACATCATGCCAGCGGTCCCCCGTGTGGGTTCCGGGGCCCCATTGTGGGGAAAACAAGAATAGACCCACTGCCTCCCCAAAAGCATGTCGTAAGAGTCGACTAATTGGGGAGCTTCCTTTGAAGTCGGAGTGCATCTGCCGGAGAGGCAAGGAACCAACAGTCTGTATTCAAGAGAATGAGATCTGTAAAACTGATGCACACGCAACACTCAGGTTCTGGAGCAGGACTGCAGTTCAGTAGTGGACGAGCAACCAGAACCCTCCGCCAGAGTGTACAGCTGGTAAACGCGAAGAAGAAGAAGAAGACATGCCAGCGGCGTATCAGGCATATGTCGGCCAATCGGCCTTAGTGGCTGATGTGGTCAACATCACACCAGCCGTCTTTACTTCCCAGGACCATTTAAGGCTGGGTCGACCTGGTAGTCAAGGTCACGATTGAAAAATATTCAGCTGTTTACAGATTTGAACCCATGACTTTAAGAAGAGATAATACAGGCAACTAACCCGCCCAGTGAAACTCCAACACCCATAAGTGGTGCGTCTGGATATTTATCTTTTATGTGGCGGATCACCAGCTTGACGTCCTCAATGTTAGCTGCACAGTATGTACGTGGTGACTGAAATAATAACCACATACTGAGATTCACTGGACAACAAAGAATATTTAAAAAGCAGGGAGTCTTGTAAGAAAACAATTATCAGATGGCAGTTTGACACTTCAGGTTAAAAAAGTTCCTCCTCTTCATCTTCAAGTAGCAACAAAAATAATTGTAAGGCTGGGGGTTGCCACAACATGAGGAACTGTATTAAAGGGTACAACATGAGGAACTGTATTAAAGGGTCACCACAACATGAGAAACTGTATTAAAGGGTCACAGCATTATAAAGGCTGAGAACCACTGGTCTAGTTATCTCTGCAAAGTGTCTGAGGTGAGTTCATCTGGGTTCTCTTTCTACTGCACTGTGTAAGTTGGTCTACATTTCTTTAAAGTTGTTCGTGATGTTATCACTCTTTCTTCCTCTTGTTCTGTGATAAGTTTAGTGCTTGGTGTTGCCCTGTGAGCTGTGTTTTTCATGTGGAATCCATTCATTTGTGCAGTGGTTGTATTGTGGTATTCAATATGGCTGGTAGCCAGTTTACTGTGAGCAGTGAAATACCTTATATAATAATTCTATGTGTTTATAGCCACCCTATTGTGACAGGCTACTTAAATCAACGAGAAACTACATTTCTGGTAGTCAGTGTAGGCTGTAGCATCTCTAGCAACCGCCATATGCATTTACCGCATGCACATATTTCTGGATTTCTTGACATTTCATTTGATTTTCACTGGCACAGGAATGGAGCAAGTAAGGGAAAACCCGTCTTCAGTGAAGCTGAAACCTTGACTAGAACTGCTGAGAAAGGTGAAGACAGGGATGCTGCGAGCAGAGTAGCAAGCTTTACTGGGAAGGTCACGGGTAGTGAGCATACTTTGGATCTTTTCTCCAGGAAATGCTGGCGTAGTGGGTAATGAACAGGCAGACAGATTGGCTGGATCTGCACCACTGGGTGGTAAACTGATACATGGCAAGGCAGATGTGGTCAAGGCCCTTTTGGAACAAGCAACAGACTCAGTAGAGAAAGACGGTTATTATGGCCTGGAGAGAATGAGGCACCTGGGTATAACCATAGGGTCTGGCCAGCTCACTACACTCAGAGGAAAGGCAAGACAGACATATAACCAGATTGCAACCGGTACCATCAGTAGTGGAACTCTGCTCTGGCTGCTGAAGATGAGGACAGAGCACACATAGGAATGCTTCTAGTATTGTGATGTCAATTCTTGACTCAACTCAACTCAGTCATCAGAGCCAACAGGTATGGTCTCACATATGTTTAGTTTAAGAGGGGGCTTCAAATTAAAAATGTTTCAGTGTGACAGAAATTACAATAACCACAACATTGTCTCGTAACCCATCAATAATGTGAAGGATGTAAAAGATATTAGGCAAGTGACATCATGGTGCAGACAAATATAGTGAGCTCATAATGACAGTTTAAAGATGTATCCCCCACTTCTGACATGCACCAAACAGCAATAGCATTCTGTTATCCGTTTTTTTAATGAGTGAAGGGGTGAAACCTACAGAAATTCAATGGCGAATGCAGGTCCAATGTGATGATGCATGCTTGTCAGTTGTTCAAATTTATGAGTGGAGTAGGAAGTGTCAAAATGGCATGACTGGTTTTTTATAGTGTTACTATTCTTTGTCTTAGTGGCTTAGCTGTTGCAAAAATGCTTCATAATGCCAGGGTGCCAGCTGCAAGTTTGTCTTGCGTTGGTTTCGACAGTGGTACTGATAGTTGACTGTTCAGTTAGCATTGGCAAATGACTGAACGTAAAATTTGCCTAGAAAAACCATAACAGCCAAAAAAATGCTGGGGTTGGTTCTGCAACATCTTTTAAAGGATACGGAACAAACTTTTTTTTGGGAAACTATTCTTTGCTTCTCTTAATGATTTTGGGTGAGACATTAGCAGTTTCTGAGCTCATTTAGTACCAATCAGCTCACCAAAAGTTTACTGATTACTCCTTACATGTCTAACCATCTTGCTTCCCCCCCCTCCCTCCCCCCGCATCTATTACCCTTGTTAATCCTAATGTGTTCCTTAATGTTGTTAATATAACATCTCTGAGCTTAAGACAATTTTTATCGTAGATAACACAGAAATCAAGGAGTTATACTGACACCTGCCTGGAAGTGAAAGAGTTACACAGAGTCTGGAAAAGAAAACTCCACTCAACAATTATAGCATACCTTTAAGCTTGTACCTCCTGTGCCTCTGTTGTTAAAAACCACACTTCTATATCCCATGCTTGTATTATCCCGAACCATGTGAAGACAGTAGTTTTCTTGACTGCTGCCTGAAACATCATCAGTGTAAAAATAATGAGTTATTTAATAGAAACTACTGGAGATTTGCATACTACACTCATGTGGGTTCCAGGGACCCATTTTGAAAATTCCAAAAAAATTTTTTAACATTTTTCCCTAACAAGCATGTCATAAAAAGTGTCTAATTAAAGGTTTGTTAGTATCACATCTTTAGGACAGAAAGGTGAAGATAACACACCCTAGCTTTAAACCACATTACATGACAACTGTGTTTTAAAATAAAATTGCAGAAGAAGAAGAAGAAGTAGAAGAAGAATGCTGGAGGTTTTCATCATGTAATTCATGGCCACAGAGGCAAAAGTTATTTCCCTGTATTCTCTCTACTAGAAATAATCACATTGTGGTTAGTTTCTACAAGGGTGCTTCAAATTAAAACCTTAAAACTGTGACAGAAATAACAATAACCATGCCACTGTCTTGAAACCTGCCTTTACTTTTGTAAAGGATGTCAAGAATGTTAAGGATGTGATATCAAGCTGCAGATGAACACCTTGACAACATAATGACAATTTAAAAATGGCTGCCCCACTTTGGACATGAATCAAAGAGAAGCAGCATTGCGTTATCTATTATTTGATCAGTGAAGGGGTGACACCTAGCGACATTCATTGGTAAATGAAGGTTCAGTATGATAATGCATGCCTATCAGTCCAGCAAATGTATGCGAGGAGTATGAAGCATCAAAATAGCTGCAATAGACTCTGGAGTCACTACTCGGTGTGCCTGACCCGGTCTTGAAGAGTCGGTCACAGAAGTCACTGTAAAGGTAACGCACATTTAAGGTTTTCATTTGAAACCACTTGAAATATTTAACCAAGCCCACAGGACAGCAGGTTACTTCATAGCAACAGAGCATCCCAATATAACTGTTTTATAGGTTGACATGGTATCTGGGATATGCTCCCGTTTTATTTGCGTCATCAGTGTCTTTTTCTGCACTCATCTCCTTTCATATGATTACAAAACTATATAACTTCACTACAAGCCTGTAAATGTAGAGTACAAGCTATTGTAACTGGAACACAGACCAATATAACTTAAACACAGGCCTTTATAACTGACTGACTGACTTTCTACCCCACTAGGACATCACACAAGCGATAAACACCCGATGACACAAAGTGCCACCATGTGGATGAGGATCACCGTGGAGAGGTCCCAGAAACCATGTTCAGACAATTGGCCATATTTATGGCCTGCCTATAATGCGGCCCCTGGCAAAAGCCAGAGTGGGGCTTCAAATAACAAAAAATTACGTCCTAAAAAGGACGTAAGGAATAGCATATACCCATTAAAACTGGAACACAGGCTATTATAACTTAAGCAAAAGTCAGTATAACTGGAACTATAACTTAAGCAAACGTCAGTATAAATGGAATTATTACTTAAGCAAAAGTCAGTATAAATGGAACACAGGCCAAAATAAGTGTAAAACATGCCACTATAACTGGTGCACAGGCCAGTATAAGTGGAACACAGGCCAGTATAACTGAAGCACATTCCAGTATAACTGAAGCAAATGCCAATATAACTGAAGCAAATGCCAATATAACTGAAGCAAATGCCAATATAACTGAAGCAAATGCCAATGTAACTGAAGCAAATGCCAATATAACCAAATCAAATGCCAATATAACTGAAGCAAATGCCAATATAACTGAAGCAAATGCCAATGTAACTGAAGCAAATGCCAATATAACCAAATCAAATGCCAATATAACTGAAGCAAATGCCAATATAACTGAAGCGCATGCCAATATAACTGAAGCACATGCCAATATAACTGAAGCAAATGCCAATATAACTGAAGCACAGGCCAATATAACTGAAGCACAGGCCAGTATAACTTAAGCACAGGCCAGTATAACTGAAGCACAGGCCAAGATAACTGAAGCACAGGCCAATATACCTGAAGCACAGGCCAATATAACTGAAGCACAGGCCAGTATAACTGAAGCACAGGCCAGTATAACTGAAGCACATGCCAGTATAACTGAAGCACAGGCCAATATAACTGAAGCACATGCCAGTATAACTGAAGCACAGGCCAGTATAACTGAAGCAAATGCCAGTATAACTGAAGCACAGGCCAGTATAACTGAAGCACATGCCAGTATAACTGAAGCACAGGCCAATATAACTGAAGTACAGGCCAGTATAACTTAAACATATGCCAGTATAACTGAAACACATGCCAGTATAACTGAAACACATGCCAGTATAACTGAAGCACAGGCCAGTATAACTGAAGCACAGGCCAGTAAAACTTTAGCAAATGCCAGTATAACTGAAGCAAATGCCAATATAACTGAATCACAGGCCAGTATAACTGAAGCACAGGCCAGTATAACTTAAGCAAGACCAGCATAACTCTAACAAGAGTACAAGCCAGTATAACTTCAACAGTGTACCTGTCAGCCCCGGTAAGAAAAGTACAGTTGGTCTGGTCTCATTAGGGTAGTGACTCTTATCATTTTCTTCCCAGTCTAGTCTTATTTCTCCTCCATCTGGTGTCTTCAAATAGTCCCTAGATATGAAACAAATTATATCCTTTATCTTCAGAAATAAAACAAAACATCCCCTCCCCACCCCAAATGATCTCATTACTGTTACCAACTCAAGTCAAGTAAAGGACCATTTTCCACACACTCAGGTGTATTGAGTATAAAGAGCTAGACCTGTGTTTTATAGACCAACCGGCACTCTGTGGGTGGTCAACATCATGTTTGCCCCTTTACTTCCCAGGACTTTACCTGGTACCCATTTCAGACAGGGTTGACCTGAGAGCCAAGGTCGCTTAAAAAAAATATTTTGTGACTAATGCTGAATTTGAACCCATGACCTTTGGGCACACAGGCTATCATCAAGCTGCTACACCACAGGGAGCTCTCGTCTTCAACACAGGGGTATTGTATGGCGATATTTGGTCAGCAATCCCAGGTCCCTGGTTCCTGCTGTATGGCATTCAATGCCAATGCCAAGTTATGTTCCTCTAGGGGTAGCACTGTTAAAATGCACAACAGGCAGACGCGGCCACATACTGTGCCGAATACTGAACTAAGGTACTTGAAGTAAACATAGTTGACGGGCAAAATACATCATGTTTATTTGTAACTGTCCACGGGATCATGTGTGCGTGACCACGAAAATGAATATGGTAGAATGACTGTGATGAACTAAGGCAGAATATCTCCTTTTACCTCCAAACCGAAGTACTGAGCTTAAGCTCCTTGCAATCTGCAGCAACAAATAGAATATCTCTTTTTACCTCCAAACCGAAGTACTGAGCTTAAGCTCCTTGCAATCTGCAGCAACAAGTAGAATATCTCCTTTTATCTCCAAACCAAAATATTGAGCCTAAGCTACGTGCAAACTGCAGCATCAAACACAGATCCAGATAAGCTTCTGTTTTCCAACCTTTGGCATTAACACATTTCTAGCAACTGTGAAGCATTCAATTCTTGTGGGCAAGTGATGTCGTGTGTGTGTGTCTCTCTCTCTCTTTTTACTGCCCCCTTGGGCCTGTGATGCTAAACCCTCTGGGACTCAAAGAGTTAAACAGTAAACTAAGATTCAAGACCATTGCCTAAGCAGACAAGTGTACTAACACCAAGTAACTATAGTCCCCCAAACCAAACCAAACTCCCTTTTTGTACTGCTGCTGAAACTCAAGGCAAACATATGAATACCAAATAAAGTACAGAAACATAAGCGATCAATGAAGAAGCTACTAACGTTTTATAGTTATGTAATGTAACAGCTGTACTTGAGGACTTCAGTACAAAGATCTTATTTCTCTTCTTCTGCCTTTTTTAGTCCCCAATGGAGCATAGGCCCTCACGAACTCACACACAGTTATTCTATCTTTTGCTATCGCATGTAGCTCTTCCCATGTCTTCCCCATCTTTCTAACTTCATTCTTCAGCTTCCTACTCCATGCGTTTTTTGGCCTTCCTTTATTCCTATGCCCCTGTTGGTTCCAGTGCAAAGACAATCTAGTTACATTGTTCTCCGGTTTTCTCAATGTGTGTCCTATCCAACGCCAGCGTCTTTTCTTCACCTCTTGGTCCACTGTAGCTTGCTTAGTTCTCTCCCAAAGCTCTACATTAGTGTACAAAGATGGGATATTTCAAACATGTGAAAACCAAACTCGACTGTTTGCTAAGGCAACTATGTAAGGATTGAGTGAGATGACAGATGGGCAAAATTATATGACAAATACAAATACAGTAGAACTCCAATCATTGTCATTAATCTGTTCCCGAGGGGTGGACGAATATTAAAAAGGGCAAATATTGAACATGTTTTTAATATCAGATTTATCCCAGTGTGGGCTCTGGGGCCCCAATGAGGGAAAAACAAGAATAGGTCCACTGCATCCCTAACAAGCATATCATAAATATGGTTTCCTCCGAAGTCGGAGTGCATTTGCCTGTCACACAAGGAACCACTGTCTGCATACAAATAAGACAGATCTGTAAAACGTATGTGCACACAAATACTTAGGTTCTGGAACAAGTCTAAAGTCCAGAGGTGGATGAACAACTAGAACTTTTCGCCAGAGTTTACAGCCGGTGAACGTGAAGAAAGAGAAGAAGATATAGGAATAAATCAGAAAGGGTTTCATGCGTTCCCAGCCCTGAATTTTGACTTTCTAATCTTTAACAACAACAAAATTTCCCTCAAAAATCAATCTCGGAAATCAATGCAAATAAATTTTTACTACATATTCACCACTGAATATAATACTGCTTTATCACTGTGATAGAGACCTGACCACCTAAATTTACTGTTGGTCAACATAAATACATCAATAAAATTGTCATAAGAAATTATCTTTCAGATGAAAAACAATGTTACTCTCAGCATTTCTAGATAATTCACCAGCAATAGTATTTTAACTTTTTTTTTTAAAGTTGAATTAGGAATCGACATCACAGCACTCAGGACGCTTCCATAAAAGCTCTGTCCCCATCTTCAGGAGCAAGCAAGGAGTTCCAATGCCGATGGCACCAGTAAATTTTGACTGTATTTCCGTTGTGCACTTCCCCTGAGTGGTGAGCGTCTGTCAGATCCCCTGCTAACTCCTTGCAGTACCAACGTCCTAAGTCCGTAATGACCTATCTGTGCCTCTGTACTGTTCACTCGCTCCCAAAAGGCCCTTTTAATATCTAGCTTGTCATACATCAATTCACCACTAAGTGGTGCAGAGACAACCAGTTTAACTGCCTGCTCATTTCCCAACACACCGGCATGACCTGGAGAAAATATCCAAAGGATGCTAACTAGCTGGGAACTCTGAAGTGATGCTTGCCACTCTGCACGGAGCATGCCTGTCAGTATAGACAATCACATCACCTGGGTAAGAATTGTATTGAATCATTTGTTGAACTTCTTATTCTGCAGCACCAGCTGGCCAGTCCCAAAGGGATTAGAACCCTACCCAAGTCTGAAACCTGATCGGACACTCTGACCCACTCCTCTCCTTGCCTAAATTTATCAAGCCTGCACACATGTCCAACTGTCTCTTCAGCTTGTGCCATCTAAGACTTTCCTGTTTTCAGTCTGTGTTCCTTAGCTCTATCCAGGGCTTCATGCAGGAGGTGCCTCTTGGTCGCAGCTACTTTAAGATATGACATTGCTTGCATAATTTTGAGCCTATCTGCAATAGTAGGCAGTGCAAGTATATATCGCATACATACTAGCGGGGCATCTCTCTTGGTCTGGACACGTGTCAAGACTACCACCAGAAACTACACCACAGAAAGCTCTGCCACTTAGACATATTGGAAACAGAGCCAGAGTTCGACCACGCAAACGATGGATAGATGGAATATTTGAGGCCGTAAATACCAGCATCTATGTAGCACATACCAAGGCTTTCATGTGAGGCCTTTTCAAAACTTGATGCTGAAATGCAATATATGACTAGAGAAAGAGAAAAAGAAGCAGGGAAAGAAGACGCAGCTGCAGAAGAAGAAGAAGAGAAGGAGGAAGAAGAGGAAGAAGAAGAAAAAGAGGAGGAGGAAAACAAGAACAAGAAGAAGAACTGCTTCATTACTACTGCTGGATTTACCACTAACAGCATTATTACAGCATGTTCACTGCTTCAACACTGCTGCACGTTTACTATCACTACACCATCAAGCCAGCATGATGCTGAAATATCATCCATAGAGTGTCCACTGGTCTATTAAACATAGGTCAAGCAGTACGTGCTCAATACGCCTAAAGGTGCTGAAAAGAGTAAGTATAGTAAAAAGTAAAGGTCCCTTTTCCATGCCTTTAGGCGTATAGGGCATATAGGGCTAGACATATTTGTAAAGACCAACTGGCACTTGGTGGGTGATGTGGTCAGCATCACGCTGGCTGCCTTTACTTTCCAGGACTGCACCCGGTACCCACTCAAGACTGAGTCGACCTGGGAGTCAACGCCATTTTTTTTTTAAAGTCCGGCTCCACCAGGGAGCGAACCCACGACCTTCCGATCCATGCGCAAGCGAATAGCCGCTAAGCCATGGGGACTCCAGCTGAAAATAGTCCTTTACTGTTTTTACTTTTAGAACATCAGGCATGCACAAGAAGAAGCCACTTGTTATCTTGCAAATAATGTTCACACAGAAAAAACACAAACAACATCCAAGATATTTACGCTCTTCACATACTCGGTGTATCTGATGGGTTTGTTGGACTGGATGAGGACTCTCAAGAGGGTCTGGGCGTGAGATTGAAAGCACCACCAGGTTGGCCAGAATTTTTCTTTCGAGACGGAGCAGTATTTGTCCAGAAACTGAAGGAAGGCTCTGTCCCCACAGGCTATAACAGGTTTCTGGGAACAAGAACACAGAAAACAAGCCTGTAAACTAAATACTGTTTAATGCAAGCAATAAAATGTCTCAGCTATTTCAAAACCATGATCTAAAAATGTTACACAATTCAACTGATTATATATGACAATTTTGTGGGTTCAAATCAGAACGCAGCTGAAATTTTTTTTAATGACCTTGGCACCCAGGTCAACCAAACCTTAAATGGGTTCCAGGTACAAGTACTGGGAAGTAAAGATCATGGGCATGATGTTTACCACACCACTCATTGAGTGCCAAGGTATATAAAATATAGATCTAACACCATGTTCCTGATACACCTAAAGGCATGGAAAAAAGTAAATTTCTTTACATATGATAATTTCCTATGTAAGTTGCGTACCAACTGTCCATTAACAAATATGTAATAAAAGGGACCTTTTTAATGGTTTTCTGAAAGGGGATGTGATGAGCTGAAAGGTGCAGATATTGCAGCCTAGCTGTAAACCACAGCACAACAGACCAACCACCATTTTAAGGGTGAACATAGAAGAATAAATGTTTATGAATAAAGAAGAACAAACAATAAATTGCACAATTTATAGCCTGGCATATTTCACTGTTATCTGATCAAGTGCAGACTACAGAAACAGTTAATTAAATTGAACAAAATTAATCCTTCTAAATGAAACCTAAAATCCACTGCATTCAAAAAGCAGCATTTGTTTGAGTGTTTGAACTTTTTCATAGGTTTAAAAAAAAAAGTTTGTTACGTATCCTGTACAGGATGTTGCGGAACCAACCCCAGCATTTTTGTGGCTGTTTTTGTTTTACTAGGCAATTTTACATTCAGTAGTTTGCCACTGCTGTCTGAGTGGTAGGTTCTCCATACCCATGTCAACATCACTGTTAATGGGTATTCAGCTGCATGCATTAATCAACACTCCTAGCCACCTAAACCAACTTCTTCTTCTTTACGTCCTCTTTTACCGCTTTGGGTGTCGAGGGAGATATAAGGTCCTGCTTCGTGCTTTTCTGGCTGCTCTGACCAAAGACACATCGTGATACTGTAGCGTGTTTCTCTAGTGTTAACCTTCAATCTTGTTCTTGAACTACCTCTTGCTCTATATCCCTCTCCTCTTGTGGTATATGCCTAGAATGGTAAAGCATCAGCAGGCATTCTCTCCAAGTGGGCAAACCAACTACAATGGACATTTTAGTGTCTAAAAAAAACAAGTTTATGTCTGTCTAACTTCACAATGGGAAAACACTGCCCCGATATACATTCAAGGAATTTCTGGTCTTTTTATTTACAATGAAATAAAAAGGTAAAATGTCAGTAATGCACTGACAATTGTTATCCTCATTATCTGGTTTATTTTACCATATGGGTTCCGGGGCTTCGCAGGGTGAGGTGGGGCGGGGGGGGGGGGGGGGGGACTTCTGGACAACCAGATGTTCTGGTATAAGACTAAAGTGGGGATGTGGATGAACAACCAGAAGTTCTGTAACAAGACTAAAGTGGGGATGTGGATGAACAACCAGAAGTTCTGTAATAAGACTAAAGTGGAGATGTGGATGAACAACCAGAAGTTCTGTAACAAGACTAAAGTGGGGATGTGGATGAACAACCAGAAGTTCTGTGACAAGACTAAAGTGGAGAAGTTCTGTGACAAGACTAAAGTGGAGATGTGGATGAACAACCAGAAGTTCTGGAACAAGACTACAGTGGAGATGTGGATGAACAACCAGAAGTTCTGGAACAAGACTACAGTGGAGATGTGGATGAACAACCAGAAGTTCTGTGACAAGACTAAAGTGGAGACGTGGATGAACAACCAGAAGTTCTGTAACAAGACTACAGTGGAGACATGGATGAACAACCAGAAGTTCTGTAACAAGACTAAAGTGGAGATGTGGATGAACAACCAGAAGTTCTGTAACAAGACTAAAGTGGAGATGTGGATGAACAACCGGAAGTTCTGGAACAAGACTAAAGTGGAGACGTGGATGAACAACCAGAAGTTCTTTAACAAGACTAAAGTGGAGATGTGGATGAACAACCAGAAGTTCTGTAACAAGACTAAAGTGGGGATGTGGATGAACAACCGGAAGTTCTGGAACAAGACTAAAGTGGAGATGTGGATGAACAACCAGAAGTTCTGGAACAAGACTACAGTGGAGATGTGGATGAACAACCGGAAGTTCTGGAACAAGACTAAAGTGGGGACGTGGATGAACAACCAGAAGTTCTGGAACAAGACTAAAGTGGGGATGTGGATGAACAACCAGAAGTTCTAGAACAAAACTAAAATGGAGATGTGGATGAACAACCAGAAGTTCTAGAACAAAACTAAAATGGAGATGTGGATGAACAACCAGAACTTTCTGTGAGAGTGTACAGCCAGTGAATGTGAAGAAGAAAAAGATGAGGTTTATGAACACATAAAATTAAAACATATATTTTTATTTTTGGCTTAAAGCATTTCATTTTTTCCCCATAGTTTGAATATGCAGTGAATGTCAATTATACTAACTTTGTTTTTGAGGGGTTTGTTTTTTAGTGTGTGAGCTTGATAATATGGATAAGAATTTCCTAAACTCATTTAGAAAAAAATCAATTCAAAGCTGGGTGATAAAATAGGCCAGGTGCCTTTAGTATGCTCAGATCACAGTTTGTGTTGCGTAGTACACGCTTATAATAGCTGATAACACATGGGGCATAGCTTGAGGCCAGTTAGTTAACTTGGTATGTTCTGTGTAATAAACAGATGCTCGATGTGAGAAGCGATGAGGCCGTGCACGTGTCTGTGTGTGTATGTTGGGTGTGTGTGTGTGGGGGGGGGGCATATTCTTCTGGGCACTGATCAACAATACCTAAAACTGGTGGAGGAATCACTACAAACTCAGGCATGAATCACAGCATGTTTTGTGTAAAATGATGACACCAGAGGACTACTGGTATTTAATAACTACTAGCTGCTTTTGCTGACAAGAGCTGCTAGCAAATTGTGTTTGCTTTTACTGCTAAGCTGTGATACCTGCACATTTTGGCCCAACACATGCAACTTCTGCAAACCATCAATTAGTTATCTTTTACACACACTTGCTAAGGGGCAATGAGTCTATTCTTTCAGGTGCTTTATTAATATCCTACCCCAAACAGGGGAAATCCACAGGTCACGGGACAGTCAAATAATTCAGGGGGTGGTAGATAGGCTGCATGCAGTCGTGGGACCTAGGCTGCACTCTCTCGTGGGACGTAGGTGGGTTGGGGTTAGGGCCAGTTCTAGATGTTTTGGGGTTGTTAAAAGCATCAGAAAACCTGGAAACCCAGTCTTACGACCCTCTAAAATGTTGGACTGTCCTGTGAGGTCATCTGGGGGTAGGATATTAATAAAGCACCTTCTTTCAGCCTCTACATCTTCACTTCCTCTTTTACAGCTTCAGGTGTCGAGGCAGACTCAGGTTCTGCTTCTCGCCACCTCCACCACAGGCATATTGTGCCATTATAGAGTTTCTCTAAAGCTATCTTTCCATCCTGTTCTTTGTCTACCTTGTGCTCTACATCCTTCTCCTCTTTTGGGATATATCTTGTATGGTATCACATCACAAGGTATTCTAAGTGGGCAAACCTTTTTAGGTGCTAATTTGTATGTAACTTAGAAATGGTTCTTTGCCAGCTTCTTCTCTTATGACCTGATGTCTGATTTTTCTCTCTACTGGTCACTCCTGTATCCCTTCTTAGTCACATGATTTCCATAGTTAATAACTTTTTCATTATACCTCCAAAAATAGGGCTACAGACCAACAAGGGAAGAAACAGCCTCTTTACAGATTTGAAGTTCTAATACCTGTCTTGCACACCTTATTGGTTGCTCAGCTAAGAGAAGGGAAGACCTCTGCAATTCTATCCCTTAGAGCAGTGATTCCCAAACTGTGCGCTGTGGCACCCTGGGGAGCCACGATCTCTTCACACATTTGAAGATACACAAGTTTTATTTTTTTAAATCTCTTACATACGGTCATACTTTTACTTAGATTAGGGCGCCATGGAAACATTTTAATTGAAAAAAGGTGCAGCAAATAAGAACAGTTTGGGAAACACTGCCTTGGAGAATTACTCTGGTATCTGGTTGGGGAAAAGTCCCTCCCCCCGCCTAAATCATTTTAAGAAACACAGGTTTTCTCTGGACTCGAAGGTCTGAACACACTGCAATAGACTTAAGAAGTAATTTAATACTCAGTTTTGCAAAAGATTCACTAACCCAAAAAAAGGGAGAAAAGTGATGCTGGTAAAAAATGTGAAAATTATTGTGCCTGGTGCCCACTTCAACATTTGTCTGGGGTGTTTTTGTTCACCTGGTGTTGACCTGTTTTTGAATTGACCAATCAGCAGGTGGTGAGTGATAAAGTCAGGGTCAAGATGGCCATATCCACTTTCCAGGACACTACCTGGTACTCATTTTAACTCTTTCAGTCCCAGGGGGTTTAGCATCACAGGCCCAGGGGTAGTCAAAAAAGTAATAAAATCGGCGCATCATGCGTTCATTGGGCTTCTAGGTAGGAACCTATGAACGTATAATGCGTTCCTTGGGTCTCAAAGAGTTAAGCTGGGTTGACCTGGAAGTCAGAATCAATTTTATATTTTGTAAATCAGACTCAGTGTGGATTTGAACCCGTGACTTTTGGGCTGGTAGGCAAGCGTCTAGCAAGTATACTTTAGAGACTCCCAAAAAATATTTAATGTGCAAATAAAACTTACCTTTACAACATAGAAGAGATAATAAGCTGCATATACACCTGCAAAACAGGTGGCTGCTGCAAGCGAGGGGTTGTCCATCATTTTAGTAAGGGTTGATCTAAAGACTTCCATTATCCAGCAGAACAATTAACATCAACTAATCCTCAACTGTAAAGCTGTAAGGATCAGAAAAGAAATATGGCTTACAGATGGTACATTCGGTACTAAAGTAAAAGCGCCAAGAAAAACATAATAAACAGCATATTCATACAAACTGCTACCAGTGCCAGACTTAGACATTATCAAAGGCTAACCTACTTAAAATTAACACTTGCGAAATGAGATGCCTGCAAAAAACCACCAACTTTAAAATCCAAGCCAGAGATAGAAATGATATTATCAGACAGACCGAACGAACAACACCTTGCAACAAGTTGATTGAGAAACAAAAGATCAAATGGTTTGATCATTTAGTAAGAATACAGCCAGAGCAACTATCAATGCAGGGGCTTCACATGAAAAGATCTGAAGTGGAAGCAAGAGACCGCCCTAGGAGATGACATTAAAGAGCTTCTACATCGTCATGGAATGACAACAGCCACTGCTACCCATCAATGGATCACAAACTGTTTATCCCCACAAAGCTTAATGACAGAAGTAGAAATTGATGATGATGATGATGATTGAGTAATAAGCACTATACTTGTTCATTTTTTTTTTTTAGGAATATGATATACTTTTCTTGTTGTGGGTTCAAGCTGTATGATCAGCCTGGCTAATGATGACATATTTTATAGGGGCATCGATTTTCATAGGGGCATCGATTTTCATAGGGGCATCGATTTGGTCCTTGTTCCTTTCTTGTGGCCTCTTCAGTTATTCTTATACTTCTTATCCAATGTGTTACAGTAAACTGACAACAACAACAAATCTGGCAATACTGTTGGTATTTACTACTTCTGTGCTGTAGACAGGGTTTGGGGTGGTGGGTTTTTGAATCTGAGGATTGATTGATTGATTGACTTTCTACCCCACCAGGACATCACACAAGCGATAAACACCCGATGACACAAAGTGCTACCATGCGGATGAGGATCACCGTGGAGAGGTCCCAGAAACTGCGTTCAGACAATTGGCCATATTGATGGCCTGCCTATATTGCGGCCCCTGGCAAAAGCCAGAGTGGGGCTTCAAAAAACAAAAAATTACGTCCTAAGAAGGACGTAGAAGGACGTAAGGAATTACTCACAATCTGAGGATTTAGGTATGAATGGCTGGTGCAGTCACCATGGTCTGTGCAAGTTAGGATTTTATTTTTGTCCCCAATAGAAAACCCATAACCTTATCAAGTCTGACCTAGAAGTGACCCTAAGCCAAGCACTAACCCTAACATTATTCTCAAACAATATAAAAACTGAAAGAATATTATTATTATGTGAAAATACACAAAACAATGGATTGTCTACCTTACGGTTGCCATAAACACCCACTGATTATATCCCCTAGAGTCACCGCTGCAAGCAGTGTCAAATATTGTATTATCATGCATAATTCCTTGACGGTTGTAATTTTTTTTCACGTTTTATATTATATTTATTAAAATATATCTGGTTTTTTATGTGTGTCTTCTTACTGATACCAGGTTGTAGCCCAGAGTTGTGGTTTTCTGTATTTGTCTTGTGCTTTTTGGACGGCTTGGGTCACAGATTTGTTCATCTTTTTTGCAGGTTTTAGCTATACCATATATCTATATCTTTATTAGTCTCCCTCTTGCCTCCCTCCCAGAGGTTTTGCTGTAAAAAGTCTCAAATGGGGTTTGGTCTGGCTGCATTCTCACTAGATGACCAAACCATTTCATTCATTGTCTGTCAACATAATCCAGGCATGGTCTTATTCCAACTTTCTCTCTAATGCTGATATTCGTAACCCTGCCTATCCTTGTGTTGTTAGTAACCTTGCAGAGTCAGCGCATTTCACATATAGTTATTTCCTGTGCTAGTGCCCCATTCATTGTCCATTCTCGGAACTCATAACATAAAGTAGGGATAAAGATGCTATTAATTATTTGCTGTTTTGCTGGAAGGGAGAAAGGTATCTCTCCAATGACATTCTCAGCTCTCCAACTCTTCCAATAAAATCCCCCAGTATGTACAAACTATCAGTATCTTTAACTTTACTGAAAGTTTCACTTAAAGTGTCAAATAATTCTTTCTTCAAGCTTGTTTGTATCATTACATTGGGCATTTACTTGGATGTATCTCTTTGTCTTTCTTTCCACTAATGTTCACACATGCACACACATGTTGTAATTGTAACAGACTCTGAAGGCATGCTAAGAAAGGTGAAGACAGGGATGCTTCGAGCAGAGTGGCAAGCTTCACTGGGATGGTCTTGGGTAGTGAGCAGACTTTGGATCTTTTCTCCAGGCTATGCCGGCGTTGTGGGTAATGAACAGGCAGACAGATTGGCTGGATCTGCACCACTGGGTGGTAAATTGATACATGACAGGATAGATGAGGTCAAGGCCCTTTGGGAACAAGCAACGGAATTAGTAGAGAAACAAGATTATTATGGCCTGGAGAGAATGAGGCACCTGGGGGTAACCAGAGGGTCTGGCCGGCTCACTACACTCAGAGAAAAGGCAAGACGGACATATAGCCTGATTGAGACTGGTACCATCAGTATTGGAACTCTGCGCTGGCTGCTGAAGATGAGGACAGAGCCCCAATGCTGTGATGTCAATTCTTGACTCAACTTAACTCCACTAATGTTCCATCCTAAACATTGTTCTATCTTGTTGTTCTTTAACATTGCTGGTCCGATGCTGGCGAGCTAGGCCCACCACGTGGTGACAGGTAAAAATCTGACCTGGTTGGTGCCTGTCTCATTCCAGGCGAGCTATTGCCCCATTAGCCTGAAACCTGAGTTTTCTGGTGTGCACCACGAGAAGGTGGCATTGACCTGGGTGCTCTACGGATCATTGGCAGGCTACTTAAATTTCATTTTTCACCTTTCGGAAGAGAAGCTAGCTAACCTTAACACTGCTCTGTCAATTTCTTCTTCTTCTTCTTCTCTTTCGACATTTACCTTAGCGAGGTGTTGGGGGGGGGGGGGGGGGGGGGGGGATGTAAGGAGTGTTGCTGCACTTTTCCAATGAATTGTACAAGTTAGTGTTCACTTCTGTTAGCTTGCTCCTGATGATGTTGCTCCATCTCTTTCGTGGTCTTCCCCTTGCTCTGTGTTCATTATATTTCCTCAGTGTGGCTCTTTGTGGCAGTTGGTACGAGGGCATTCTTGTCAGGTGGCCAAATCATCACATTTGTTGCTCTTTAATTAATTGTATGACTTTTTTCAGTCCTATTCTTCTTCTAGTATCTTCATTCCTGATTTTATCTCTTCTTGTCACACCGGCAGATCTCCTAAGACATCTCATCTCTGTTGTTATGATCTTCTGCTCATTAGTTGTAGTGAGGCTGTCAATTTCCATTATTATAAACTAATTACAAAACTTATGCCGAATGGTCTATAAAATATAGGTCTAGCCCTATATGCTTAAATGCATGGAAAAGGATCCTTTACTTATTGTTATTTTTAAAATTACAAAACCTCAGTGAAACTGTCACATCATCATTAAACATTTATCGGCTTTTAACAGTGTTATTTATTTTTAAAACTGAGTGACGTTCAATGAGCGATAAACAGCCAATAACACAAATTGCCACTATTCGGATAAGAATAACCCGGGTACTTCTTCTTCTTCTCTTCCACCTTGTACCCCAGCGAAGTGTCCGGGGGAGATGATCCAGAAACAAAGAAGTACAACATAGTCCTAAAAACCCCGTTTAAACGTTAGGTTATAGTACGACCCCCGACTACAGCCGGGCTGGTGCTTTAAACAAATCGTGACCCATATTGGGTCGACGTTAATTAAATTGATTTTTTTTTTTTTTTTTTTTAACTGGACATAACTAACTGGCCATCTATGTCCAAGTAACTACGTTCTGCCTCTTTATTTAGATCCTAGGCCTAGATATCTTAGAACTAAGAAATTACTCGGCATGATTTATCTTGGTTTTAAAAAGTAAATAAGGGTACATATTTTTATATAACCATGTAAACAAACGATAATTATCACTAAAACATATATTTAAACGTCGACACGGTGTCAGAAGAACAAACAGACACGACGATGTACCTCAACAAAAGGACAACTCCCTCCTCCATATGTATCATACATGTCGTCTGAAACGGTGACTGTCCGTGACCCCAACAACCCCGTATTTATCTTCCGGGTCGGAAAGGATAACTTGAACTCTGATATACTGATAGCACACGAAATGGTAATGGGAGCCAGAACAAATAAAAAGAGATAAAAATATATAGGATATGGGGTGCCTTTCACAAAGATGAAACAGAGGACTAAGCCCCCCTCACAAATTTTCAGCGGGCCCTCAAAGGAACCTATATCTTGTTTGAGTACTTAAAAATATTTCTGAATGTAAAGTAAAGAAAAGAAAACATTGAGAATACCCCTGCTATGTATGTAGGTTACATATTAATAATTACAAACTATTTACTCTATTGCAAAGAAATATGAACTCCAAAGGGCGCATCTTAATGAATATATTATCCGTTTCAATAAACATATGACAACTAAAAACATGCCGGGAGTAGATGGTTCTAGAGAACTACAGGGATTAAACTCTACATCACACATACAACCATTAGCACATGAGATGTTATTGTATCTTAAGACAGCATAATGGTATACCAGATTACTTTTAATATCCAAATATATGGAATAAACAATATAATCGCTATAATTGTTTGAAAGTACATTTAAAAAGTATTGAATATGACAATCTGTACCCCAACAAACTTATAAATTAATACATAAGCTAAGTGATAAGCCTATTGCGTAACCAAACATATTTGGTAGACATCAATATACTTATTGAAACAACACACAGCCAGTGACACAATCATCGCACCTGCTGTTTGAGACAACATTGCAACAATAAAAAAAATGTGCATAGTAAAATATGCTTATTGTGGACTATTTCTGAGGACAAAAGCTTGACAGGTAAAATGTTTACATTCCTACAAGATCTCACAGATGACGATGGCATCCTGCAAATAGCAGATATAGATTATTTATTTAAAGTGAACGAAAAAGAAGAAGAAGCACTCATTGAAATAGAAATGGATATTCTAAATATCCCAATTATAAACCATGTGTGTTGAACAGGGTATTGTAGTTTAAATTACTACTTTAGAAATCAATATATTTCGAATTAGGGCCTATGTATTTTTTAAACATTTAGAAACCATGAGTTTTAACCCTTTGGCTCAATACTGTAAATATCGCAACCCTTCGGCTTTGATTCCGTGATAGATACCGTAAATCTTGGAAAAATATGGCTTTTCTGCCTACCCCCGGGCGTGAACCCGGACCTCAAGAAGTTCGTCACCCGGTCCACGCGCAGTCAGATGTAGCCGGGCAGGCTTATGTATAAACCATAACAACAAAAATATAGAGAGAGAACTTCTATACATGGACAGGGAAGCAGCTTAACCGACCTACAAATTGGCTGAGGACCCCACCCCACCTCCCATATACTTTAACAAAAAATCAAGGTGCCAAAGCTCCCCCGCCCCCCTCAGGTACTGGCGCCCTTGGTTGGATGTTACTTGTTATCACTTTTTCCTTGGGTGCTGTTGGGTCACACGATGTGGTAACATGGTTCAAAGGTGAGAAAGACAACCCTAGTCGTGACCCCGCGGTCTAAACAAGATACAAGTTCGTAATGATATTTTCATTTTCTTCTGTATTCGCCCTCAAAAGGGCGGTTGGCATGTTATGTTCTGCTTGGCGCGGTATCTGCGCCTTTTGGCCAAACTTGTTCAATTTAAGTTTACTCCTAATTAACCTTTTACGACATGCTTGTTGTTCCGGGTTTTCCATTCCCCTCCCCCCTCAAACTGGGCCTTGGAACCCACACTCGGAGCAGGTTGCGTAATGGCAGGTGCCCCAATTGGCCTAACGGTTATACTGTCGAACGATTTTTGTAGCAGACAGCTGGTTAGTTTTTCGTCCGAATAGTGCTATTTAGTCACTAGATATTAACCCCCAGGATTATAACTGGGATAATCTGGGATAACTCACAGGTTTTATTCCTCGACTGGAGTCTGTAATCAGAGGGGCTTTCATAGTAGATGACAAAATAAATATCAGATATAACCCTTGCCCACTTTATCCATTGGCAGAGTTGCCGAAATATTGTATGCAGAATGTTGGTTCCTTGCCTCTGAGGCAGATGCAATCCAACTTTGTAGGAAACACCCCTAATTAGTCTATCCTATGATATGCTTGCCAGGGTATAAAGGTATATTATAGTGTGACTATTATTTAATTTCTAAATGGGCCCTAGAGTCATCTTATAGTCCACGATGTATATGGCGTTGGTAGTCATGATAACAACTGCCATCTTTTTCTTATACTTTCAATTATTTCTGACACAGATGATTACCCTATAGCCCATGCTGTAAATGGCGTCAGTACGGTAGTATGATGTCCACAGCCCTCTCTTTCGTGTATTTTCAGTCATTTCTGACACAGGTGATCTCCCATAGTCCATGCTGTGAATGGCGTCAGTAGTATGATATCCACAGCCTTCTTCTTCTGGTAATCTGGTAATCCTAGCTTCAGCTTCACAGCAAACGGGTCACCCCATAGTTGCTCCGCTCCTGTGCCAACGAAAAACACACGTAGCTCACAGTGTCACGCCATGCACTCAACTCAGAAGCTGGGCGACGAAGCTATATCCTTCCAGTCTACAAATAGAGCAAACATGCAACCGTCTGGCAGGAAAAAAAAAGGTGGCCGTGCCTAGCGTCCATTTTGACCTGAAGCATTATATGAGGGTTAATAAACGGTCACCCCAGCATTACCCTCATTATTAGCTGGGGAAGGGACTTAGGACATTACATCCACCAGCAGGCGTCGCCCCTACAACGACCTGCCTGCCTTCGTTAACGACTGTTCACCCAATAGCCATGCAGTACTTTGGCACGAAGGAGACACCTTGAACCTGAGTCTCGGACTGCCGACTCCCTACAAGATGTTATTTTATGTTTTGTTTTTACACTTAATGTCACTGCACATAGGGCATACCGATGCGTGCTCAGTACTCCGAAGCAGCAGCCACTCGAAAGTACTTCTACTAATTGTCCCCATGAGAAGCTGGTTATATCGTCTACTTTCTCGGCCCCGAAGACGGCAAAGACGTGCATCGCCATGCTTAACTCCCATGTCACGCAATCGTGTTAGTGTCAGAGAATCCTCATTCTCCACTAGCCCAGTTCGTACAGCGTTGACGATATCTGCTCTGTCCATGCTTCTTCTTCTTCTTCTTCTTCTTCTTCTTCTTCTTCTTCTTCTTCTTCTTCTTCTTCTTCTTCTTCTTCTTCTTCTTCTTCTTCTTCTTCTTCTTCTTCTTCTTCGCGTTTAACAGCTGTAAACTCTGGCGGAAAGTTCTTGTAGTTCGTCCACTTTTGGACTGCAGTCCTGTTCCAGAACCTGAGTGTTGCGTGTGCATCCATTTTACAAATCTGACTCATTTGTATGCAGACTGCTAGTTCCTTGCCTCTCAGGCAGATGCACTTCGACTTCAAAGGAAGTTCCCAAATAGTCGACTCTTACGACATGCTTTTTGGGTAGGCAATGGGTCTGTTCTTGTTCTCCCTATAATAGGACCCCGGAACCCACACGGGGAGCACACAGCCTTCTGTTTCATGTACTTTCAGTCATTTCTGACAGAGATGATTTTCCGTGCCATGATGTCAAGCTTTTCAGCATCTTGACCACATCTGCCTTGCCATGTATCAGTTTACCACCCAGTGGTGCAGATCCAACCAATATGTCTGCCTGTTCATTACCCATTACGCCAGCATCGCCTGAAGAAAATATTCAAAGTATAATGGGGCCAAATAATGTAGACTGGCTCTTTCTGATGAAAGTAATCATTTCTGTTTGTGAGATAAATTTTTTTTTCGAGACACCTCGTTTGGTCTTTATTGTTTTAGTATCCAGAAGCCATGAGTTGTTAACCCTTAGGCTCGGTATTATGGATATCACAACCTTTCGGCCTCGATTCCATTGTAAATACCGTAAATCTGGGAGAAATGTGGCTTTTCTGCCTACCCCCGGGAGTGAACCCGGGCCACAAGGAGTTCGTCACCCAGTCACCGCGCAATCCGGTTTAGCCAACTACGCTAGAGAGCTGGGCGTTTGGTCTTTATAATCTGTTTAAGGTGTTCTTAAAATTCATATATAAAACCACATCTTTGTCGCTTCCACATAAGTTTTTCACTAGTAGGTTAAGTGTCTATGATTCACTTCCTCACATCAGGACTGGAATTATAAAAGCTCCTAATAATTCTCTTTCCCACCTCAAAGAAAGATAGCAAAGATCTTCTTCGTTTTGTAAAATGCTGCCTTTGCCTTTTGAGTTTTTCTACATTTAACTTCTTAAATACATCGCTCATCGCCCGGTTCTTTATTAATATCCTACCCCAGATGACGTCACAAGATAGTCCAACATTTTAGAAGGTGGTAGGACTGGGTTTCCCGGCTTTCTGATGCTTTTAAGGACACCAAAACATCTAGAACTGGCTCTAACCCCAACCCACCTACGTCCCACGAGAGAGTGCAGCCTAGGTCCAACGAATGCATGCAGCCTATCTACCACCCCCTGAAATATTATACTGTCTGTTGATTTCCCCTGTTTGTGGTAGGACATTAATAAAGCACCCGCCCATCTACTAATATCAGGTGAGCCAAGTACTTCGATGTATCATGCCCAAGTAACACATGTCCGTATCCCGTCATTATGGGGATATAAACTCTTTTATTATTTTCCATAAAGACTTTTTGATTACAATCAATGTCACATCGATGTTATTTGATGCTAATCAAAGACTATACACAGATGATACGCAACTGATGATCTTTCTTATGGAGACTGTCTTCAGAAGACTGAAGGAAAGTAGTCACTGCAGAAATAAAATGTTTACCTACTATGCTAGGTGTAATGAGGAAAGATCGACATAGGAATTATGATATCAGGAGGAGAGTCGGCACAGAACCAGTACTGAACTTTATAGGTAGACAACAAATCAAATGGTTTGGCCATGTAACAGGACTGGGGTCAGACAGGGCACCCCAGAGCAATATTATACAGATACCGCGGTAACAGAGCCAGAGGTCGACCACACAAATATGGACCGCAGAAATATCAGAGACACTGAAAAATTAGTTAGTTGAGTTATCATCATTGCACTCCGGACCTTTCCATATGTGCTCAGATCCTCCATTCAATATGGCTTTTAGTACCAGTTTTATGTTGATTTTAACATGTCCTCTGGTGTGCTTCTCATTTTTTGCTAAGCCGATCTTAACTCTCAAGAATATCATTCTGTCGAGTGATGTGGATTCACTACCCCCAAGGTTCTACAACCCTTCCCATATCAGCATGATCCATAGGTTGACCGTTGGTAGTGATAGCAGATCCGGTCATCCTATCAACTCTTTCATATCCATAAAAGCCCGCGTACCCGACACGGAAATAAAGATGACTCGCACGCACAGTGGACTTTTATAATGATTCAAGCCATTGCCTTCGCACCGAACACTGCAGATCATTACTTATTGAATCACTGAGTACATATGCGCGGGTGTAGTTTTGAGTTTCGAGCCATGCGAACGCTTTCGTTACTGCCATCACCTCCATCGTCTTGCTGCTGGTTGTCATGGAGAAGACGCCGTTAGCTTTTTTTTTACTGTTCTGCCCGCTGAGCGTGCTGTGCTTCTTTGTTGGCGTAAAACGGATTCGTCTGTGTAGTAAATCAGTACACGTGCCTCATCTGAATTCTCACTGATGAGAGCGTTGACTTCTGCATTGACAGCAACAGGGTTCTGTTCCCTGCAACGCCTGTCAAGTGTGGCAATAGAGGAAAATGTACAAATAAACGCACAAGTCACGGGTATCCGCTTTGCACCAGAGGTGGTGTCGGCTAGGCTGCATGTTTGCCTAACATACTGAAAAGTATTCAATAAAAAGCTAACAGAAGGGTCCGTTCAGGGATCTTTTCCTGCCCTGACGACGCGATGCATTTCAGGAGTAGAGAAGGGAAGAAGATCCTTTCTTTTTTGTTGTCTGCAATCGCCCATAAAAGGTTGGTTGAAATGTTGAATTGTGGCTTACTGCTAGGCTCCATTCAGCCCAACACATCCGATTTCAGCAAACTTCTGATTTGTCACCTTTTATGAGGTTTTCTTCTTCTTCTTCCATGAATTCACCGGCTGTAAACGTTGGCAGGCAAAACTCAAATTCTGGAATAAGACCAAAGTCCAGAAGTGGGCGAACAGCCAGAAATATTTGCTGAAGTTCAGAGCCGACGAATATAAAGAAGAAGAAGAAGAAGATAGTATGCTATCGCACTGATCCATTTTAAAACCATCAACGCAATATTGAATTAAAAATCAGGAACCATAAACTGTATTGTGAAAATAGTTTTATTAATAGTAATTGTTAACTAAATGTGTTTACAAAATAATTCAAAATGCAACAATGAAATGTTAAATTCAACACGAACAATGTACATAGTTGAAAATTGTTCTTAAGTTCAGAAAAGACACAAATATAACTACTGCCACTGACGTGAATGTTTGAATGCCTATGGATAAAGATGACTCCACACACAGTGAACTTCTATAACGATTCAAGCCATTGCCTACTGACTCCACTGTCTGGTTTCCAAAACCTAGATCTTCCTGGACTCCTAACCCTGGGGCATCTAGAGCTTTGGATTTATACATTGAGAAAACTCTTTTTGAGATCAATAAATTAAAATTCCAACCTCTACGGCACTCTCACCTCAAGAACTTCAGGCACTCACACGATTGAAACGTCGTGATGATATTGTTATCAAACCTGCCGACAAGGGAGGGGCGATAGAAGTCTGGAGGAAAGATTTTTATGTGCAAGAAGGGGATAGACAACTTAGTGACACATCTTCCTATGAACCCCAGACACAGGATGTTACAGAAAAAAATAGTGAAAAGTACCAGCCTAACCTTTATCCAGGAGGATCTTTTGCCCGCCCAGGACAGCTCTCTTTTTGTCGAGGACAGTTGTCTGGGGAAGCCTGCCCTTCACATGCTTCCTAAGATACACAAACCGGACAACCCAGGTAGACCGATCGTGTCCGCCTGTGCTTGTCCCACAGAGCTTATATCCGGATTCCTCGACCGGATTCTGCAGCCCCTGGTCGTTAATCTCCCGTCTTACATCAAAAACACCAACCATGTCATCTCTATCTTTCAGTCTATCCGGTTCACCTCTTCTTCCAGGTACCACATCTTCACCTTAGATGTTACCTCCCTCTACACCTCTATTCCACATTCGGGTGGCCTCCAGGCTTTAAGGTTCTTTCTAGATCAGAGAGTCAGTCCTGCCATAGCCACTGATCCTTTCATTCGTCTGGCTGAGCTAGTGCTTACTCTAAACTCATTCGAGTTTAATGGCCAGTATTTAAACCAGATTAGCGTTGTCGCTATGGGGACCAAGATGGGACCCAACTATGCCGGCCTCTTTATGGGGTACCTCGAGCACCATATACGTCATTCATCTACAGGTAGGCTCCCAGAGCTTTACAGGGGGTATATTGATGATTGCATCGGTGTAACCGATATGCCCCTTCAGGAACTACAGAACTTTATTCATTTTTTCTCTAACTTTCATCCCAGGATCCGATGCACTTCTAGCATCTCACCTTCGTCGGTGGATTTTCTGGATCTCACTGTCACAGTGAATTCTATGGGCCTTATCACCTCGGTGTACTACAAGCCTACTGATTCCCACGCTTTTCTCCTCTACACCTCCTCCCATCCCTCTTCTTGCAAGGACTCTATTCCGTTCTCCCAACTTCTACGCATATGCAGACTATGCCAGGAGAACGACGACTTTCACAACAAGGCCCTGGAAATGTTAGACTTCTTTCGGCTTCGAGGGTATCCTGAACATGTCCGATCTGCCGTCTTTCACCGCGCACGGTCTTTCCATCGTGCCAAAGCTCTAGCTTCCAAGCCGAAACGTCACAACAACAGACCTATTCTCACACTTACCTACCACCCTCATAACATCCGCGCCAAGAATATTTTCCTTAGGCATCTCTCCATCCTTAAAGCCGACCCTACCACCAGCAGGATTTTCTCTGAACCTCCTCTAGTGGCCTACAGGCATGATCGTAACCTCAAGGACATTCTAGTCAAGAGTAGGTTACACCCCGCGTCTGAGCCCCACTTTGGCACGGTCTCTTGCCATAGACCTGTATGCAGAACCTGTCCATATGTGGTACAGGCGGCCAGTCTAGAATTCCCCAACGCCACCTTCCACATACGTGAAGCATTCTATTGTACCAGCCGCAATGTCATTTATGCCATCAACTGCAAGAGATGTGGCATGAAATACATTGGTGAAACAGGTCTACGGCTGGCTGACAGGTTCAGACATCTTTTGGACGTGCAAAATGGTGCCCTGAAACCAGTACCGTTGCACTTCAATTCCCAGGATCACCAAGGTGTCCACGACATGGAGGTGACAGCCATTAAATCTAGCCATTCCAGCGACAAGAGTCCGCAAGTCTCTTGAGAATCGCTTTATTTATACTCTGGGGACTTTGACGCCCTCCGGAATGAATTGCCAACACAGTTTCATTTAAACTTCCAAGGGAATTGAACTGCGCTCACAGTTTCAACCCCTACACCCCAGTTATGGCCCCTGATACTCCACAGGGGGGTATTTATTTCCCCAGCTGACACGTGCGGTCATTCTGCTGAGTAACCACCGACCTGGCCGCATCATGATACCAGCTAAGTGATTTTTTTATATCTATGTAGTATTGTTTATTTTGTGTGTGCTGATGAAGGCTTAATAGCCGCAACGTTCACGTTTTGTTCGTATTTGTTATAATGTGAAGCTTGCCAATATACTTTTCGTTCGGGTTTATATCTTTTCTTGATATGGATAAAAAGATGTCATCTTAATAATGGCAGCGATAGTAGTGCTATGGTTAGGCACTTGCCTGTCAGCCAGAAGATATTGGTTCAAACCTACATGAAAGCAGATTTTTATAATAATCTTTTTAACTTTCACCAGCTGTAAACTTCAGTGGAAAGTTCTAGTTGTTCGCTCATTTCTGCACTTTGGTCTTGTTCGACAAATTCAGTTTTTCGTGCATATAATTTTTTTTTTTTTTTACAGATTTGACTTTTTTGTATGCAGACTGTTGGCTCCCCACCTCTCAGGCAGATGCACTCCGACTTTGAAGGAAACTTCCCTTATTAGTCACCTTGAATGACATTCTAGTTAGTGAGGCAGTGAATTTATTTAACGCACACACACAATTCTATTTAACGCACGCACACAATTCTATTTAATGCACACACACAATTCTATTTAACGCACGCACACAATTCTATTTAACGCACACACACAGTTCTATTTAACACACACACACAATTCTATTTAATGCACACACACAATTCGATTGAATGCACACATACAATTCTATTTAACGCACACATACAATTCTATTTACCGCACACACAAATCTATTTAACGCACACACACAATTCTACATAGTTTTCCTGTGTGTACCTCGGACCCCAAATAGACAGGGACAAAAGAATAGACCCACTGTTAATTAACAAGTAAACCTTCTCTCTGACTTATGACCTATTAGACTTACGCTATCCGCACTTACAATCACACAAAAATAAGTCAACAAAAATAATAAAGAAAGATCACACTGGTAGGATAAAAAAAAGTTTCAGGGTCTATTTATATGTACATAGATTACATTTTGGTGTTTTATAAATAAATTGTGTGACCCATTTGAATGGTAATGGTGTTGAAAAATATAAATTCGACTTAGGATCAGTCACAACCTGTCAGCTGGAAAGGAACTCGGTCCTAAGACAAGGAAACCCTGTAGGTCACATGCAAGGTAATCACAGCCTAGCTGTAAACTACAACAGAACATGCCTATCATCCATTTCGGGTCAAAGGCAGAAGAAGAAGACAACGACTCTATTTAGCTAATAATGCCCGCAAGAGTTAAAACAGTTTCCCCCTATTCTTCTCCCTACCCCAATACAAAATTAAAGCTCATCAAGTGTTCCATATGCTGAATATATAAGTGAAAAATAACTGCAACATCTATACAAACATTAACACTTTCTTTGTTTAGTCTACTCCTCCTTTTTCTGGTTGGCTTCCTTGGAAAGTGAACTTCCTTTCAAAATGTGTTTTCGAAACTGAAGCAAGTCACTGTAGATATTCCGATTTAATATCTGGGATGCACATATAAGACCGACAAGGAGAGACGAGGCGAATCCACATGTCAAGACGTCTTGGCCTAAAAGAGATAAAGATAAACATACTGATTAAAGCAATAAAACCTGTCATAAATTAGGTACATTCAAGTGTAGCAACATTATAGTGTAGCAACATACGGATGCGAGTCGTGGACTATCCCCCAGTCCTTAAGTCATAGTGCTGTCACCATGGTCTGTGCAGGTTAGTATGTTCAGTTTTGCCCCTGACAGAAAAATTCCATCACCTTACCGGGGTCAAAATCGGGTCACCTGCATGAGAACCCAATGATGTAACCACTCTGCCAGCTGCTCCACAGATATGATAATGATATTACAGACATTCTACATCAACATTGAAGACAATAGCCAGTGCTACCGACAGAGCAATGGATCGTAAACTGTTTCTCCCCACGACACTTAATGGCAAAAGTGAAAGTTAATGAGGATGGTGATGAATGGACAGTAGGCCTCAACCAACTAATGCCCAGGAATGTGAAGACTTGCCCATGGTTTGTTGGATTTTTTGCTAAAGTTTTCTCCATACTGAGGTAGCCACTTTCATGCCAATTTTCCTCAGCTGTCTCTCCACAATTTATCAACTAAAATGAGTAACAAGGGAAATGAGATGACCGAGGTCCTCTTGTGTATCGAGGGCCTGATTCTGAGAGGGAAAAAAGAATAGTTCCACTGTCTCCCTAACGAGCATGTCGTACAAAGCGACTACCCAGGGAAGTTTCCTTCAAAGTTGGAGTGCATCTGTCTGACAGGCGAGGAACCAAAAGTCTGCATACAAATAAGCCAGATCTGAATGCGCGGGTAAAATTCAAGTTCTAAAACAAGGCCAGAACCTTCCACCAGAGTTTACAACTGGTGAATGGATGAAAGAAGAAACTTGAGGGAGTGACCCTTCTGTAGGGGTGTCGTCTCCACAATGAAGTAGGCTATAGTGCACCCCCTGCCTTCTTTTGGAACAGTTCAGTGTGAATCCCTGATCTCTTCTATAACGTGACACTTGTATCAGTGTCCTAAAGCCCCAACAACAGTCTGTTTTTTGTGGAAGGGCCCAGAAGAGATAAAATCGAGAATGAAGTCATAAGACAAAGGAGAAAGAGTCAGCACAGAACCGACAATGAATTGGCACTTAACAAAAACCCATTCAGAAAGCATGCATTGTGATGCCACACTATACAAAGCATTCATGAAAATAGGAAAGTGACGTCCAGCCTGAGGTAAACCAAGACCAAAGTGGAGAGATAGTATCAATATTCCAGGTAGCTATGGTCATGGTGGCCAGATGAGTATACACCCTCAACATATAAAGAAGTAATGAAGAGGTGAAGGAAGGAATTTTAATTATTCTTTTGCAGAACAACAGCAAGACAAGTTTTTGCTTGTTTACTAAATGTCCAGGATTTTGAGCATTACATGTTAAAACTGGCTTAAAATAAACAGTTGTTGCATGTCCTGTTTAGTTATTTCTCTAGATGCTAGATCTTTAACATGATGCTATTCTAGTGCCTAGACACCTGAATTTATGCACTAACCTAAATTAATAACACTGATTTTAATTATACGTTTAGGCATGATCTATTTATTCGAAATGACCATTACTAAAAACTCTGAACTTCTCGTTTCCTCACTTTTACCAGTAGAATATAAAAACATTAAAGGAAACAAAAAAAAAATAGGGGAAAAAAAACATCACCAACCTGTTAAATAGAGTCCTTTAATATCTGTGTCTGGACGTAGTTTACTGACTACACCAGGTGTAAATCGTACTACCTTTTGATCCAGCCCATACATTTCACCCCTGGGACATGCCAGGTAATGCTGATTACTGACAGGTGTACCAACCTCCATGTACACTTTCTGAGGACAAGACAATCCAGTCACATTTTATAAACCTACAACATATGATATAATGATAGGTGTATGAACTTTCATGTACACTTTCTGAGGACAAGACAATCCAATCATATATCTCCAGCTGTGCTTACCCATTTTATAAATCTACAACATATAACATGATCATAGGTGACGAACTTTCATGTTCACTTTCTGAGGACAAGACAATCCAATCACATATCTCCAGCTGTGCCTACCTAGTTCAAAAGCCTATCACATATAATATGAAGATAGGTGTACACTTTCATGTACTCTTCCTGAGGAAAAGACAATCGAATCACATATCTCCAGCTGTGCTTACCCAGTTTATAAACCTACAACATATAACATGATCATAGGTGTACAAACTTTCATATATACTTTCTGAGGACAATACAATGGAATCACATATCTCTAGCTGTTCTTACCCAGTTTTTAAACCTACAACATATAACATGATCATAGGTGTACGAACTTTCATATACACTTTCTGAGGACAAGATAAATGAAACTCTCCTGCTCTGCTTATCCAGTTTATAAACCTATAACATATAATATGATGATAGCTGTATGAACTTTCATGTACACTTTCTGAGGACAAAACAATGGAATCACATATCTCCAGCTGTTCTTACCCAGTTCGTAAATCTATAACATATAATATGATGATAGGAATATCAACCTTTTTGTACACTTTCTGGTGACAAAACAATCACATATAACATAATCAATAGTATAGAGCTTTGGGGGAGAACTAAGCACAGTCCAGTGAACCAGGAGGTAAGGAAGACAACAGCTGTGGAAAAGATACACTTTGAGAAAACCTGATAATAATATGACCAGAATGTCCTTGCACTGGAACCAAAGAAGTATAAGAAAAAAGATTTGTAATTCACTCAGCGAGCCGTAAAGTTTAACTTGCACCGATGTTGCTCTTGGCCAAATGTTTTGCCTTGATATGTTGTATTTGGGACAGTTTTGGAGGACGTGATCTGTTGTCTCAGGTGCCATTCCACATGTGCACATGGCTGATTCGCGGATTTTAAATTTTGAGTACATGTGGCTGCGAAGTCGATTGTGTCCCTTTCTAATGCGAAGAATAATGACTCGCTCTGGTCTGTCCATAAATGGTAATCATCTTGTGCCGGTTTTGGTGGCTTTCTGATTGATTTGATTATTCTCTTCTTTTGTTGATAAGAGACTGGTACATCAGGTTGTTCTTCATTTGCACCTTCCTTAGCTAGTTTATCAGCTCTTTTATTTCCAGGAACTAGGTAAATTTCCTTCAGCATTTGTGCGTGGCATCCTGAATTTTTACGGTGCGCCTCCTGGCTGGTTGCCTCCGACTTCAGCACCTAATTTTAATTTATTCTGGTATGCTAGATCGACGTACTGTCCACCCTGACATGTGTGCGCGCCTGTAAATAATTTGAATTATGAAATCTCAAGACTGTTCTAAAGTAAAGCCAAAGGAAAATGTTCTAATGTGAAACCAAAAGATGAAGTATTAACCTTTCCGTCTAGCTGAGGGTAGAGATCAACACATCGTTGCCACATTTTTCTGCCAAAGGCATCCTTAATTCCTTCATAGCGGTCACCTCGGTGTCTGACAGCTTCATCTTTCCATTCCTCAAACCACTCCCATTTGGCTAATGTGATAACTAGCAAGGAAGTTTTACCTGGATAGGGGTAAAAAACTAAAAATTACTTACATGAAAAAAAACTGGTCCATTAAATCATAATGAATTAAATTTTTATTTTTATTTTTCACTACCAATCTACAACAGTTTTTAATTTACTAATATAGTGAATCTTCTTCTTCTTCTTAGCATCTACCAGCTGTAAAGTCTGGCAGAAAGTCCTGGTTGTTCATCCACTTCTAAGCTTGTTCCAGGACTTCAGTGTTCTGCACCTATTCATTTTACAGATATGGCTTTTGGTCATTCTCCATGTGAAAGTCACTAAGTTAACATCAAAGCTAAATATTCTAAATCAGGTATCACAGTTTTAATTTCATTTGACTTTCATACGGACTGATGACATTAAAGACATTGCTGTGAAAACTGTGCATGTCTTTTGTTTTCTACCATTTTTATCTACATAACTGCATAACAAAAGTGGTTTAAGTGGGATTTCACCAGGGAAGAGCATGGTAACTGGTGTTTTATTCCAAAACCATAAAATGAAAAAAAAAATGCAAGTTTTATGAAATATTTGCTGGCGTGATGCTGACCAAACTACTGGATGTAAATTTGCCTAGAAAAACCACAACAGCCAGAAAGTGCTGGGGTTGGTTCTGCAATGTCCTGTAAAGGATACACAACTAATTAATAATTTGATGTTGACCACATCACCCACCAAGTGCCGACTTGTCCATAAAAATATAGGTCTAGCCCTATATTTCCAATACGCCTAAAGACGTGGAAAAGGGATCTTTACTTTTACAAAATAATTTTCATGCTTTACTCTTTAACCCTCTTAGCACGGACGGGCCGATTATCGGCCGGCGGATGTCTGGCCAAAAACACGGAACGGCCGATCATCGGCCTGATCGTGTTTCGCCTCGAACCGCTAAGAAATCTCCTATTTTGAAACACTGAAAGTGATTCATTTATATTAACTGCTGTATCAGCTTTACACATGGCGACTTTCGAGTGTTTGGTATCGAAGTGAAAATTGTTGTTGAATTTTTTAGATAGTGACCTGAACCGCTAAAAGTATGTCTGACTCGTATGTTTCTGCCCCTAAACTTGATGTTGATAAAACCTTTGAATCAAGTGATGACACTAATTCTGTTGATACTGATGCAGGATCTAGTGTTAGTAGTAATAGTGGGGATTCAGATGGGGACGCTGTTGTGTTCCGTCGACAGCCCAACCATGGCTCAGGGTATATCCACCCGAAGGTGTTGACACGCCGGCACATCCATTTCTTGTGCTGACTGATGGTGAAAAACACATGTCACCTAAAGATATTATTGCTGTTTCATATTATATACCTGTTTTTGACTATTAAATTGCTTACAACATTTGCAAAAAGGCGAAAGATCAATAAAAAGATTTCAAATAAAAAAAATTTTAGTTTTTAGTTTTATGTTTCAAGCATTGAAGTTGAAAATTCAAATTCATATTTTCTATTTTTAGATATGCAAACGAGATAATTTGCATATACATCAATTAATTTTAACGATATTGTGAAAATCATGAACTTCAATCTATATCCTTCAAAAAGATATATTATTTCATGGCGGTCAGAATAACAGAAATCTGTCAAAAAAATAAATAAAGTAATAACCAAATTCACTGAAAAAATGCTCCGTGTTTTTGGCTAGACCTCTGAAAAACTTCCCGTGCTAAAAGGGTTAACCTTTAGATACTATCATCATTCATTGTGCAATCAGAGTAGGCTGTCTGTTTCACTATATGTTTAACCATTTCACATATTATTCATAAGAATCACAGATCTGGTCAATGCTCTTGTTTTGCTTTCATCAAACTGGCCAAGTCATCCAGGTATTTATTTATTTGTCTTTCCCTTATTCTATTTCCCTCAATCTTACCAGTAATCACAAAGTTCTTGAGTCTATTCCTTCTTATAACACGCCTGAAAAAAACACTGACTGTCTAGTCTAATAACACTGACTGTCTAGTCTAATAACACTGACTGTCTAGTCTAATAACACTGACTGTCTAGTCTAATAACACTGACTGTCTAGTCCAATAACACTGACTGTCTAGTCCAATAACACTGACTGTCTAGTCTAATAACACTGACTGTCTAGTCTAATAACACTGACTGTCTAGTCTAATAACACTGACTGTCTAGTCTAATAACACTGACTGTCTAGTCTAATAACACTGACTGTCTAGTCTAATAACACTGACTGTCTAGTCTAATAACACTGACTGTCTAGTCTAATAACACTGACTGTCTAGTCTAATAACATTGACTGTCTAGTCTAATAACACTGACTGTCTAGTCTAATAACACTGACTGTCTAGTCTAATAACACTGACTGTCTAGTCTAATAACACTGACTGTCTAGTCTAATAACACTGACTGTCTAGTCTAATAACACTGACTGTCTAGTCTAATAACACTGACTGACTAGTCTAATAACACTGACTGTCTAGTCTAATAACACTGACTGTCTAGTCTAATAACACTGACTGTCTAGTCTAATAACACTGACTGACTAGTCTAATAACACTGACTGTCTAGTCTAATAACCCTGACTGTCTAGTCTAATAACATTGACTGTGTAGTCTTATATCAATTATAATTTTCCTTAAAATTACCAAGAAAAGATATAAAACCGAACAAAAAGTATATCAGCAAGCTTCACAATATAACGAACACAAATTAAACTTGAACGTTGCGGCTATGGAGCCTTCATCAGCACATACATAAATAAAACAAAGCTACACAAATACAGTCGAATCTGGATAAGGAGAAGTCGCAGGGACCTAAGAAAATGCTTCCACTTGTCAGGATTTCTACTTTCTACTTATACAGACAGCACACACAATAGAGAAAATTGACAGGACTGAGCTGGTCATGTTGACTTAACCGAAATGTGACTTATCCGAGTTATACTTAAGTGGACTTGACTGTACACAAAATCACTTAGCTTAGTATCTCAAGCAGCCAGGTCGATGTCTAGTTTAAAATTACCATTCACACTTCACTCCATTATTATCAGATATTTATGAGTATATGAAGTATATGAGTCTGTCAAATATTACCTTTCAACCTTTCCATAACACTCAAATGACAAGGTAACCGCCCTCTTTTAGAGCTAGACACTCGCCTGTGGATTCGAAGGTCAGAGGTTCAAATCCAAACGGAGCTGGACTTTTTCTTCCTTCAAAAATGACCTGTCTCCAAGTTGAGTAAAGTAAAGGACTCTTTTGCACATCATTAGGCATTCTGGCCATATAGTGCTAGACCTATATTTTATAGACCAATCTGCACTTGGTGGGTGGTGTGATCAACACTATGCTGGCCGCCTTTACTTCCCAGGTCGACTTGAAAGCCAAGTTTATTTTTTATGCCAACAATATTATTTGTCATGCTTTACTCTGTTACCATCAGATGACTAACTATATGAGACTGCCTACCTGGGAACTTCTGCTCCCACTGAGGATCTTTGGCAGATGGGAAGGAAATGAAGGCAAAAGGAATATCAGCTGTGTCGGCGTCATCAGCGTTCACACTGAGATATTCTGTCACTGCCTTATTGATGTCATCCCTGTTAAAAGTTCACAATGGTGAATTTTGGAAATTTTACATAAAATCACACAACAGTGGTGCTGAATGTAACATAAACATTCACAAAAACTTATCAACTATCCAGTCATCTCCTTGTGAGGTGCAATTTTTCGTTGTTTGAAGCCCTACTCTGGCTCTTGCCAGGGGCTGCAATATAGCCCGGCCATAAATATGGTCTAATGGCTGATCGCGGTTTCTGGAACCTCTCCACGGTGATCCTCATCCACATGGTGGCACTTTGTGAGTTCACCACTGTGGTAAAACCTGGAATGTCACTGTCCAGACCAGGGTTGTGACGGATAACCAAATAGACTGATAACAGAAATATCCTAATACATTTGTACAGTAAAGTGAATTCACCTGAGCCTGAAATAATTATGAAAATAAAATCCTTCAAAAGTGAATAATACATGCATATTGTACTTAATTTTACAAAATGATGGATATAAACTTCAATATAAGAGTAGTAATGTACAGAAATGTATTGTAATACTATAAACCTACTTTTTCTTCTTCTTCTTCAGCATTCCAAGCACTTGAGGTTCATTGCTGCATATATCACCCGCCTCTACTTATTTCTCTGGTTGGCTTTCTATTTCCAATTGGTGACACCAAGTGTTTGCAGGTCTGTCAGGACATTATCTGTCTATCGTCATTTTTAGTCTGCCTCGTGGTCTACGACCATTCATCTCCCTTGTGTAAACAGTTTTCACTTCTCTGTCTTCTGACATTCTCTCTATATGCCCCAACCATTTCAGTCTATTTAGCTCTTAGATTGCCAATTATCAATGGTGATAACAACCACCTTTGTAAAAATCTCGTCACGAAACAGATATCTAAACTATAAGCCTATATTACTGTAAAATAATCTGTCATCTCCTTCTGTGTCTTTGGAAGTTGTTTTTTTTTTTTTTCAACCAGCAGAGAACTGGCACTATTAACTGCTGAATGAAAATGTTTATGTTGAGAGGAGAATGTAAGCACCTAAGTACATGTCTGGAGTGCCATGATGATTATTCCAACTCATAACTGTAATGAGCAAAATTGTTCTGCCTAAAAGGAAATTAAGGGAGAGGCCGACTACGACCATGATGGACAGAGGGAACAAGAGAGGCTCTGTAAATCCTCTTAGGAAGACTGCGGGTCTATTCTTTTCTTTCACCCAAAATGGGACCAGGATTATGAAGATCTTAGTCTTCATCTGTAACTTTGAATTATATTTTTCGGAAATAAATACAAATTTTGATTCCATTTTGTCTAGTTGATTCTAGTTGATGCAGAAAATTAAAAACTATAAAGCGTAAACAATACAAGGAAACAACATCCCATTTAAAAAAAAAATATTCAACAAAGTTCCAAAATCTCCACAAGGGTGAGAAGCACACAAATAAGTTACTGTTGTGCTGTTTATACTTCATCTCAACACCACAATGAACAAGAAAAGATGAGTTAAGAGTCTATCCGCAAAATGACATTTTTATCTAACTTACGTATCATACAGCCAGACATTGGCAGCTGGTAGTTTTAAATCGCTAGAACTACCTTCCACTCCAATGAATGCAGTGATAAAAGAAACACTCTGTCCCACTTTCTCGATCAAAGGATAGATACCTTTTGTATTGCAAAGAAAAAACATTTATAAGCTTACCAAATAATTAGGTGCTTTATAGAAAAATTTTACTTCTTAAATTCTATCGCTGGTTTGTTTGTGAATTCTCTAGGGAACGGACTGTTCATTCTTCAGTAAAATGTGTTTAAATTCTATAATTGAGCCTTTCAAAACAATATACATTGCAGTAAAGTCTCTCTCTGTATTTGTGCATCCACACGTGTGAGCATGCATCTCTGTATGTTGTGTGTACAGCTTTCAAATTACTACAAACTTAATAGATATTTCCTTGACATTAACACCAAAGCCCAGGTCTGATACATACTTCCTTCAAGTTAAAACCATGCTAACCTTATGAAATTAAACTGTATACTTTTAACACTGAAAGGACCTTTTCTGTTTCCTCACCTTCAGGTGTGTTGGATATATGTGACCACACTTATATTTTATAGACCAAACGGCACTCAGCTGGTGATGTGGTCAACATCACATCAGCTGCTTTTACTTTCCAGGACTGCACCTGGTATCAATTTAAGGCTGAGTCGACCTGGGAATGAAGTTCATTTTTTGGAAAAATTCTGGCTCCGTCACAACCTGAACCCACAACCTTTTGACCTACAGGTGAGCGTCTAGCCACTACACCATGGTGGCTCATAAGTTACCATTAGAGCTTCTACTTCTTCTTTGTTCACCGGCTGTAAGATCCGGCAGAAAGTCCTGGTTGTTCGTCCATTTGTACTTTGGCTTTGTGCCAGGGCCTGAGTTTTGCCGTGTACATCTGTTTCACTAGATTATTTTTGAGTAGTTTTTTTTTTTAACAGCCCAGGTTGATTACATCCCAACTTCGAAGGAAGCCCCCAGTTAGTTGACTCCTACAACATGCTTGTTGAGGAGGCAGTGGGTCTATTCTTGTGTTTCCCCCACAATAGGACAACTAAACCTACATGGGGGAAACATTAAAACAAGGCTGAATACAGAATTCTTGCAAATTAACACTAAAGCAAGGCTGAATACTTATAAACTTTAAACTAACACAAAAGAACTGGCTTAATATACATTTCCTTCAAATTGAAACCAAAGCATAGGTATATTACTTATTTCCTTCAAATTGAAACCAAAGCATAGGTTTATTACTTATTTCCTTCAAATTGAAACCAAAGCATAGGTTTATTACTTATTTCCTTCAAATTAAAACCAAAGCATGGGTTTATTACTTATTTCCTTCAAATTGAAACCAAAGCATAGGTTTATTACTTATTTCCTTCAAATTAAAACCAAAGCATGGGTTTATTACTTATTTCCTTCAAATTAAAACCAAAGCATAGGTTTATTACTTATTTCCTTCAAATTAAAACCAAAGCATAGGTTTATTACTTATTTCCTTTAAATTCATACTGAAGAAAACAGATAAACACATACTACCCACAGCGTCTAACTCACATGAGGACTTTGCAACATTCTCCGGCAGTAAATGTTTGAATGTGTTGACAACACCAGCATCAGAAATAATGCAGGTGGCATGTACTTCTAATTCTTTTTTGCCCGTAGCCACACGGACACCTAAGATGTGGATACAAAATGCAAGTGATAGTTGTATGCTATTAGTTTATTAATCTTCTTCTTCTTCTTTTTCTTCTACTCAGTGTTCATTGGCTTTATACTCCAGTTTAAAGTTCTGGTTGTTTAGCAACTTCTGGACTTTGGTCTTGTTCCAAAACTTGAGTTTTGCATGCACATCTATCACTAAGACAGATTTACTCCAGCTTTGACGAAAATACCCCTAGTCGCCTTTTACGACATGCTGGGGGAAGTGGGTCTTCCCCCCCCCCCACCCTCCAATGGGTCCCCGGGACCCAAACAGGGAAGTTCATGAATACAATGATTCTCATATTCTTTAAATTTAAAATGCTCTTGCCAAACAGATTGAAATATAGTTTTCATCTACTATTGTTTTTTTTTTTTCTGAGGAAGTTGTTATGGTACAACATGTATGCCTGCCAGTTTCTACTTTTTCTTCTTCTTCTTTTTCTTCTGCGTTCGCCCTTCAAGAGGCGTCTGACATGTTGTGCTGTCTCTAAAGCTAGGCTGTGATTTTTGAACCTTTTGACTCAAAACATCCGATTTTGATACATCCTTATAAGTTGCTTGTTATGTTTGTTTTAGTATCCAGAAGCCATGAGTTGTTAACCCTTAGGCTCGGTATTATGGTTATCGCAACCTTTCGGCCTTGATTCCATTGTAAATACCGTAAATCTGGGAGAAATGTGGCTTTCTGCCTACCCCCGGGAGAGAACCCGGACCACAAGGAGTTCATCACCCGGTCACCGCGCAATCCGGTTTAGCCAACTACGCTAGAGAGCCGGGCAAGTTGCTTGTTAAACAGCAGTGGGTCTATTCTTTTTTTTTCCTAATGAAAAAAACTAGTACCAGACTAGTACTTGCCTGGGACGCTCAAAAGACAACATATCAGGACCCATATAAGGACCACACAACAGAAGAAGGCAGAAAAGGACAGGGACCTCCAGGACAGATGACTGGACACAATAATTCAGGAAGAATATCACCACACAAGATATAGGGAGATATAACTCAGTTATAAATAACAGTCATAGCCAGGATACATGAAGAAGACTGACACACAAAACAAAACCCCAACTAGGACCTTACGGAACCCAGACATGTTTAAAAAGGACATATTACATAAATTTAGGGACAATAAGCAACAACCACTGGCACAATAAACCATTTAAGCCATTGAACTTGGCACAAATAAAAATAGGCCACAATTATAACCAAAGCTGCCTTCAGCAGGGTTGCACATGGTAGACTTTTTAATTTAATTTTTCAAAGAAAGAATTAATAAACAGGGCCTGGCAAACCACACAGGGAACCTGTCTGTTTCATCGTCAAAGCTCTGAATCACAAAAGATTTTTTAAAAATAAGATGATGACTGACCCATTGCCTTTCCTTTTGGGTCACAGAGGATCTTGGTGACCGGTGCCTGCACTAGCACACTCCCACCCCCTTCAGTTATAGTCTGAACGATGTGGAAAGCTATTTCTGATGTTCCATTTACTGGATAAAATGCTCCTTTCTCATAGTGGCTTACAAGAATGGCGTGGAGGATAAATGAAACATCCTTTGGCATGACACCTGAAATATAATGCAGAAAACAATAGTACTTGTTCAGCACCAATCAACTTACTATAAGTTCAATGATTATTCTATGCACAGTTTATAAATTTCATAACCTTTTCTGTTACCATAATTGAACTTTCTTCTTTCGTTTGTTTGAAATAAATTATCTATATCTGCAATGCTGTCTCTTTTTTTAACTTCACTGTCTTTTGTAATTGACTTAGCGGCCCGTAAAGTTTGGCTTCCACCAGTGTCTGTCATAGACAGAAGTTTTGCCTTGAAATGCTGAATTTGGAACATTCTTGGAGGATGTCATATGTTGTCTCAAGTTCTAATCCACATGTACACACGGCTATTCACCAATCATAAATTGTGTATACATGTGGCCTCAATTCAACTGTATTCCGTTGGTTACTTTAACTCATCTGCCCCATTATCGTATTATTTAACTTAGTAAGATCCCTAAATGATAACTAAACTTTAGGCTGGGAGGCGTCAAAGAACCAACAGCCTAGGACTGAAAGAGTTAATGTTAAGATATGGTTCTACTTCTGTTTCCTTTTTATTTCCTCCTCCTTCTATGAGTTATGATTAGAAGATAGTATAAAATTATTATTGCAGTGGCTTTTTAGCAAGCCATAATGAAAGCAGAATGAAAGGACATACATGAAGATGATGGTGATTTATGTGTTGAAATTAACTTGTATGATCTTCTTCTTCTTCATTCGAGCTTACAAGGGTGGTTGGCACACTTTTCGGGGATTACATCCAAGTTGCAAAATCTTTACTAAACACATCTGATTCAAGCAAATTCCTGTTTAGCAGCCTTTCATGATATGCTTCTGAGGAAGTCCATTCTTTTCTTCTGCCAGGATTTACAAAATCTTCTTTTTTGTTTTCTTCTTCTTAGTGTTTACTAGCTGTAAAATACGGCGGAAAGTTCTGGTTATTCATCCACTTCTGGACTTTAGTCTTGTTCTATAACTTGAGTTCTATGTGCAAATATTTTGTTTTACTGATCTGGCTTATTTGTATGCAGACTGTCGATTTCTTGCATCTCCATCTGATGCATTTCGACTTTGAAGGAAACACCCATAATAAGTCACCTCTCACACCATGCTTTTGTGGGGCAGGGGGAAGAGGGAGGCATGAGGCCTGTGGCATACTTCCCTCCGCCACTACAATGGGGCTGATGAATCCTGAATTATATTCTATTTTATGTAGTTAATTATAATTTATGGAGAAAATTAAAAACTACAATGTGTAAACAATACAAGAAAGCAACTTGTCATTTAAAAAAAAAAAAATATTCAACAAAGTACCATAATCTCCACAAGGGTAACAAAGCACCAGTTTCAACTCTTTATTGTCTGTCAGGCCGTCAAGCACCTCCTGGAGAGTTCTAGAAGTGTATCGTTTCCTGTAGCACTTGAATATTAAACTATACAGGCCTGTCTTCAGGACAAACTTTACCAGCAAACGTGGTAGCACTTTCAGTAACACAATTCCAAAGAAAGCACTAGAGGCATCCTAGAAAAAATAAAACAAAGTGAATAGTTAATGTTTATCAGTTTGAAAGTTCTTTTATCAAGTCAACGGGTCTAACTCTGTCGGTATCTTTTGTGTAATCCATGAGGCAGAGATGCAGATATTTATTTACTTTTATTAAACGCCTCATTGTTGTTCTCCGGAGATACACAGTATTTCTTGTAGTCTTGCCTCCAACGTATTTGCTTTAAACTTCACATATTTCTGGTTGTATTTTTACCTAATCCTCTGTATGACTATTATTAATAAATCTTTGTGTTTTGACTCATGCTGCTAATTTTTTTTAAGCTGATCACATTCTAAGGCCAGACTTCTTTGGGATCACAATGTGCATGTGTTCTGTAAAAAGGACCTTTTTCCGCGCCTTCAGGCACATTAAGCATAAAAGGCTAGACATATTTTATAGACCAATCGGCACTTGGTGGATGCGGTCATCCCCTTGTGGCATGCACTTTTTCGTTATTTTGAAGCCCCACTCAGGCTCTTGACGGGGCCCACAATATAGCCCGACCATAAATATGGTCTGATGGGTAAACGCGGTTTCCGGAACCTCTCTACGAGTGATCCTGATCCGCATGGTGGCACTTTGTGTCATCGGCTGTTTTTAGCTTGTGTGATGTCTAGGTGGGGTAAAATATACTACTACTGCTGCTTGGTGGATGATGTGGTCAACATCCTTACGGCTCCGCTTTACATCCCAGGACTTTATGTGGCACCCATTTAAGGGTGGGGCAACCTGACATCCAAGGTCACTGTTGAAAAATAAGTCTGGCTCTGTTTGGATTCGAACCCACGATCTTAAGAACCACAGGCAAATGTCTAGCCACTACACCATGGAAGTTCCTACACATGCATTGTACTAAATAAAAAATAAAAACATCACTGCAAGTTGTTTTATTTAAAGAATTAGAAAACAAACAATTTAAAGAATTAGAAAACAATTTAAAGAATTAGAAAACAATTTAAAGAATTAGAAAACAATTTAAAGAATTAGAAAACAATTTAAAGAATTAGAAAACAATTTAAAGAATTAGAAAACAATTTAAAGAATTAGAAAACAATTTAAAGAATTAGAAAACGATTTAAAGAATTAGAAAACAATTTAAAGAATTAGAAAACAATTTAAAGAATTAGATAACAATTTAAAGAATTAGAAAACAATTTAAAAGAATTAGAAAACAATTTAAAGAATTAGAAAACAATTTAAAGAATTAGAAAACAATTTAAAGAATTAGAAAACAATTTAAAGAATTAGAAAACAATTTAAAGAATTAGAAAACAATTTAAAGAATTAGAAAACAATTTAAAGAATTAGAAAACAATTTAAAGAATTAGAAAACAATTTAAAGAATTAGAAAACAATTTAAAGAATAAGATAACGGTCAAGCATAAACCTAAACACCTGAGATGAGAAAACTGAGTAAAGCAGCACTTTAACCAGGTTTGAGGTTTGAACAACGGACCAACACCATGGCACACGGGTAGTCAAAGAGTCCAAAGAAGCTCAGCACAGTGCACAGGTTCTGTAGCACCGGCGAGGATCCTGCAATTCTTGGGGTAGATTTTTAACTCCAAATTATGCCCGGGCAGCGCCTTTAGGCTACTCTTTTCGATTTCCAACTACCAAGGGATTTTTTTACGTGCACAACAATGCACACAGGCTTCCGATCTCACTATCCAGGGACCGGGGGAATTACTAGAAAGTCCTAGTCCACGTGAAAAAATACCAGCTCTTACCAGGGATTGAACCTGGAACCTTTAGCACTTGAGATTTGCACCTTGCCTTGAGACCACGCAGCCCCCCCCCCCCCCAATTTAACCATTCAAGACCGAGTTCGAATGACACTGCCAGATAGATTCTAGGAACATCTTTTATTAAATACACTGACAAACAGAAGACCTAAAAGATTTGGGCATCTCATGAGAATGCTACATGATCAGTTACTAACAAATGAAATACATCTAAAAAGAGTTAATCTGACAGCAAGAGGGTCACACAGTAAGTTGGAATGATGACATTAAAGACATTTTACATATACTTAAAATGAAAATAGTCAGTGCCATCCATCGAGCATTGGACCACAAGCTACTTCTCCCCATGACACTTAATGGCAAAAGTGGATGATGATGATATTGATGACAATAATTTGTTTAAATAAAACAAAGAACATTATAAAAATGTTTAATGCTCCCTTCTTCTTAGCATTCACTAGTGGTAAACCCCCGAGGAAAGTTCTAGTTGTTCATCCATTTCTAGACTTAAAGTCTTTCTAGATCTGAGTTATCTGTATGCAGAGTGTTGGTCTTCACCTCTCAGGCAGATGCACTCCAACTTTGAAGAAAACACCCCTAAATAGTTGACTTTTACAGCATGCTTGTTAGTGGATCTATTTTTGTTTCCCCCCAAAATAGGGGCCTGGAACTCATACGGGGGAGTCATGAACAGGAAGCATTTTTATATGATTTCATACAAACAGAAACTCACAAATGATTCAATCAATGGGGAAAAAAAAAATGCTATATATTTAAATCCTGAAACATTCCATCTTGTATGTATGTAATTTGTACCCCACCAGTACATCACACAAGCGATAAAAACCCAGTGACACAAAGTGCCACCATGCAGATGATGATCACCGGTGGAGAGGTTCCGGAAACCCTGTTCAGCCGTTAGGCCATACTTCAGGCACGGCTATATTTAGGGCCTCCGGCAAAAGCCAAAGTGGGGCTTCAAAATAACTAAAAATTGCATCTTACAAGGGGGTGACGAGTACAAAAACATTGTCTTCTCTTCTCTGGTCTTTTATCTTTCAGTGGTGCACAACCAACTCATTCCAAGACCTTCTATAATTTGCAACCTTCTACAGCAAACTCTATGTCCTTCTCATGTTATTCATCTCTGCCTCAAAATTTTTTCTCTGTATGTTTTTAAATCTCCCTCTATTACTTTTGCTCTGTGGGTTCCACTGAAATGTTTTTCCAGTAAACCTTATCTAGCACCTGCATCTTTTTACTGAGACTGGTTATTTCTTCCCTTTTAACATACTTAATTAGCATATCATTATAATACCTTGACTAGATCTTTGTAAGCAAGTATTGCAGACTTCTCATCTGGAAACAAGTTTATCAGATTGTTATAATATTCATCCTTTCCTGACTTCATGGGGAACCATTTGGTTGTAGAGGAACCACCCACAGCAACCTGTAATGAGAACAAAGATATAACTGTATGTTATAGTAGTTCTCCTTTCCTGACTTCATGGGGAACCATTTGGTTGTAGAGGAACCACCCACAGCAGCCTGTAATGAGAACAAAGATATAACTGTATGTTATAGTAGTTCAGTGTGATAGTTAAGTCAAGAGGATCAACTTCATTGCACTGGGTTATATCCCACATGGCTCGGTATCTCTCCACAGAATGGCTGAGAGCGTCGCATAAAGCACGAATTCTGTACTCTGCTGAACTTGATAGCACAGCCATAAAAAGAATCTGCGACCTTCAGACCGCAAGACAAATGGCTTGACCACTTTGCTGTGGAAACCCCTGCAGTGTTAGAGTAGAGCCAAAAAGAGAAGAAAGAACAGTAATGTTGTAAGTAGTGTGGTGTGATAGCAAGGCCCAAAGGGAAAGAAAGAACAGTAATGTTGTAAGTAGTGTGGTGTGATAGCAAGGCCCAAAGGGAAAGAAAGAACAGTAATGTTGTAAGTAGTGTAGTGTGATAGCAGGGCCCAAAAGAGAAGAAAGAACAGTAATGTTGTAAGTAGTGCAGTGTGATAGCAGGGCCCAAAAGAGAAGAAATAACAGTAATGTTGTAAGTAGTGCAGTGTGATAGCAGGGCCCAAAAGAGAAGAAAGAACAGTAATGTTGTAAGTAGTGCAGTGTGATAGCAGGGCCCAAAAGAGAAGAAAGAACAGTAATGTTGTAAGCAGTGTAAAAGCAGTGCCTAAAAGAGAAGAAAGAACAGTAATGTTGTAAGCAGTGTAAAAGCAGGGCCCAAAAGGGAAGAGGGAACAGTAACGTTGTAAGCAGTGCAAAAGCAGGGCCCAAAAGATAAGAAAAAACAGTAATATTATTTATAAGTAGTATATGATGATAGCAAGGTCCAAAGGGGAAGAAAGAACAGTAACGTTGTAAGAAGTGCAGTGTGAATGCAGGGCCCAAAAGAGTAGAAAGAACAGTAATGTTGTAAGTAGTGAAGTGTGATGAGGAAAAAACTCTGATTCTTGATTCTTTTTGTCATGGTACAGACAGTCATCAGCACAGAGATTGACAGTTTTTGTTGTAGACCACACAGATGTTGAGAATTTTCTTCTTCTTATTTGCTCACTGGCTGTAAGCTCCGGCAGAAAGTCCTGGTTGTTTGTCCATTTGGACTTTAGCTTTGTGTCGGGGTGTGAGTTTTACGTGTACATCCTTTTTACTGGCTTATTTGTGTGTAGCTTGTTGTTCCTTTCCAATTGGGCAGATGCACTCCGACTTTGAATGAAGGCCCCAATTAGCTGACTCCTATGACACTGCTTGTTGGGGAGGTAGTGGGTCTATTCTTGTTGTCCCCACAATGGGGCCATGGAACCCACATGGGGAAATCTGTCAAGAATCATCACCCATGCCAGTCTCCAAAGGGCACAATAATAATGATTATCAGAGTCCCATAACACTGCCTGTCACTAGGTCAACAGTTGCTATACATGACTATCTGATAAGCTGCCTTCTCCTGTCAGTCAGATGCAATGGATTCGATGTTTCGACGTTCTGAGACCTGTCCATTCAGTCAAATTCTGTATCCAGGTCTTTCTTTTATTACAAACAATCTGATCTATGGATATGTCCATTTAAATGATAAATTCCTTACTGCCTTTACTGCCTGTATTGACCATTTTATGGTGGAGACAGAGGGCCTCTGAGCCTCAGGATTCTGGGCTGCATAGCTAGTGTTGTGTCACAGTTTGTGCCTAGGATTTTATTTTTGCACCCAAAAGAGAACAGAAAAAAATTCCCAGCTTTACCAAGGATTCAAACCTGGGTCTCCTAAATTCATTATCTGCCTAAATATAACAAGAATTACCACTATTGTTACAGTAGCTCATTCAAGTTTTATTTTCTTTCTGTCTTTTAAACTACACTGTATGCTTGATGTGCCAAGAGGTGTGAAACGGATCAAGAAAACAGAAAACAAGCATTACAATTTTACTTACAGTGTCATAAGTATCATCTAGTTTTGTCCATCTGAGCTGACCTGAAGTGAGCTGATCCAGAAGTACTCGATGAATTGAGCCTTCATGCATTTGCCCAATGTAGTGAATGCCTAGAGTTTTTAAAAAAAAATTGTATAAATTAGATACAGATGTGAGTTATCACCCATACACTTATCTATTTTTTGTACTGCCCTTTAACTATTTCTTACCACCATATGCAGTTAACCCCATGTCCTTCCCACTCTCCAGTTCCCCTCTGTATGTGTCTCCCAGTCTGTCTCTATGTTTTATCTCTACAGTGCAAAGACATTTCAGCTACACTGTTATTTGGTTCTCTCAATGGCAACAATAACTAGAAGTTCACATGTTCTGTCAGTTAAGGGTATTTAGAAGTGCCAGGATAGCTAAGAAAAGGACTGCTCTGAAAATACTAAGTATAGCTAAGTATATAACATTATATGCATCTATAAAAAAAGAAACCGTGTTCAATAGTCATGTGATAAGACGAGAGCTATCGGACAAACACTGTGATGACTAGAAAGATTCCTTGTGTGGGCACCTGGGCTCCACTTTGGAAAACAAAGAATAGACCCACTGCCCACCTAATAAGCATGTCACAGGAGGCAACTAATTAGGGGTGTTTCCTTCCAGAGTCGGAGTGCATCTGCCTAGGAGGAAAGGAACCAACAGCCTACAGCCAAAATATGCCAGAACTGTAAAACAGATGTGCACGCAAAATTCAAGTTCCAGATCAAAGTCAAAGTCCAGGAGTGGATGAACAACCAGAAACTTTTCATAGAAGTTTATAAAGCAACTGAACGCTAAGAAGTCTAAAAAGATTACAGGTAGAGAAGGTTTAGGCAAACTAACAGCAATAATGCTAAACAGAGAACTATTTCCAACAGAATTCATCCTTAACTTCTTTATTTGTTTTAATTTCTGCTTTGTACAGGTGACTGGTTTAACAGTTGCTCAGTGTCCGGGCACACTCAGTTGCTTGCCATGCTGTGATGTGAACTCTAAGGTTGTCAGTGACTCTTAATCCATCCATTTTTCTAGGTCTCCATCTGCAACTTGATGTTTCCATGCTATAACTGCCAGAATCATTGGGTTCATTCTTATATTAGGTGGCTAAATTATTTCAATATTTTTCAATTTTCTATAATTTCAGACTATCTTTTCAAAATATGTGGAGAGGTAATTGCCCATAGCTATATTTTTTTATAATCTGAGAGAGCTCAGATTCTCAACACTATCTTCTGTGACATCATGGTGCAGATAAACAGTACAGACAGTCTTCCCTTTGGTACGAGCCAAAATCAACTGTCATAATGATGTAAAAGTAAACTAAAGATTCCTTTTCACGCCTCTAGAGCGGATATATAAGATGCCCATAGCATCTGGCAGGGCACACAATGTTGCTGATAATGATGATGTCTGAGAGAGCTGAAGATTTTCAACTTGCACTGAGTTTCTATTCATTTATGAAATGGCTTCAAATAAAAACCTTAAAACTGACAAAAACTGCAATAAAACACATCATGGTGCAGATAAACATGGTGATGTCATAGTGTCATAATAAAAGTATCCCCTTTGGTACATGTCAAAAGTGAGTCAGCCATACCTCAACTGTCATAATGATGTAAAAGTAAAGTAAAGATCCCTTTTCATGCCTCTAGACATATCAGGTATATGGGGGGGGGGACATGTTATATGGCCAATATATTAAGAGAAAGAGAGAAATAGAGAGAGAGAGAGAGAGAGAGAGAGAGAGAGAGAGAGAGAGAGAGGGAGGGAGGGAGGGGGAGGGACAGAGAGAGAGAGAGAGAGAGAGAGAGAGAGAGAGAGAGAGAGAGAGAGATTGAGTTAAGCCAAAAAAAGAGCAATCAAGAGGTTTTGAAAGAGGCGGAAGCCCAAAGACTGATCACATACATGAGAAGGAGACAGTCATCATTTTTCAGCCATGTTATGAGAAAAGGGAAAATGGAACATGATATGACCACTGGAAAGATCTGTGGAAGGAGGGATAGAGGAAGAAGAGGAAAGATTCTTCTTGACAGGATGGCATGGAGGTGTGTCAGCACATGAAAGACATGCTGCCAGGAGATCGCAGATTGTGGACAGGCATGTTGCATGGCCATCGCAAACCTGATGATGAAGAAGAGTTTCAATAAGATGTTCATCAACAAACTGTCATCGATGTTAAGACCATGTCAAATGTCAGGATTTTTTGTCATCTTTTGATGACATTTGATGATGAACTAGTTTCAATAATTTCTGTGTTAACCTAAAAAAAAACAACTGTCAAAATCGATTTCACAGTTTTATCACAAACAGATATTACAGCCATTTTATTCATGAATAACTAACAAACTAAGCCTGCCCCGCTCACATTGGTCACTTCATTTTTCTGTGCCCCAATACATGTTATATTCAAAAGCAGCTGTTTGACGTATTCTTTCAACAAAAGAAGAGAATAATCAATCAGGTAATTTCTGAATTAACCAACCAGAGCAAGTCACTGTTCTATGCCTTAAAACAGGACAAATCAACCTTGCAACCACAATTACACAAAATTTAAGAAACAGGTATTACAGCCATTTTACATCATGAATAGAAACGGAGATAACATAAGCCTGCCCCGCTCACATTGGTCACTTCATTACCATTCTGTGGTGCCCCAATATAATTGTGTTATATGGGTGAACATGGTCTCGGGGATTAGCAGCTGTTTGACGTACCAGTCTCTTATCAACAAAAGAAGAGAATAATCAATCAGAAAGTCGCCAAACCCAGCAAAAAACATTTACCATATAATGGACAGACCAGAGCAAGTCACTGTTCTATGCCTTAGAACAGGACACAATCAACCTTGCAACCACATGTACACAAAATTTAAGATTGGTGAATCAGCCATGTGTACATGTGGATTAGAACCGGAGATAACATATCATGCCCTCTAAGACTGTCCCAAATACAACCACTTTTGTGGTGCCCCAATATAATTGTGTTATATGGGTGAACATGGTCTCCGGGATTAGCAACTGCTTGACGTACCAGTCTCTTATCAACAGAAGAAGAGAATAATCAAATCAATCAGAAAGTCGCCAAACCCGGCAAAAAATATTTACAATATAATGGACAGACAAGAGCAAGTCATTGCTCCATACCTTAGATCAGGACACAATCAACTTCACAGCCATATGTACACAAAATTTAAGACTGGTGAATCAGCCATGTGTACATGTGGATTAGAACTTAAGATAACAGATTATGACCTCCAAGACTGTCCAAATTCAACCACTTTTGTGGTGCCCCAATATAATTGTGTTAAATGGGTGAACATGGTCTCAGGGGTGTCATAAGAGTCGACTAATTGGGAGCTTACTTCGAAGTGGGAGTGCAACTGCCTGAGAGGCAAGGAACCAGCAGTCTGCATTCAAAAGAGTCAGATCTGTAAAACGGATGCACGCGCAAGCACTCGGATTCTGGAACAGGACTGCAGTCCAGAAGTGGACGAACAACCACAACTTTCGGCCAGAGTTTACAGCTGGTGAATGCCAAGATGAAGAAGAAGACAAAACTGTTGGCCAAGATGAAACACTGGGGAAAGCCAAACTTTATGGGTTGCTGATTGAATAATAAAAGACAGTAAAGTACATACTAGAGACAATAATGCAGATACAGATAATCTATTTCAAGCGAACGAAAGAAGAAGAAGAAGAAGTAGTAACTGCTTGGTTCTTATCCTCGAAATGTGTATCTTAAAGAATGCAAATCAGGAGAGACACAAATAAAAATAATTTTTTTTTTACATAAAATTAAGGAACTGTACACAACGTACCGGTATCAAATTCAAATCCTTTCTCCACAAATGTATGGCAACATCCTCCAACCTGATCATGCTGCTCCAGCACAAGAACTCTCTTACCAGCTCTCGTGAGAAGAGCAGCAGCTCCAAGACCTCCTATACCACTGCCGATAATGATGACATCTAAATGTGCAGGTATTTTACTGGCCTTGAATCCTATAGCCGAGAGAAGAAGATAGTTTAAACAACAGTCTATACAGTAAAGGCAAAAGCAAACTTTTCTTAAGTGTGAATAATGAGAATAAATATACATACACACACACTCATTTATACATATGTAGGGCAGGGAGTCACAGTTCGTGCCATTGCGAAAAATATTTAGTTGCGTTTTAGTATTATTATAAAAAATGTTTTGGAACAAAAACTACTACACATATTGCTTTAATACTGACTGTGAATACTTTTAAATGATTAGTTTGTAACTTATTTTTGTATATATCATGTCAAGATTTTCTCTACAGTAGCCTTTGTGTAAGTGGAAAAAAACATGTCCATAATTTACCAATCTCTCAAAGCAAGTCAGTTGTTTCTTATGCTAATTATTAACCATTCAGATATGACACAGCCTATTTATTGTTCTGACACAAAATAGTCAAAAAGACAAATGGGCTGATCGGTAGATCCTATAAAATAAAAGCTTGAAATCGACTGATAGGTTTTCGAACTAGCCAATTGGATTGCTTTTCACATTTCTTGCTCATGTGGGCCCCTCAATGATGGCTTTCGAGAGAGTTTGATGTGTTCTATAATTTTACATCCATTTTCTTGTATGGGGCTACCTGTGCGCAACAATGGCCAAAATGACTGTTGTGCCATAGCAACCGAAACATGCATGGGAATTCCCTGATTGCTGTGATGTCAATTCTTGACTCAACTCAACTTAAGCAACCAAAACATAGCAGTAGGCAGGAAAAGGAGTAGAATCATATGCCAGAAGTCTGCCTGAATTATGCAGATCCCAACAGTTAATTTTAATAAATTTTGAGATTTCAGTTTGATTCCTAAATATTCTGTTAGCTCTTTCAATTTCCTATACACACACACACACACACACACACACATATATATATATATATATATATATATATATATATATATATATATATATATATATATTAATATATATTAGAGAGAGAGAGAGAGAGAGAGAGAGAGAGAGAGAGAGAGAGAGAGTTTTTGTATACATTACTTAAAATAATTTTGTGTGTGTGTACATTCAGAGAATCCCCTGCTGAAGGTTTCCATCTTTCTGTCACTGAAAAATCTAAAAAGGTTCAGTCTCCAAAGGGTTAACCTGCAGCATCAAATAATTGTTATGTTGTAGCAGCATTCCAATATTAATCCCCAACCATTTGTTCATTTATATGTGTATGTTCCAATCAGTTGCAGTTGTAGGGTCTGCTTTAATGCGCTGCATTTGTTATAGGCTAAACTTCATCTGGGTGAGGGGAGGGATCCTGCCATGCTAAACCCTCCAGTCCCCAGAAGAGTTGAGGGTTTTCCCCGTCAATCTTAACTTCCCGGTGTGATTTGTACCGTTAGCTGGGGAAAGTAATTAAAACGAACCACCCAAGACTGCGTTAATCACTCACTATCTTTGAGAACGGCGTCCCGCAACTTTGTATCATGAACGAATGGTTCCGGCGATCTTCTGTGGTCATGTTGAAGCGGGTTCCTCCCTTTCTTTCTCCCGAACAGGATAACAGTTGCAAAATATACTGTCACATAAGTGAGGAATGCATAACATAGCAGTGACGGGCGGTTTGCTATATATTCAATCACCGACCGTAGGCCGATGTCGATGGCCATGGCGATATAAAGCACTCAATTTTCTAAAAGTATATAAATATTTTATGAAGCTTCCAATTTTGTTAAATAGCAGTACCAAACAGGGCTGCCAATTGGATTTGTATCAAAACCCAAGCTAAGCTGACCAAAAACCCAAGCAATACACAATAGTTTAATACAATGACATTGTCATGGTCCTTAGATCTGCACGACTGGGTGGTGAACTGATGCATGACAAGGCCCTTAAGGAACAAGTAACGGAATCAATAAAGAAACAAGATTATTATGGCCTGGAGAGAATGAGGCACCTGAGTGTAACCAGAGTGTAAGGCCAACTCGCTACACTCAGAGGAAAGGCGAGACGGACATATAACCAGATTGTAACCGGTACCACCAGTATTGGAACTCTGGGCTGGCTGCTGAAGATGAGGATAGAGCAAGCATGAGAATGCCCAGAGTGTTGTGATGTCAATTCTTGACTGAACTAACTATTGCCCTTAGAGAGATAGGCTATGACGTTCTGGTGATTTTGGAAGCAACATGTCCACATCACTGCTAAGAATACGCGAATTGTGAGTAAAGATAGGCACAGCCAAGCATGAGAAGCACACCGGATGTACACGAAGTCTTGTTAACCAACATAGGACCAGTGCTATTAATCCGCACGACACTGATGATGATGTTGAGAGGGGAATCTGAGAGCCTATGGATGTGTCTGAAGTGCTGTGAAGATAATCTAACTCATAACTCAATAAATAGCAAAGAAAAAACCCAAGATGGATAAATACATTTAGTACACATTTTATAGTTACGAAACGAAACATTTACCCACTTTATAAACTGATATATTTAAATAAAAGATTCCAAAAATCTCAACCCAAGGCGTCATTTTAAAAAAACCTAGATCTTGAGGAAAAACCCTAGTGTTGGCAGCCCTGGCACCTAATACCAATCTTGAAACATGATATGCCAGTTAGGCGTTTCGAGCTAATGATAAGTTTCCTTGCAACTGCGGCCAATGCATAATTATAACAAATTTCGACAATAACTTGTTTGTAACAGATCTTGGTTGAACATGTCGTTGTTAATTAGTTTAAACTTATGTTTTGTTATTTGTGGAAAAAGATCACAAAGCGGGTGGTATTTTCAAGTAAACAATTGTGTTATGTATGGTCATCATGCATGACGCCACACCCACTATGAGAATTAATGAGAGTAGGTCTGGATTTAGCTGTGTACATTAGTTTCTGTTGTATATTCCTGTCTATCTAATGAATTATAAATAAAAATCCTTCTCAATATGGGAGACAATTTTTCGTTATTTCAAAGCCCTACTCCGGCAGTTGTCGGGTGCCCTAATATAACCTAACTGTTCTTAGACTTGTGCCCGGGTGATCCTCATCCGAATGGTGGCACTGTGTGCCACCGGGTGTTGGTCGCTGGTTGTACGGTCTTGGAACGACATACACATTTCTCGTCTGTTATCCTCTAAGAATGCGGGTCAATCCCTGAAGTTAGTGGCTCTCAACTAGCCTAATGCCGCGCCCCTTTATTTCAGTTCCTTATGTTGTGGTGACCACCAACCTCAGAATTATTTTCGTTGTTACTTCATAATGTCAGTGAATAGTTTTTTCCAATGGTCTTGGGCGACCTCTGTGAAATGGTCGTTCGACCCCCAAAAAGGGTCGCGACCCACATGTTGTGAACCGCTGCCCTAAGCCCTAAACTTTTTCTTTCTTCTTTTGTTGTCTCACTGTTACCAGGTTGTAACCCAGTGTTGTGGTTTTGTCGTCTCACTGTAACCAGGTTGTAGCCCAGTGTTGTGGTTTTCTGTATTCGTCATGCGCTTCTCAGGTGGCTTGATAGATTTGTTCAACTTTTGATAGGTTTCATCTACACCATTTATCCATCTCTTTCTTGGTCCTCCTCTCACCTTCCTCCCAGATGTTCTACTGTAAAAAGTCTCATATGCAGTCTGGTCTGGCTGCATTCTCACTAGATGGTCGAACCATTTCATTCTTTGTCAATATAATCCAGACATGGTCTCATTCCAACTTTCTCTCTAATGGTGGTATTCGTAACCCTGTTTCGTATAGTGTTGTTAGTGACCTTGCGGAGACAGCGCATTTCACATGTAGTTATTTTCTGTTCAAGTGCCTTATTCATTGTCCATGTTTGGCACTGATAACAAAGTGAGGATAAAGATGCTATTAATCATTTGCTGTTTTACTGGAAGGGAGACATTTGGGTGTCTATGCAGTAGGTGACAGCATTTGCCTTCAGTACTCTAGCTTCTATCTCTTTCGAGTCTGCCACCCCCGTAAATATGCTTCCTAGATATTTTAATTCTCATACTTGTTTGTAGTACCGTTACCATGAACTTTCATGATATTATGTTTCCTGCCTATCCTCATTACCTCAGTTTTCGCAGTGTTTATTCTCATATCATACTTTGAGCAGGCTTGATGTAAGGGGTCAATATGACGTTCTAAATTATGTTCTTGGTGGTGTATTTGACACTGGTCATCTACAAAAATAAGTGAGTCATCTATAAAAAGAAGTATGTCATCTACAAAAAGAAGTATGTCATCTTCAAAACAATTTAAGTCATCTACAAAAAGAAGTAAGTCATCTACAAAACGATTTCAGTCATCTACAGAAAGAAATAAGTCATCCACACAAAGAAGTAAGTCACCTACAAAAAGAAGTAAGTCTTCTACAAAAGTAAATCGTAAGTCATCTACAAAAATAAATAAGTAAATCATCTACAAAATGAAGTGAGTCCTAGACAACCTTCTCCTGTTGCACCACTAAATAAATGCTATGGAAAGATATAAAACCAAACGACAAGTAGATCTGCGAGCTTCACAATATCACACCCGAAACGTGTACGCTGCGGCTATAGAGCCTTTATCATCACATGTGTAAATAACAAAAAACACCAAAAAAACATACAAATGCACTTAACTGACCTATTCCGAAGCAGCCATGTTGATGTCTTGCAGTGGAAATAAATGCTAGTCAGTATGCCTCCACCCCCAACGGCCTTTCCTGTGTGATACCTAGATGGGTTGTTAAGTGTTGAGCTGTTCAGATGTGAGCTAAGAACTGACATCAATGCACTCGGTACATTCCCATAAATATCCTGTCCTCAACTTCATCAGCCAGCGAAGTTCCAATTCCAATGGTCCTAGTAGCAGTTTGATTAAATGTTTGCACTGCCTCGCTTTTCCTCTGAGAATAAAATGAAATTGATGGATGTTTTTTCCGGGATTTCAGCCTGAAAGACTGACAACAAGCTGACTCAGGGAACTACTTTTCGGATGCAAATCTAAGAGATGCAAACTCCAGGACACCCTGTTCAGAAGTATGAAATAGCTCTGATGGGGCTCACTGCGGTTACAAGTAACTTGTCTTAGGCTTTGGATAACCATTCACAATCTTCTGTTGTTTTGGTGACTGTGGTTTTCCCAGTAGTTGATCCTTTTGTGGTGTAACTGAATGAACTTTTACTACAGGAATTAGAATAAGACTCTTAGTGACTAAGGAGTTACAATCATTTGAGAGAAATGACTGATGCTCATAGATACAACGGGGAAAGGTGAAGACACAGCAGAGTTAATACTGGACCCAGCAGAGCACTTGATACTGGACCCAGCAGAGCACTTGATACTGGCCCCAGTAGAGCACTTAATAGTGGACCCAGCAGAGCACTTGATACTTGTCCAAGCAGAGCACTTGATACTGGACCCAGCATTTTCTTCGTCTTAGCGTTCGCTGGTTAACTGATAGAAAATCCTGGTTATTCATCAATATCTACACTGATCTTATTCCAGAACTTGTAGTTTGTGGGCACAAACGCTTTACACATCTGGCTTATTTGTACGTAGATTGTAGTTCCTTGACATGCAGATCACTCAGACTTTGAGGGAAACTTCACTAATTAGCCGCCTTGAATGATATGCTTGTTAAAGAGGCAGTGGGTATATTTTTTTTTCCTTCCAGAATGGGGCCCTGGAACCCACACAGGGGAAAAGAACCCAACATTTGAACTCGGCATCTGTATGCATGACACCATCGTCTAGCTATAAAACAAAACAAAAAGTACATACAATGTGGTATTGTCATTGAATGTACTATTATACCCACAATTGTTTTGCTTTAGCTAAAAGCACATACACTTTTAATTTGGAAAAGATCTTATTTACATTCAATAACTGCACCAAATAAATATTATTAACATAGAACCAGGGGATGGTCATGAAAAATCTGGAAAGATGACATCAAGAACAACACTGTAGAAATGAAGACCAACAATACATAAGAAAGAGCATAGAGGCGACCTTTACGTCTCCCTAAACACTTCACTGGGATAACTGGAAGGAGAACTTATTTTATAATCTGGTTTGCATTAGATGAGACTAAACAGGTACACAAAACCAATTATGATTCAGGTTTGTGGTTAGACCATGCTCAGAAAAACAATTTTTAAACAGGAGCTCCGCCACGAAGTTAACACTGGGGGAAAGGACTGAGCTAGGGTTTAACCCGACCACGTCCTACTGCTTGTGCCGTAAGACTTCGCACAGATGTAATTTCCACTAACTGCGTAGCTTGTGTTAATGTCATATTGCATCCCTGTAGTGTCTCTTTTACTCCCTCCATCTGTATCTTTCTTGGTCGGCCTCTTGCCTTGTAGCCTGTTGTTCTCATGTAGTACACTCTAGTTGCTGGCTGATTTTGACCAAACCATTTGATTCTTTGATGATCTATGAAATCATTTACAGGTACTGTGCCTACCATTGTTCTTCAGTGGCGACTCTTCTCATTTTCCCCCTCACCAAACAGACAAGCATTGGGTGGGGGCGCAGACCTCTTAAGGCCCCTAGTTACTTTGAAAACATTGGGGTACCCCCAGATCATGCCCTCCTCACCACATTACACATTCTGTAGGCAAATGATTTAGTCGGGAAGGAGGCTGTCAGAGGCCAGTTCGGCTATGGGAAACACCACAGATGATAGTGTATCATCACGTTTGTACGAGTTGACCTCAGTATGAGAGCGGACAGGGTGGCCACGCAATGAACTAGGTCCAATTAACAGGCCAGGTCCAGTTCACACGGATTGCTGCGTGTTAAGCCATGAACTCAGGAGGAAATACAAAAGGCTTTGTCTGAGTTGGTTTTGGGACAGTTGTGTGCTGGGAGACAGAGAGACAAGACGGTACAAGTGACTATGTAAGAATTAGGTTTAGTGGCGGTTAGGTATAATAGGGTATTTATATGCGGTATTGACGATAGGCTGTGTTTCTATTTAATGTTTAGACTAGATAATATAGCGTTAAGGTTCTTTGTGTAGTAGACATTCCATGCAGTATTTGTTTGAGCAGTTAATCAAGGTGACGCACATTGTAATGGCGATAACACTGCCCGGTCACGCTTAGGCCATACACCTTACGTGTATCGCTGAGTCCCGTTTGGCAATAGACGGCGGATTGATTGGCAGAGAAACTGTCAGCTAAGAGTCGTGCTCCCTAGATCCATGGGAACTGGCCTGGGTTGACTAGTGAGTGTAAAGCTGTCATCGTCAGGCAGTTTCGGATGGGAACTGCTTAGCCCAGTTGAAGTGTCTTATTGTTCATTGTACATTAAAGATTATGTTTGTACTCAGCAGGAGTGTTGTCTTAGGTGTGTCTGTGTAGTTAAGTCTGTCAGCTGGCCTACCTAGCGAGCCATATAAAATAATTAGAGTAGATTAGGTTCCTGACAGATAAATGGGTGCTCGTACGGGATAACATTAGTACTGAAATGTTACAGTATGGCAGTGAATCTTGGCATGTTAGCAAAAAAAATTAAGAATAGTTTGGAGGCAGCTGAGATGTGGTTCTTGAGAAGAATGTTGCAAATACCTTGGACTGCCAGAATAACTAACAATGATTGCATGAAAATGGCTAATGAAAGTAGAACACCATACACAATAATGAGGTTTTCTTTAGCCATGTGATGAGAAAAGGAGTACTGGAAAGATCACTGGTAGAAGAGGCAGACTGAAGACTTAAGACAGTGGCATGGAGGAATATTATCAGTGGAATTGATCCAATACACCAAAGATCAAGATCTATGGAGATCCATGAACGCCTATGCCAGTTGACAAGGCACTTACAAGACAGAGGGGAACGTCTAAAGTTTAAATTACTGCTTCTAGAGCGCAGAGCTGACCTGCAGAACTAAATCGCAGCTGCAGTGAACTCACGCAAGAGATGCTTCTTCCTGTGTGTGATGAGCTCGGCTTATGATAACATGTTTGCAAAGCAGCAGCTATACCGAACATCTATAACCTCTTTTGTAAGTTTGTAAAATTTAGACCTTCCTCTCTCTCCTGTATGTATATTATTAATATGTGATGTACAATCAAGGAAATATTCATGAATGATTTATAGCACATGTGAATCTGGTTTACACATTTGAATTTTCATTTGCGCTAAAGAGTTTCTGCGTGTTTATGAAACTCTCCATGTGTTACTGTATTTTCCCCTTTCTCACATATTCTGAATTTATGACGAAACTAAAACAGTTAAACCTTCTCAATGTTTACCTCAGAAACAAGGTATATTCTAAGCACTTTTATTAAAGACAACTTTAAAATACGTCAACATAATGGAAAACAAAGTCACAAAGAGGGTGCAAACATTAATCAAGATTTATTTGATTTTCCCTTAGTATTTGATTTCCCCTTGGTGTTTGATTTTCCCTTGGATGTAGAAGGTTTGAGCATAGAGAGGGACCGAGGCTCTAATGCAACTGTTTTAGCTGTTAGTTCATCTTCGATGCATGCTCTGATTCCCTTTTCTAGACCCTGTGGAGAAAAAATATTAACTTTTTATATTTATCTTTCAATCAAGGATGCAAACAGTAGGGAATGAAGAGACAGAAGCAACAACAAAATAGTAATCTGTTTAAACCACCACTGATCACTGGCATCAATAAAGCTAAAAAACAAATATAGCCAGTGCATGTTGAGAGAATGTCAGATGAAGAGGTTAAAAAAAATGTATATACAAAGGAGCTGAATGGTCGTAAAACTTGAGTCAGACCAAGAGGATAATAGAAAGATCATATCTGGTGTGGTAAAGCTTGTGCACTGGTTAATCCAACGAAGGCAGCAGTGATGTAGTTCTCTTTGAATAACCATATTGTCAACATCTCAACGTCAACTGTAAATCTATGCTCAGAGATTGTGGAAATAACACAGGCAATGAAGTACTTGGGGATACGAGTTGATCAAAGCCTTTGCTTATACTGAGCACATAGACCATGTGATTTAAAAAAAGCCAATCGGGTTTGGCTGCAATGAAAGTGGTGGCTGCAGCAAATTGTGAACAGTGTCATTTATGTTTTATATCAGGGCCTGGTATGCGATGGCGATCCTGACTCTCAGCCATAAGCAGATGGAGAGAATGGAAAGGATACAGAACAAGGCTTTGCGCATTATACTTGGAAGTACAAGAGATACAGCATGCAGGGTGATGCGCTAACTTCTAAATTTTTCAATCATGGAGGAAAATTTTTTAATTCACAAAGCAGGTGCTTAGCTCAGAGTCAACGCAAACACACGACATCCGCTGCATGGTGAAATTAAAAAGAAAAAGGCAGCATGTTAAAAAGAGGAAAATCGTGGTTGGGTCAGGTCAAGGACATTATTCAGCAGATGTGTTCACTTGAGGACATAGAACCTGGTGAGAAATGCGTACAAGTACCAACAGAGTGCTGTACGACCTTTTCTGTTTGCATCCGACTAGACAGAAAATGCAGACAAGAAAGTCTGGCCGCTCTGTTGATGCAAAAGTGCAGGCTTTGATTTTTTAGAATTCTCTACAGGGGGATGCTGTCATTTACACATGGGTCTGTAATTCGCTGTGTGAGAAGTGCTTGTGCTTTAACAGTTGGTGTTAGACTTGTGAAGCAAGACTCTGGTGCTGTTGCCTCGACCACAAGTACTCTGACTATAGAGGTCATGGCAGTCACCAACCAAAGCAATAACATGGCTGGAGACACAGATGTTTCACCGTGTATGCTCTTTTAGTAACTCAATGAGTATGGTCAGGAAGAGAGAAAGAAGGGCTAGGTCTGAAGACAGTGACTGGAGTCTCTAGAATGGTTGAGTCATATATCAGATTCACATTTGTGCCAGAAAATGAGCAAGCTGATTGGCCTGTAGGTAATGCAACTTGTCATTCATCAGTTTACCATCAAGGGGTGCAGAACCAACCAATCTAATTGCAAGTTTGTTTCCTAACAAACCTGCATACCTTGGAAAAATATCCAAAGGACACTACCTTTTTTTTTTTATCTCTGAAGTGATCATTGCTACTCTACACAGAGCACCCCCACAATGGAATTTGACTGCAGTGGATATATGGATACATTTCCAGTTAGTATGGTGGATAATTGGTTTACTATATTTAGTACTGGTAAGTTCTTGCATCTGACAATAGTTAGCTGTTGCATTTTTTCTCCATATTAGACTAAAATGATATAGTTCAGTCTGCTATCTACTGAGCTGAGTGCAGGATGCAATGCAGAAGCAGCTGATTTCATTTAGAATATTTTTCTGTGCCCAATGTGGCTTGTGATGTGAACTGCACATTCAGAAAAAGGGGGAGTGGACTGGCCAGGGAACTTGTGGTGCCTTATGCGATAAATTGAATGCGCAGCTACTGATCTGTTGTAACTGCTGCTTTCATCAACACTTCTGACTGCTACCACTACCCAACAGCTACAGGAAAAGAATTTTTCTAAACTTCCCACAGGAATACTACTGATGTAGAGAATGGTGAAATTAGCTGTTTAAAACTTCTTCTTATCTATATCTGCAATGTTGTATGAACTTCACTGTCTTTTGTAATTCACCCGCAAAGTTTGACTTGCACCAATGTTTCTCTCGGCTGTTCATAACTATTTCACTATTTTTAAAAAAAAACACTTGCTGGCAAAGACAATAGAACATCATAACACCAAGTCTCATAATGTCATGACCCAGTTTATGCTGACTTCTGTCATTTCACCCCTTTTCATGTCCTTTCCTAGTTTATGCTGACCTCTGTCAGTTTTTCTCTTCACCTGTCATTACCTAGTTTATGTTGATCTCTGGCCTTTCACCCCTTCACCTGTCATTACCTAGTGTATCTGGTAATTTTAATTTCAGCTTCATAGCAAACGGGTCACCCCATCTTTGCTCTGCTCCTGTGCCAACGAAAAACACACAGAATGTTTATCAGTCCCTTGTGGAAAGACTGACAAACTGCTGTCTCAGCAAATCTAGCATACACTCGCATTAAAAGCATATGGGAGCCATCCGAAGTGCTAACAAAAACAGTCTGACGTTAGAAATGCAGTTCATCATTGATGGTAGCAGAAGTCACCAAAAGATCAGCAGTTGCACACGCGATCAATTTTAATCAAATAATGGCCCCACCAACTGTCACTACCAAGTTTACCTTGCTCTCTAGCCTTTTACCCATTTACCTGTCATTACCCAGTTCATGTGAAGCACTGTAATTTCACCCCTATATCAGTCATTAAACAGCATGCTTCCCACAACCCCAGAATAAACTATTTTAAACTTCATTAAATAAATCATACTGATGTAATGTCAGGGGGTCTCTGTGGTAAAGTGGTCAAGCTGTTTACCTCATGTTCTGAAGATTGTGAACAGGCTGTCTAGTTCATGCATGTAGTATTTATGAAAATCCATTTGGAGTCTATGCTTTGTGCAACAATCCTAGCAAGCAGCTAGTTGTTCTGCAGATAATAAGCTTCATGGGAGAGCACCTGGTGCAATGATGTCTATATTTTCAAATTTAGCATAAAAATCATTGCACTGATTTTACTTGTTTAACTAGATGGTCTCACCTTCTTTAGTTTTGCAGCTGCAATAGTCTTTGTTTCTTGGGTGCTATGCTCATGGCACCTACAACACAAACAACAGATCAAATGTCAACATACATGTTTCAATAAATAACAGACTGCAGAATATTACAATCATAACATTTAACTGACAATGGTAACTTATTATCAATCAGCAGCTTCTTTACAGAATGTTTGTCTCGTCACGGCCCGTCTGAGAGTCTCTGGCCAATTCTCCAGCCTTGGATATCAGCGAATGTCAGATGACAGAGAAGTAAAAACTGTATACACAAGGGAGACGATTGGTGGCAGACCAAGAAGACAATGGAGAGATACTGTCCAGACACACCGGCAAATAGTTGCTGTCACCAACTGGAAAGAGAAGGCTAACCCAGAGAGATGAAAAGAGGTGGGTGATATCTGCAGCAATGAACCTCAAGAGCTCAGAATGCTGAAGAAGAATTCTCCAGCCATCTATATATTAAATTATAATTTTTACAAAATTTATAAGTGTCCTTGAAACATTTTTAAAGGACCTTTTTCCTGAAATTACAGGTTTTGGGCTTTTCCCTCCAAAGATTTTTCCGGCTGAAAGGGTTAAATAATTAATTTGTACATTGTACTGGAACCTGATGCAAGATGCCTTGTAAAAATTAGAAAAAGAATTGTCATGGTAAAAGTGGCCTCTAGCAAGACGCAAAAGACATTCATCAATATAAAGATGCAGTGAAGGTCAAGGGTGTTAAAATACTATATAGCAGGCATGTTTAACCTGCGGCCTGCAAAAAGAAAACATTCCGCAATAATTTGTATTAAATGACTCCAAACAATTATGTGTGGCCCCCATGACAACAAAACTGAACCATACAGCCCTCATTAGACTCTTGTTTGATATGCCTGCTAAACATTATTGGAATTTCAGATATTGTGGTCACCCTAGGTTGCATGCATGTGATAGCAGATAAATAAGAGGGAAAAAACATAAAAGCAGCAGAAATGTGTTTCTGGCAAAAATGCAAAGATTATATTAGTGCCCTCGAGACAGATGAAACTCATAAAGCAAGCTTGACAGAATAAGTGAATTGCAGAAGACTAGGGCGGCTTTGGACAAATGTGAACTGATCTGTGATTATAGATGGTGAACACCATTTATTTTCTTAGGCTCGATATTTTGGGGCCGTTATTTGGATGATAGCCTAATTTTTCTTACTTTACCCGAAATAAAAAGAAAAGGTGCTTTGTTATGTTCTAAAAGTTTCTCTGGAACGAGATCTAATGGGCAGATTGTGTTTATTTTTTATTTTTATTTATTTATAGAATACTAAGTGATTCAGGTTCATTTGTGATAATTTTTCATTTTGGATATGATATATTGGCTATCCTCCAAATAACGGCCACATATTATGGCGACCAGTAACACACCCTGACAGGGCCTCAGTCACATGTCTTCTTCAGCGATCTCTGGTCATGCACATAATCCACTGTGGGCCATAAACTGGGATGTCTTTTCAAGGTCTCTTAGGTTTTCCCAAAGCTTTGAGAAATTTTTTTTCGTAGTTATAACCAGTGTTGGTTTTCTCATCTGTTTATGATTTTCTCTAAATGAGAGTTTTGACTTCAGGAAAAGGTAGTGGCTGGTAGGTCTGTGGTTTAGTCACAAGTAACTTGCGGACTTTCTGTAACTTTAATTGCTGACTTCCGGCGACTACCGCCACCACCGAGAGTATCTTCTGCACCGTGGAGCGAACCTAAACTAGATGGCTGGGGCTTCCGCATCTCTTGCAGCTTTGCTCGTGAGTCCCAGCCATCTAGTTAAGCCCCCGCTCTCCTATACGTGGAGCGGGAGATACTCTCGGCAGTGGCAGTAGTCGCAGGAAGTCCGCAATTTAAGTCGCAGGAAGTCCGCAATTTACATGTGACTGAGGCCCTGTTTTTGGCCGCCATAATACGTGGCCGTTATTTGGAGGATATTTTATCGAGTGTTCCTTCCCTGGGTGACGTGGTAAGTGAAACAATTATAATTTCTTTTTACTAATTTCTGGAAACATACCATCTGTTTATTTACTAATAAGGGTATCCTCTGAATAACTGCCACATATTATGGCGGCCAAAAACAGGACCTCAGTCACATGTAAATTGCAGACTTCCGGGTACTATACCACTACCGCCGAGAGTATCTCCCACGCAGCTTCACGCGGCATGGATTAGGGCTAAACTGGAAGGCTGGGACTCACGAGCAAAGCTGCAGGAGATGTGGAAGCTGCTGCTCGTGAGTCCTAGACATCTAGTTTAGCCCCAACCCACGCTGCATGTAGCAGCATGGGAGATACTCTCCTCGGTGGCGGTAGTCGCCGGAAGTGCGCAATTTAAGTTGCCGGAAGACCGCAATTTACATGTGACTGAGGCCCTGTTAGGGTGTTTTTGTCGCTGCTATAATATGTGGGCGTTATTCGGAGGATGTCCACTAATAATTAAATGCTAACACAATTTTTGTTTGTAGCAGTATTCTAATATTATAATTATTTGGCTATCTTCTGAATAACGGTCCCAAATTATCGAGGCCGAAAATATACCCTAACAGTACCTCAGTCACATGTCAATTGCGAACTTCCGGCGACTACCACCACCACCGAGAGTATCACCCACGCCGCTAGGTGCGGCGTGTATTTCAGCTAAACTAGATGGCTGGGCCTCACAAGCAGCAGCCACCGCATCTCCTGTAGTCTGTAGCTTCATTCTTTTTATTTGCTCGTGAGTCCAAGCCATCCTAACTGTTTAGAGAGTTTAGCCCCAATCATCCACGTAGCGGCGTCGGAATTCCGCAATTGACACGTGACTGAGGCCCTGTTAGTAGTATTAGGGGTATATTTTCGGCTTCAATAATTTGGGACTGTTATTTAGGAAGCCCTTCAAGTTCAAGATGGCCAATTATTCAATTATTCCTCATCACTGTGATCAGATCTCTAGAGCTTGCGAAGCGGAGGAAGAAGTTGAAGAAGACACGCTCAGTTTTTTACACCTCTCTTTAGTAACTTTTTTTTTTTTTTTTTTTGACACAAGCACTAAACATTTAAACAGAATACTTACCCTTTTTAATAAAAGGTTGTTTTTTTCTAGCACCCTTGTCCTTTTGTCCGGGTACCTGAATTTTCGGGCTCTTAAATTTACCTTGCGCCATCGTTTCTCACAGCATGAACGGAAGTTTACCATTACAGGCAGCTACAAAATTACGATAACTGAATTATTTCATTTGCGAAACAATTATCTAAAATGGTCACTTTCTTCTGTTACCAGACTGTATGTAGTCCACATAAATAGACAAACGGGAACCTTTGAGGCTATATACATATTATATATATATATATATATATATGTACTGAAAGATAGAAGGACACACTAGACAACATACAATTCGAAAGCTAAAGTTACCGTGCCTGGAATCGAACCTATCACCTCCAAATGTTTGTAGAACGTGACCAACTAGGCACCCCTAAAAAATGTGTCTTCGTTGACCTTGTCTATCGAACAGATTAAAATCCACAACCATGGAATATGGACAGGATTCATTTCAAACCACTGAGATGGCACCATTGGTTAAAGAAATTTATTTTAACGAAGCTTAGGTCGAATACCAGTGAACACCGGTGTCGAGTGTTCATCCTTTCCTACACAATACCGAAAGTTAGACCTGGCTATTGCAGCCATGAAGGGTGCCCTAATTATACCCTCTTACGAAGTTAAACAGGGTATCTTGGATCTGCCTGGGTCTCTATTTCAGATTCGAACCCGGGTCTTTCGCTTAAGAGCCCAGTGTAACACCGTTCGGCCAGCCGCTCCTTATTTTCTTTAACGCTGAGCCCATTCTTGTTGTTTTGGGACAACGGTACGAGAGTTGCACCCTGGAAGAGATTGCGGCCGGCAACGTGATATTCTCTAAGGGCAACACAGTAACCAATCTCCACTATGGAGACGGCACATAATTTTTTTTAAAGACTGAACAGGGTAATCTTACAACTAAACACAAATAACGTTAGCTACAGTTGTTCAACAATCTCAGTCTCTCGTCGTGGTATTATACTCTCGCAGACTGCAGTTCGTCCATCTGCTGATGTTGTCCCCACATTAATACCGCTGTATACTCTATACCAGGGCTATTCAACCGAGTTTTACTCAGGGGAGAAAATTGACATGCAGAAAGATTTTTTCGAGAAAAGCCGAAATTCCAAAAATAGGGGTCTTTTGAATTTGTCACCGGGTGTAGGGCAATTCCCACTCCCCGGATATGCTAATAAAATGCTTTATAATATGTTGAAAAGATAAATAACGATTCAGATATCAAGCTAAAAAAATTAAAATCTTGATCCCAGTCCATATCTACCAAAAAAATTTGTTTAAAAGCCCTTTTTCGACACACAAAAAACTAAAGGGAAATAATAATTTTTCAAGGGAAACAAATAGCATTCTAAATAAAATGTATTGTTTTGACTTTGATTCTAAAGGATTTTGTATTTTAATATAATTTTATCGTAATTTTAAGTGTATTTACATGCATATTTTAGAATATTTAAAATCTGTTTAAATATTTGCTTTCTACATTAAATGTAACTCCTATTTTACTTTTGTTGATAATATTGCAAAGCATTTTCTCTTCTAAGAATTTTTATACATAAAATTTTTTAGCCATTTCCCCGGCGAACCAACAGTCTAGCAAATAAGTTAGATTTGCTTTCTTTGAAAAGCCCCTGTTACAGAGGCTACAATATTCAATAAATTAACGAGTGGTAACGAATAGTAGAAAGCAACGGCAAACTACCTTCTGCAAATTTTGCCAAGAATCCATAACAATCATGAAAGAAAACATAACACAGAAGAGATCTGGTGGCGAGACCCCCAGGCCAGGCAGATCAGATAACACTGGGGAAGAGTGTGATACAGGGGTCAGTACTAGTAATCGTGATGACGGAGTTAATCCTGACTGTGTTACCAAGGAAATCCACTGTGTCAGACTAAGAAACAGAATGCGAATAGGAACGTGGAATGTGAGAAGTCTGTATGAAGGAAAGCTTAAAGTAGTATGTGATGAGATTGAAAGATTAAATATTCAGATCTTAGGAATTTGTGAACATCGTTGGAGTGGCAAGGGACATTTTATCAATGAATATGGAAGCTTTTTCGTATATTCTGGTAGAGATGTAAGAGGCCAGAGCGAGTGGCATTTTGTTTAGATAAAACAACAGCAAAAGCTATTATGGGATATAATCCAGTTAGTGATAGAATCCTAACTATCAGACTTAAAGGCCGTCCAAAAAACATAACTTTCATGCAGGTATATGCACCAACTTCAACAGCAGAGGAGGGCGAAATTGAAGATTTTTATGCCATACTGCAAGACACATTAAATAAAATTAATCAGAATGATATAATAATAATAATGGGAGATTTTAATGCTAAAGTAGGTACAGGCAGAGCTGAAAATGAGAGACACGTTTTAGGAAAATTTGGATTGGGTAATAGAAATGAAACAGGAGAAAAATTGATTGAATTTTGCATAGAAAATGAATTAACAATAGCTAACACACTTTATAAACAACACCCTAGAAGGCTTTTCACATGGACATCCCCTGACGGTGTTACCAAAAACCAGATAGATTACATTTTAATACAAAGAAGATGGAGATCGAGCATAACATCTGCAAAAACCCTGCGAAGTGCAGATTGCGATACAGATCATCAGTTACTAGAAGCAGATCTGAAATTAAAACTCAAAAAGCTTACCCGAGGACCAAGGCCATTTAGATTTGATCTCACAAAAATACCAGATGCATACAACGTAGAAGTGAAGAACCGTTTTGAGGTCTTGATGTCTGTACAAGAGGAAATGACACCTGATGAACTGGCGGTACAAGCTAGGGATATCTTGATAACAGCAGCTAAAGACTTAATACCCACCAGGACTAAGCAACATAAACCATGGATCACACCATACACGTTAGAACTAATAAAACAACGAAGGGAACTAAAAAAGAAAGGAGAAACCAATGACAGTAGGATGAAGTATAAATTTTTAACACGAGAAATAAGAAAGTACACAAAAAAGGATAAAAATAAGTATGTACAAGATTACTGTATTAAAATAGAGCAGCATCATAAAAAACTATCGAACTATTGCCCTGATCAGTCATGCAAGTAAAATTCTACTAAAAATTATAATGAGAAGACTGCATAAGAAAATGGAAGAAGAGATTAATGTAGCTCAGGCTGGATTTAGACAGGGAAGAGGAACAAGAGATCATATATTCAACATGCGTTTAATAATAGAGAAGTGTAGAGAATTTAATGTAAATCTGTTCTTATGTTTTGTGGATTATTCAAAAGCATTTGACTGTGTACAACATCAGAAGCTTTGGGAAATCATGAGGAATATGGGCTTTCCATCACATATAGTGCAGCTCATTAAAATGCTCTGTAAAGACCAACAAGCAGCAGTCAGAATAGATGGAGAGACATCAGACTGGTTTGGCATCAAGCAAGGAGTCCGTCAGGGATGTGTGCTGTCACCGTATTTGTTCAACCTGTACGCCAAAAATATAATGAGAAATGTAAGAGATGATATAAACAAGGAACAATATGATGCCCTAAACATCGGTGGTCATGAAATACCAGAAATTCGTTATGCTGATGATACAGTATTACTATCAACATCACAAAAGGGTTTAGAAAACTTATTAACCTCACTCCAAAGAAATAGTGAAAATCATAACTTATTTCTTAACATAGCAAAAACAAAGATAATGCATACAAACAAAACTGCCATGGAGAAGGAAATATATGTTAATGAGGAAAGATTGGAAGTGGTGGAAAATTTCGAATATCTTGGGTCACTGGTTACCAACAATGGCGACACAATGAAAGAAATTAAACGGCGACTATCAATTGCTCTTCAAAGACTAAAACAACTGAATAAATTATGGAATTGTACAGATAGAACTACAAAGGTCAGATTTTTAAGAGCATGCATCTTTCCCATTGCAACATACGCCTGTGAGACCTGGACACTTACTAAACAAGCGGAACAGCGCATAAATGCATTTGAATATAAATGTTACAGACAGGTTCTAAGAATATCTTGGGTAAAGAAAAGAACAAATGCATCCATACTTCAAGAGCTGAATATTGAAGAGGGTTGGCTAGTAAAGACAATAAAACAAAGAAAATTGAAATATTTTGGTCACTTGAAACGTCATGGAAGTCTAGAGAGAACAATAATGGAGGGGTATATGCCTGGGAAGAGAGGAAGAGGAAGGCCAAGGAGAAGATGGGTGCAGGATGTGGCAGATGATCTCCAGATGGGTGTATCAGACGCAGGACATCTTGCTCAGGATAGGAAGGTTTTCCGGAGGGTTGTTATGGCAGCGAGGTTCCGCGAGGGACATGCTACTGAATGAATGAATGAACGAATAGTAGAACAGAATATCTGTGCCAAACAACTATGCATTTCTTTTTTAGGAAAGATGATGGTTGTTTCCCTCCTGCCCCTGCGAAACATGTTCTAAAATAATTTTGCATCGATACGACAATCAGAAACTATAAATCTTTACATAAAGGGGGGGGGGGGGGGGTGTCCCTTTTTATTAGTAGCTTTCTATTTGGTTGCTATTGTTTGTCTGGTTCCGTTGACTGCGCTCGATTTTTATACTATATGTATGTATGTGTGTGTGTATGTATTATGTGTGTGTGTATGTATTATGTGAGTTTGTATGTTATGTATGTATGCATGTATGTATGTATGTGTGCATGTTCGTATGTATGTAGATGTAAGTGTGTACTGGTTGTCTATGTGTTTGTGTGTGAGTGAGTGATTTGGCTTGTGTGGGTATGTGGGTGTGTGTGTTCGCGTGTGAGCGTGCGCACATATTTTACCACACATGCTTTGGTTTTTGACTTTGTATATTTAATATGCATATTATTACATAAATATAACATGCTTCATTGATGAAATACAACTGCTGTGCAAAAGATGGAAGTTTGGAAGGGCCGAATGTAAGACAGGCCTGCGTGCCTAATTTGTAACCCTTTGAAAATAAAGTTTGTTCGTTCGTTCGTTCGTACTATTTCCCGATAAGCTATAATGCTGAAATTAGCATGAGTTGAAAGCAGAAGAATTTCGATGGTGCTGCCTGTTTCTATATGAAAAAGATGGTTGAAAGGAAGCCTAGATAAAAGTACAAATTAGCCCTCTGGACTACTATCAGTATCAAATTCTCAGAACGGATAAGATTTCAGAGGAATGATTATCTGTTTATGCCTTATCTATCTATGTTTAAATACTTTGGGTAAAGGCCACCATTTCGGCATGAGAAATAAAGTTGAAGGTGAATATGGAATGATCGATGATGTTCATTTGTATGTTAAAAATCTGAGAGGCTCTGCAGCATACTGGTGCACATATCTATAAGAGCTGATTGCACAGATAAAATGTCTTGGTCCACTTCACTACTTAATGTGAAGAAATTTCGTTTAATTCCAGGTTTTCCACCCGGTGCACAAGCACATCTTTCCGTACTTTGTATGAATGAAGTCATGTCCTAACACTGCTAGAATGGTGGACTTGAGTTTCCTGTTTCCTTGTTTAGGTCGTCTAACTGAATTGTACCCCTTGCCTTCTTATTCTGTAGTTGCCCACAATAGGGGATTGGCATGTCATTTGGTGGTTTACAGCAAGGCTGTGACATCTATGCTTTTCAGCCCAAGACATCCGACTTCATTAAACCTTTATTTATTTACCCTTTGCGATAGGCCTACTCAGCAGCAGTGTGTCTTTCCCCACCACTTTCCTCCCTTCTTTAAAAAACGATACAGGAATAGAACATATGTGTGTGTGTGTGCAAGCATATGTCGTGTGTGTGTGTGTGTGCAAGCATATGTTGTAGGTGTGTGTATATGTGTGTGTGTGTGTGTGCAAGCATATGTTGTGTGTGTTGTTCAACTCCACCAGAACTGTACATAAAGTGCCAACATTCGGATGGCACAAGTGCCAGAAACCTTGTTAAACCCTTCTTCTTTTCTCTACTCCTAGAATGTTATCACGGCGACAGGGTAAGAAGAGATCTCTGGAACAGGCCCTTTTGTTTGCTTCTTATGTAGTAATGAGCGTCTCTGATATATTTGCGGTCCATTATTTGTGTGGTGGACCTCTGGCTCTGTTACCACCGTATCTGCATAACATTGCTCTTTGTCTAGCTTTATTCAGTATTGGTTCTGTGCTGACTCTCCTCCTGATATCATCGTTCCTAAGTCGATCTTTCCTCGTTACACCTAGTATAGTACTTAAACATTTCATTTCCGTTGTGGCTAGTTTCCTTCTGTCTTCTGAAGACAGTGTCCACGTTTGACACTGACAGCATAACGTTGGTAATAATAATGTGTTCAACTGAGTTCTTTTGGTGTTCATATTCACATGCTTGCATCTTAAAATTGGTGCCATTTGGTCTAAAACTTGATTGGCTGTATTGCATCTTTGCTGGATTTCTTTATTTATTTGTTCCCCCTTCTAAGAAAATGCTTCCCAGATATGTAAATTCCCTCGCCTGCTTGAAATGGTATTCATCAATTTTGATGCTGGTGGTTCTTCCTTTTCAGGGCCCCAAAAAAATTGTGTCCCACAATGGGACGGGTGTAACTCGATAACTATATTGAATGGAACATTATTTGTATTTTAATGTCAATGTAAATGACAAATTACAAAAATGGGTTTCTGCACACACACAAAAACATGATCAATTTTTAAAACAAACAAAGGTAATCTTCATGATAAAATAACATGGTATAATAAAATAATATGGCAATGACTAGTTTAGATATGCTCACAAAATTCAATAAAACATGTTAGTAAAGCTGTATACAAGTACACATAAAAAAGGCACTAGGATTAAAGAGATTTATAATCGTAATATTAGGAAAGAAAAAAGAGCAAATCTTCTTTCTTGCTTGTCCAGTTAAAGGACATTTATCTTAACTGAGTTTATTTACAGTGTTCCTTTTCCCCCTTAAATCTCCCAATAGAGCATAGGCTCTCAACCCGATCATCTGAACCTTTGCCATCATGCACAGCTCACCACATCCTTCGTTACTGTTCTACTACTCCACTAATTTTCTTCTTGTGTTTTTTTTGGTTAAAATTTACAATAGCTGCAATATTGTTGTTTTTTGACCTGCAAATATGGGTTCAGGGTACTATATACAGCAGTGGTTTTCAACCTGGTGGGCGGAGGGAGCATTTTTTGTGAGGAAAAACTGTAACCGACTGCAGTCTTGCAAATGGAATAGTCTACACATACTACACACCTGAGGTGCCAATATAAACAGTCCCAGGCCAGAATTGCAGTTGTTCAGGGTACTATATAAAGCAGTGATTCTCAACCTGGTGGGAGGAGGGGGCATTTTTTTGTGAGAGAAAACTGAAACCAACTGCAGTCTTGCAAATGGAATAGTCTACACACATTACACACCAGAAGTGCCAACATAAACAGTCCCAAGCCAGAACTGCAGTTCATCATCAAACCCATGCAGCAGTGAAACAAATCAGCAGTTTCATATGCAATACTTGGAGTTTAGTTCTGATCCACTCACAATTTTCTGAATCTATAGTTCACAACACCAACCACATTAAGCACTGTCTAAAAGCATTCCAAATGAAATCTGCAGCTCCCAGTGTCACACCATGCACTCAGCTCGGGGGCCTAGTGATGGAACAATATACTTGTTTTCTGCATAAGGGGGGAATGCAACAGCTAACTTCAGCCAGAAGCAAATAACTTGCTAAAACTAGTTGGCCAATGTCCAATATACTGGACGGGAATCAAAATAAAAATCTATTTTAAAAATCTACAAAGTGCTTGACAGAAGTCATTTGAATGGGTAAGCTCCATATGTAGATAAAAGCTACAATAAGAAGAATGGGAGCTGCATTAGTGCAGTGATTAAATTCTTGCAGGCCATGCCAAAGGTCTAGGGTTCAAATCCACACCAGTATGTACTCCAGCACTATAAACTGTATGCTGTTAAGAGAGAAGCAATCTGGCCTGTTCCAACCTCAGTGAAGACAATGCTGTACGGTGAATAGGGAGATTTGTACTGCATGATAGCTTTCATTTACGCTACCGGCCTTCTTGTCTAAATTTTGTGGTGGAAGGATCGAAGAAGAAAAAGAAGACTGTATGCTACTAACTTACATTATGTAGCTTTGCCACAGGTTATGATATACTTTGGCCTAATTTCCTTACTTGCAGGTCTAAGTTTTGAGCCATTGACAGTCAACCATGAGTCTGGGGATGACCTGTTTGGTAGGTATAGATCTAACTCAGAATTTTGAGCTAACAATCATGAGGACAAGTTGTACGATATGTCCACTTTTATGCCACAATTTGCGGTATGTATATAATAAAAGCAATAACTGTGTATTGCAGGTCACATCAGAAATATTTCTCAACAAAAGATTAAAAACAACCATGAATGTGTTGCATAGTTGAAAAGAAATGCATAGGCATTAATGAAGTGTTCCTTAAAAATAATAACAGATCACTACAACAAATCACAACCACTGACTATAGTAAACAATTTTCCAACTGAATGTCAAACATTTTTATTACTAATATCTCCTTCTTCTTCTCCTCCTCCTTAGCACTCAGTTTAAAAAAAAAATAAATTAAGAAACCTTTTCCCTGCCTTCGAGCGTTTTGAGGTCAGCACCATGTTGGCGGCCTTACTTTCCAGATTGCACCTGGTACCCACTCAAAGCTGGGTCGACCTGAAAGCCAACATCATTTTTAAAAACAGCCCGGCTCTGTCAGGACCTGAAGCTTCAACATTTCAATCCCCAGGAGAGCGTTTAGCCCCTACACCTTGGCGACTCCCTCCTTAGCAGTCACAGGTTACAAATATAAAGTCTGGGGGAAAGTTCTGGCTGTTCACCCACTTCTGACTTTGGTCTTGTTCCAGAAGATGAGTTTTGCGTACATGTCCATTTTACAGATCTGGCTTATTTGTATGCAGACCATTGATTCCTCGCCTCTCAGGCAGATGTTCTAAGATTTTAAAGGAAACACGTCTAATTAGTAGGCTTTTACAATCTATTCTTTCACCCCTAAAAAATGGGGCCCTATAATCCGCAAGGGGAAAGTGTTATTAATACAATCATAAATAACATTACAATGTTAAGTAAGTAAAAAAAAATTTGGCCAACATAAAAAAAAAAAAAATATGCATAGATGATAATTCCCTTAAAAACAGTAACAGATCACTACAAGAGAATTGTCTCATGAAAAACATTAAAAGATTATTTCAAGATAACATTAAGCATTCCTGCTGATGTTGTAATCACAAACATCACAACATTTTTAAATATAAGAAAAAGGAAACAGAGGCACAAAAATAATAAATGCACAGGTATAAATACTTTGATTTTTATCACTGACCCAGTCTGTCAGATCTCTCCAACCTAAAATGGTCATCAAGTGATAATTGGTCTATTAAAATATAGGGCAACCATATATACCCATGGCAAGACCATTAAAATCTTACTCTCTGTTACAAGGAAAACAACAAAACAAATATACACATGTCTTTTCTATTTTTCTGTACTCATAAGTCATATGTCTGAGGTCTTATTTTTGCCCAAAATATTTTCCATTTGTCTCATGACTAAATAAAAGACAATTTTGATTTTCAATGAAAAAGTTATGATGATTTTGAGCCCAAAAATTGTTGATGTAACATTTTAAGTAACGAATGCCAACTTTCTTTTAACATATATGTCGAGTAACAAACGAGAACTGTAATCTTTTTACTTTATAAGTAAATTGACCAATCCTTCATGAATTCCTTTTTCTATCCCACGTGTTTACAGGTTACAATACACAACGGCTATTCAACAGGCGGCCCGCAGTAAATGGTCCTTGGATCTTTGCCAGTTGTTTTGTATTAATGACTTTCTCTGCTGGAGCTCAGGTCTCTGGTCCTTGACCACTCCCATTTTCACAATTTTTGACCCTGATTTGATTCAAGAACCCACATCACAAAACTGGGCGCATTCCCATAAGCGCTCCATCCCCATCTTCAGCCAGCAAATATACTTATGATGCAAGTACCATTCTGATTAATTTTTTTATAAATTAATTTTTGCCCCTGAGGACACTTCGTTGAATAGCCCTGCCTTATACAGTCAATACTTTTCTCAACTCGTTCCTCTTCTTCTTCCTCTGCCCTTCATCCCCAAAGGGAGCACAGGCTCTTAACCATCTCACAAATCATCCTATCTTTTGCTATTGCATGCAGCTCAACCAATGTCAACCCCATTTTTTCAACCTTACTCTCCAATTCCCTCTGCAGCTCTTTTCATGTGCGTTCCCTATTAATAATTTATGTGTCTAATTTTCTGCTACACTCGCTAAGGGAGACAGAAAAAGCACACATAAGTTGAACTGAGCTAGAAACCGACATGACAGCACTTTAAAAATTTCCATAACTGCTCTATCCCCAACTTCAGCAGCCAGGACAGAGTTCCAACTCTGATAGTACCAGCAGCAGTTTGACTGTATGTCTGTCTTGTCTTTCTCCTGAGTTGTGAGTGTCAGCCAGATCCCTTGGCTACTCCCCAACGCATTATTCCTTTCATACCATGATGATTTATTTGTGCCTACATACCGTTTGGTCTATCGCAAAGGGCACTGACCACATCTAGTTTTTTCAAATACTTCAATTCACCACTATGTGGTGCAGCACCAGCCAGTCTATCTGCCTGTTCATTTTCCAGTACACAGGCATCCCTTGAAGAACATAACCAAAGGATGCTAACCATCTGGGACCTCCTCTGTACACAAAGAAAATAAAAGACTCAGCCAGTCCCACATCTTATTTCTTCATCTCCTAAATAATATACCAGAATTTATCAGCTTTTTTTGCTATGTGTAATAAGCAAGGCTTTCTATCATATTATATCCTGTTTGTTTTGTCTGGTAGACCCTAGAAATCTGCCCAGCTATTTTAACATGCAGCATAGAAGGTTTTACGTACAAGGTGTCTATAAACTGTCTGTTTAAAAGTAATACACTATCAAGTTTTCACTATAGTTGTCCTCTTCTGAGCTTGAAAAGTTTAAACTAGCGTGTCTGGGTGTGTGTTTGTGTCTGGGTGTGTGAGTTTGTATCTGCATGTATGAATGTATGCATGTATATGTGAGGAATGTGTGTGTGTATGTATATTATGTATACGGGGGTGTGTGTATGTGTATGTATGTTTGTAAGTCAGTGAGTAGGCATGTGCATGTGGGTGTATTTGTGCATGCACATGTTTGTGTCTGTGGGTGTGGCTGTATGTGCATGTGTGTGTCTGTATGTGTGAATGTATGTGTGTATATGTTTTATGATTGTATGTATGCGGGTGTGTGTAAATGTGTGTGAGTGAGTGGACATATGCATGTGGGCGTGTGTGTGTGCGCGCAAGTGTTTGCATGCATTTTACTAACCATGCTCTTGTGATTTTTCTTGATTTCAATAATATGCATATTATTATATAAACATAACATGCTTTATTGACAAAATACAACTGCTGCATGAAAGATGGCTGCTTGGAAGGGCCAAATGTAAGACGGGCATGCTTGTACAATTTCTGACCCTTTGAAAATAAAGTTTGTTTTTTTCTTTTACTCCCATCCCTTACCCTTTCCTTCCAACCTACAGAAAAAAGTGCATTCGTCCATAGTGGTTTTGTGACAATAGTTTAAGAATCACTGCTCAAGAAGTTCACAGAATACTTGTTATTAAAAACAAAAGTAGTTAAAACTTTTATAAAAAAATGTAAAAATTTTTTTGCTAGATGAAAATTATTATTTATCATTCAGAAAAGAAACAAACTTTAAACTCCACAAATATACTGTTTCTCTTCTTCTTCTTTGCATTCGCCCTCTAATCTCCGGTGGAAAGTTTTGATTTTTCATTCACACCTGGACATTAGTCTTGATCCAGAACCTGCATCTATCTTTCAGATCTGTATCTGTATGAATATCAAAGCAATGTTTCACCATTGTGAATTAGAACAAAGAAGACACAAACAATAGACTGCACAATGTATTGCCTGGCATATTTTGCTGTATCTCGTCGGATGAATTAAATTGAGGCAAATAAATTAATTGTTAGAAGTGAAACACAAAATCAACAACATTCTGTAGTATGAACAATTTTTGAAGTATGCACCTGAAGAGATACATCCAAATATGCCAGGGAATAAATTGTGCAATCTATTGTTTGTGTCTTCTTTGAATAAAGACTAGGTTTCCTTATCTCTCAGGCAGATGCACCCTGACTTCAAAGAAAGCACCTCTAATTAGTCAACTCTAATAACATGCTTGTTGCGGAAGGGGGGGAGTTGAACTATTCTTTTATTTTTCCCCACAATGGATGCCCCACAGCTCAGGAGGAAATATTGTTTTTGAAATAACATACTCCTAACTTCAAAATGACAAACTAATTTCTTTTTTGTGTGTGGGTATAATATCATACTTTACTGTTACACATTTTTTTTAATGCATAGTTATCTGATGGCACATTTTTATTAGTTTATAGAAAAGCCTGTAATCCTAAAAACTACTGATGACCCAGGTGTAAAAGAAATGTCAATTGACTGATTGAACCCTGAGGTATTCTTGTGTGTAATCTGAGCAACTTAAAATACAAAGATTTTGTATGTCAGATTTATGACAAAATTATGTCCCTTTCAAAGCTATGCTTTTCTATTAAAAAAAAAAAAAATAGTATATCAAAGTATTTCCAGAAAAAAAAATAGTTAAAATTAACACTAAATTGTATATAAAAATGTTCAGTTAAAAAAAAGAAAAGAAATTTCTATAGAAAACAGAATTATATTGATAATGACATTTGTATTTAGAATAATCACAATGAGATCCTGTCTTTTTCAAACTACTTAATGTAGTCGTCAGAAATAAAAGTATGTAGTAAAATCAAATTAAAACATCTCATATTTGTCATTTAACATGTACTTGCTTTGTCTTGAACACATGAAAATTATGATTCAGTAATGCTGTCTTCCTTTTCTTCATATGTACAAGTCATTTTTATCTGTTCCTGTAAATCAGGGTTTAAAAAAAATTAGGGTGTTTTCTTTTGCTGACTGTTGTGACCAGTTCAAGGTAAAATGGAATTTTATATAAGTGATTACATGTTTAAAAAAAAAAAGAACTATACAATAACATATAGTCGATAGAGCGTAACAATAACAGGTAAAATCTATTCAGCAGATCTGTAGAATTCTGCAAATCATCACAAACAAAATGAGAAACCAAATGTTAGGTGGTTAACGTTTAGTCCCAAGGAACACATCTTACGTTCATAGATTCCTACCTTGAAGTGCAATTAATGCAAGATGTGCTGTTTTTTACATCTCTCTCTACTACCCATCGGCCTCTGATGCTAAACCCCCTGGGACTAAAAGAGCTAAATTTATCTGGTAACCCTTATTGGTTACCACCCTTGTGCCATGCTGTTGATCCATTGTATAAACATAAACATAATTAGAATAATCAACACCACACTTCACTGTCACTGTCCTCGAACTGGTAGTCATCATCATCATCAAGATCATCCCCAGGACTAGATAGTTCTTGGTTCTTTGGTAGTTCCATCCTGTCAACTTCATCTAACATCCACGGAGCTCGCATCAAAACTACGGTCATCAAGCAATCGAGATATGATTTCTGCTCATCCAGCTCCTTTATAAGTGTTGCCACTATGTCGATTACATTTTCCTACAATAAACAATGCTTGCTAGAATATCTGTGCAAATGTATGTGTGTGCATGTTTGTAACATTAATTCATTTGAACATGTACATTCATAACCTTGGTTCTTCTTCTTATCTTTTGTCGTCTCACTGACACCAGGTTGTAGCCCAGTGTCGTGGTTTTCTGTATTTGTCTTGCACTTCTCAGATGGCTTGAGAGATGGATTTTGTTTACCTTTTAGCAGGTTTCTGCTACACCATTTATCCATATCTTTCTTGATATTCCTCTCGCCTTTCTCCTAGATGTTCTGTTGTTAAAAAGTCTCATGTGCAGTTTGCACTGGCTGCATTCTCCCTGAACCATTTAAATCTTTGTCTGTCAATATAATCCAAACATGGTCTTATTCCGAATTTCTCTCTAATACTGGTATTTGTAGCCCTGTCTCTTCTCGCGGTGAAAGCGCATTTCACGTGTAGTTATTTTCCGTTCAAGAGCCCTATTATTGTCCATGTCTGGCACTGATAACATAAAGTAGGGATACAGATGCTACTGATCATTTGCTGTTTTGCTGGAAGGAAAAGATCTGGGTGTCTAAGCAGTGGGACTAACTGATAGGTGACAGCATTTGCCTTCTGTACTCTGGCTTCCATCACTCTACTGAGTCTGCCATCCTCTTTAAATATCCTTTCTAAATATCTGAATTTGTGTACTTGGTTGCCTTTGTTACACTGAGAAAAAGTTTTATAATAATATAAATCTATGCTTCTACTAAAAATAATTCTGGTTGCAATATATATGCAATGTCCCCTGTGTGGGTTCCGGGGTCCCATTGTGGGGAAACCAAGAATAGACCCACTGCCTCCCCAAAAGCATGTCGTAAGAGTCGACTAATTGGGGAGCTTTCTTTGAAGTCGGAGTGCATCTGCCGGAGAGGCAAGGAACCAACAGTCTGTATTCATGGAATGAGATCTGTAAAACTGATGCACATTCAACATTCAGGTTCTGGTGCAGGACTGCAGTTCAGTAGTGGACAAGCAACCAGAACTTTCCACCAGAGTGTACAGCTGGTGAACGTGAAGAAGAAGAAGAAGACATGCAATGTATGTGTATGCATGTGTGTCAAGCTAATTCAAACCACAGTTAACTTGCGAAAACAGTGTTATAATTATAAAAGCGTACAATTCTACTAAAAATATTTTTTTTAGAATATGCATGAAATGTATGTGCAGGCAGGTGTTCAAGCTGATTCACTGATACCTCCGTTACAGTGAAAGAACAGTGTTATGATGATATAAACCTACAATGAAGGGGATGTGGCAGACACTCAACACTCAGGGGAAAGGCGAGACGGATATACAATCAGACAGTTACTGGAACCATCAGAATTCTAACTCTTCGCTTGCTGCTGAAGATGGAGACAGAGGGCTTATTCTTCTTCTTCTCAGCATTCACTGGCAGTTAACTTTGGTGGAAAGTTCTCATTATTCGTGACTCTTGCACTTTGGTGCTGATTCCAGAAAGTGGGTCTGATTAGCTTCTCCTATCCATAAGTAGTTTCATTGCCTCGAAGGCCGATGCAATCCTACTTTGATGTCAAAAATCAAGTTTCTTTCTAAAATATGCTTAATAGATAGAAATCAAACATCTTCTATGACAAAATACAAGGAAATATCATGGGAAGTAAAAGTAGCCAGGGCAAGGCAGACCACATGAATCATTAATCGTCAATGAATCCATACAATTATGGCTCTAGCATGATATGTCTAAAAAGCCAGTAGCATTAAAAGGGTCCGTAACAAAGGGGTTTAATTTCTAGAAAGTTAGGATCAGGGTTTGTCAGTCTAACTGTACAAATTCAGTGAAGTGGTAAGTGTTACCTTAGACACACTTGATGCTTTGAGAGTCTCTATTCCATGCTGGTAAAGTTTCATTGTTTCTTTTCCTGTATCTGAAAAATTTTAACCAGTAGAGCACACTGTAGGAGTAACCAGAAGAGATAAAATCAGGAATGAAGTCACATGAGATAAAGTCGGCACAGAATCAATTCTAAATTACATACAAAGACAGCAAATCAAATGGTTTGCTAATTTGAGAGAACGCCTTCTGATTCTATACCTATACAAGGCATATACGAAAAGAGGAGAAGGACATAGAGCAAAAGGTAGACCAAGAACAAGATGGGAATATAACATCTGAGAAACTCTACAACACTACAATGTGTCTATGGTTGATGCAGCCAGAAGAGCATGAAGCATGACCATATATCTCCCTCAACACCCAAAGCGGTAAAAGAGGAAATCATTATAAAAATCTCACAGTGTGGGTTCTGAGATTCCATTGTCATAGATTTAAAAAAATGAATAGTCCCACTGCCGAACTAATAAGCATGTTGTAAGAGTCAACTGATTAGGGATTTCCTCTGAAGTTGGGAGTGCATTCTCCTTGAGAGGCAAGGAAACAACAGTTTGCATATAAATAAGCCAGATTTGTAAAACTGATGTACACAAAAAACCAAAGTTCTGGAACAAAACTAAAGTCCAGAAGTGGACAAACAGCCAGAACTTTCTGCTAGAGTTTTCAGCTGGTGAAGACAAAGAAGAAAGATTATAAAAATGACGTTGGTTCTAAGGTCAAGCTAGCCTAAAATAGGTACAGGAAATATCAAGGGAAGTAAAGATGGCTGGCATGATGCTGATTATACCATCCACAGAGTGCCAATATGTCTATAAAAATAAAGCTTCAGCTCCCACATGCCGGAAACAAGTATGGAGTGACAAGCGTCCTATAACACAGAATTTAACAGTTATTATTCTTATTCATACAGATAAGGGGATGTTTTCTTAGCTTGGCTTGATTTGCAACAACAAAAAAAATCACCACATTCAACCAGCATCCTCTAAGGGAAAGCTTTAGGTAATACCTCTGGTTAGGTTATGTGTGCCACATTTTCTTCTTCTTCGCATTCGCCAACTGTAAACTCGCAGAAAGTTCTGGTTGTTCGTCCACCTCTAAATGAATTGCAGTCCTGTTCCAGACCTGAGTATTGCATGCACATCCGTTCTACAGATCTGACTCATTTATATGCATACTGTTGGTTCCTTGCCTCTCAGGCAGATGCACTCCATCTTCGATTGGAAGTTCCCAGTTAGTTGCTCTTACGACATGCTTCTGGGTAGGCAGTGGGGATTTTCTCGTTTTCCCCACAATGGGGCCTCGGAACCCAGACAGGGAATGTGCCCCGTACAAAACGACTTAGCATTGCTCACGACCAAGTAGCTCTAAAAAGAACTTTTGCAGTGTTGATGTGATCAAAGAAGACAGACCCAAATGCTGTCCCGACTGGTGACAAAGTCATCTACCGGTGAGCCAATAGGTGACCCGGTCACCAATGATGCCTTCTTCTTCCTTTGCTCTTTCTCTTTTCTGCCTTCCCCCCATTTAACTAAGCATAGACCCTTAGCTTTTTCTTCACCAAGCAATAACCTATCCATCCACTGGCTTGTCGAAAGAGAATATATTTTCTCTCTGTATCTGTATAAATGTCTGTCTTTCTTCTGTTACAGACAGCTGGTATAGCAATGCATTCTCGCTGTAAAGCAGCGGTTCTCAACCTGCCGGTCGCTACCCTTTTTTGGAGGGCCAAACGACACTTTCACAAGGGTTGCCTAAGACTATAGGAAAACACATACTTATTGAAGTTAAAAAGGAAAATAATTGTTTGGGGGTCGCCACAACATGAGGGAACTGTATTAAAGGGTCGCGGTATTAGGAAGGTTAAGAGCGCTTGCTGTATTCCAGGGCCCCATCGGGAAAGGGGAGGGAGGGGGCACAGACCCAACTGCTACTCTAACAAGCATGTCATACAAGGCAACTAAGTAAGGATGTTTCCTTCGAAGTCAGTGCACATCTGCCTGAGAGGCTAGAAACTAACAGTCTGCACATAAATAAGCCAGATCAGTAAGTGGATGACCAACTGGAACTTTCCGTTTGAGTTTACAGCCGGTAAAAATGAAGAAGAAGAAGAAGAAGAAGAAGAAGAAGAAGAAGAAGAAATGCATTGTGTCTTAAGAGGATAAGTATATACTAGTGCCGTATTGGGCATCTGATGATAGACCAAATGGCAGTTGGTGGGTGATGTGGTGACATTATGTTGGCCACCTTTACTTTCTAGGACATGCTCTCATACCCATTTTAAGCTGGATCACCCTGGAAGTCAGGCAATTTCACCTCAACCAACTGACTACCAAGCCCATTACCCCTTGCACTTTCCCAACCACCATATATTTTAGTTTCTGATAAAAATGCCATGGTTCACAACTATCTGACACAAACTCATAATATTTTGTATTTTTGCACCAAACTGAATGGAGAACCAATTTAAAGAATACCCCAAAAAAAATGCATAACCTTGTACATCATCACCATGTGCATGTACATTGATGAAAAGAAAGAAACCTAAAAATCTTCTGACATCAATTTAGCAATGTTTATTTATTTTCTTTTAAAAAAAATTTTTTTTTTTTTCAATCAAGAATATATCTCATAGCATCAGAAATATTTACCAAACTAAGAATGGACTAACACGGGGGTTCTTAACCTATTGGTTGCGACCCATTTGGGGGGTCGAGTGAGCGTTTTACAGGGGTCGCATAAGACCATGGGAAAAACGCATATTCACTGAAGTTATGAAGTAACAACGAAAATAATTTTATGGCTGGAGGTCATCACAGCACAAGGAAAGGGGTCACAATTTATAAAGGTTGAGATCACTGGACTAACAGCTTTTACTAGATTTATTGCAAAAGTCAGCATTTTAACATGGCTTTGAGTGTCTAAAGTTAAACATGCAGGGGGTATGATCATAGTAGCCAGGCGTAACCGCTGGGCGATAGCAAAACATGCAATCATTGTAGTTAAAGTTAGTTGTATATCCATTACAGGACATTGCAGAACCATCCCCAGCATTTTTGGCTGTTGTAGTTTTTCTAGGAAAATGTTAGTCCAGTAGTTTGCCATTGCTTTCTGGACGGTCGGCTTTTCAATACCACTGTCGAAACCATCGCAAAGCGCAAGACCCGTAGCTGGGATCAAATCAGGCACTCCGGGATTACAAAGCTTGTTCGCAATGCCTAAGCCACACACACTGACAGTCACTGTAGTTAGTGGGTTAGTTGTTAGTTGTTAGTCCCATGCAGAGTTGTACCACCACCTATGGTGGTCAACCAGAGCCAGGACTCAAAGTGGTCCTCTGTAAGGGTCCACTATTTCTATTTCTAAATAGTAGTCTTAACACTCTGCTAGGTCAAGCAGTAATTAACTTATGATACTGAAAGATATATTCATCATTCATTCATTATCTTGTTGTGCCATTATATGTCACATAGGGCTCGCAGTCTAGTCATGTCCTGTGCAATCCTTTCAGTATCATGAGTAGAATCCAGTCCAAAAGATTTAGCCTCTTTCATTAGCATCCATCTCAGAGCTTATCTTGGATGACCTTTGTAAGTTTTCCATCTCTGTGCCTGTTTGGTAATTCTCTGTCCATTTCTCTGCAGGAAGTGCCCAACAAACTGCCATCTTTTTTTTCTTATAACTAATAATACAGTAAATGTCCAGACATTTCTCTTATTTCTTCACAATTCTATGCAAGATGAAATGATAAAGGAAGTGACAAATGTCAAGCTACTGTGATAATGCAAACAAGCCAAGTACCTGACAAGTTGACTTTCAAATGACGAATATAAGCTAATGCTGAGTCCCTTTCAGCTTCTGCTTTCTGAAGTTCTGACTCCTAATGTGAGGAGAGAAAATAAAATATACAGCATTAGAAAATGAGGGGAGCCGCCAAGGTGTAGCAGCTAGCTGCTCGCCTGCGTATCCGAAAGTCCTGATGGAGCTGGACTTTTTTTAAACATAACCTTGGCTCCCAACCTTAAATGAGTACCAGGTAAAGTCCTGGGAAGTAAAGGTAGCTGGCGTGATGTTGACCATATCACCCATCAAGTGCAGATTGGTCTATAAAATATAGGTCTAGCCCTATATGCCCAATACGCCTGAATGTGTGAAATAAGGGTCCTTTACTTTATTAAAATATGAGACAATAGCAAAATAAGATGGTTAGAAAGGCAGAAAGTTAAATAAACAGGTAGTCAGAGATAGAGAGACAGATATGGTCAGGAAGACAAGGAAGTGGAAAAGAGACAGATGGTCAAAAAAGAGGTGGTCAGTGAGATAAGATAAACAGATGAAGGAAAGCAATGGAATGAACTAAAACTGGCCATGAGAATGGGAGAAAACCGGCCACTATGACAGGCATAGAAGGCGAAGAACCAAAGAACCAGACCACCCAGGGTTAGCTGGGAAGACAACAACCGACAGTCTTTAACCGACAGAGGACTGGAATGGAACAAAGTCAAAAAGAAAGAGAAGTCTGCCGATCTCTCTGGAAACCCTCTACACCCCAGTGTTGAAGAGGATCGACTAAGTAATCAAAATGAATGCACAAATGCAGGCACACAAACACATACACACATATATACTGACATAATTCTCACATACACACTCTGACATACATACATACCCATTCGGATATGTAACAACATGTACATTCCCATATCCCACAGGCATTCACACATACATGCTAACAAATATTATACCTTTATGCAAACAGAGGTATGTATACATACAGGCACCTCAACGTAAAGACATGCAGGCAACATAAACATGTTTATACCCAAGAAAACACACATAAATGCATGCACTTACATATACCCACTCATATGTCAGATTGAGCTGATAAGACAGGAGATGTTTAGATTGGGTTTAAAAAAAAGACACTGATTGTCATGGAGACAAAGATGGTTATCAGAAAAAAAAAAGAGAGAAATAGTTGGAGAAACAGATGTGATCAAAGAAAGACAGATGATCAGAATGACAATGGTGTCATCTTAGAAACAGATAATAAAACAGAGAGAAGGTCAGAGCATAAACGGTTTAGATAAAGGAAAGAAGTCATAACATATACGATAATAGTAAAAGTAAAAACAATTTAGATAACGGAAAGAAGTAATAATATGTACATAACATATACAATAACAGTAAAAGTGAAGAAAATTCAGAAAAAAAGAAAGAAGTCAAAACATGTAGAATAATAGTGAAAGTGAAAACAATTTAGAAAAAAGAAAGAAGTCAAAACATGTATAATAATAGTTCGAGTGAAAACAATTTAGAAAAAGGAAAGAGGTCAAAACATGTACAATAATAGTAAAAGTAAAGGTTCTTTTACATGCCAGGGGGGCATCGGGCATATGATGCTTGACCGCCAGGGTCGACCTATGAGTCAAGGTCATTAAAAAAAAACAGGCACCATGCAAATTTGAACCAGCGACTAGACAAATGTTAATAATAGTAAATACATGAACAATAATTAACAGTAACTACTTGTAAAATAAAAGTAACAACTGGTGATATAAAAGTAACTACTGACCTTTTGTTTAAGAGCATCCTGTAAATACAACAGTTCTCCCTGAATAGCAATCTTCTCATTGGTAGCAGTGATCTTTTCTTGAAGGCTGTTCAGGAGTTCAGAACTAGACGATTTCAAACATGTCTCAACATCAAATGGCTGGTTCTTCATAGCCACTAGAACTGCTCGTAGTTTCTCCCACCTTCTGTCAGCCACATTTAACTGGCAACAAGAAAAAAAATGACAAACAAGTTAAATCCATCATTATCAATTTCCATTTCTGCCTTTGCCTTTAAGCGTTGTGGGGAGGAACAGTTTGTGATCCACTACGTGATGGGAAGCAATGGCTTTTGTCATTCCACGCTGATGAAGAAGCCTATGTTCTCCTGGGGCGGCCTCTTGCTTTCACCTCAGATCTTTTCATGTGTAATGCCCTCGTTGGTAGTTGTTCTGGCTGCATTCTTATTAAATGACCAAACCATTTGATCTTCTGTTTCTCAATGAATTTGCTAGCATATCCGTCTGACACACTCGTGCTTCATCCTCCAATGCTGCAGTCATCTCAGTGTCTCCATGTTCAACGTATCCAGTAGGAGTCGACTGGCATATGTTCTTTCTTTGCCCCGTAAGCTTCTGCATGCTTGTTCTTGTTTAATATGTATGATATATATGTATCTATGTAGGTATCTGTATATTAGAGTATATGTGTGGGTATATATGAGAGCATATTATCTGTATGAGTGCTTGTGTAGTATGTATGTTTGTAGTCGTCCCTGTCCTGTCCTGCTGTGTCGTGTGTGTGTGTGTATGTGTAAGTGAGTGAATGTGTGAGTGGGCGCGGTGGTGTGCGTGTGTGTGCGTGTGTGTGTGTGTGAGTGTGTGTGAGTGAGAGCATGTGTGAGTGGGCATGTGTATGCATTTACCATCCATGTTTTTTCCTTTGTTATTCATATTATTTATATTTTTTATAAACATAACATGCTTTATTGATAAAATACAATTGCTGTTTAAGAGATGAGTGTTTGGAAGGGCAAAATGTAAGATAGGTCTGTGTTCCGAATTTATGACCCTTTGAAAATAAAGTTTGTTCGATTTTTTTGTTAATACCCATTTCAAACAAGCAGTTCAATGTCTCTGATGCCTTTGTCTCAAAGAATGCAGCACGTTCAGAATGTCTGCCCTGTCAATATGTCTTCATTCAACAATCACTGCAGCCATGGCCAATCTGTCAGCTCTTTCCTTTCCTTTCATCCCAGCATATTTTGGTGTTACAGCCAAGACAGTTTCTTGAGGCCGGACTTCTGCATGCTGTCAAGCCATTCCAGTTTGGATGTTCTTACCCATGCTCACTGAGTCTGTCACTATTAATGCAGGGGTTGCTTTCTGTTTTGCTAGCCATGCAAGTACCCATCTGTCAGCTGATATCTCCATCCTTATGCTAGAAGTTGTACTGAATGCCTGACTTTCTTCTTTTACTGTCTTTCCATTCACCTGTGCTATATATGCCCACCCAGACTGCACCAAACGAAACATTGAGATATCTCTACAGATGATGACATCACCTGGTCGAGTGTGGTCGTGAATGAGGGCTCTTACTTCAGCATCAGTGGCTGTTTGGCTCCATTCTCTACAATATATTCCCACGACGATTATCACCTCAGTATGTTCCTGTAAATATTCTGGTGTTTCTACCCACTCAGCACTGTGCCTCACGTGTTCCAATGGGCAAATCTGCCCCATGGTATCCTCTGCTTCTGCCATACATGACCACCACTACTTGTGTAGTTATGACAAACACCAGACACAAATTAAATACAAGCTTATAAAAATAGGTAATCAATCTCACCACCTCACAAAATATGCAACATCTCAACAATGCTGCCACACACACAAAAAAACACAAAACACAATGAGATATTATACCTGAGCTTGCTGGAGGTTTGGCACTAGGGTAGGTTCACTTCTTCTGAAATAAAACAAAACAGAAAGAAACTACAATTATTATTATTACTGAGATACTTAACTCTTTGAGTCCCAAGGAACGCATCATACGTTCATAGATTTCTACCTAGAGGCCCAAAGAACGCATGATGCGCCGATTTTACGTCTCTTTTCATTACCCATTGGGCCTGTGACGCTAAACCCCCTGGGACTCAAAGAGTTAATTAGCAATTGTTTTCAAGGTTGTTGTTTTTTCTGCATTCACTCTGAAAAAGGCCACTGGTTCACTGTGCTGTGGTTTACAGCTAGGCTGCGATATCAGCCATATCAGGGCCATTCAGCCCAACATGATTTTAGCAAATCCCTAACTTCCCACTTTTGAGAGGACTGTAGACCTATTCTTTGCTCCCACACTGTTGGATGTCCTGGTGTTTAAAGGTGATAGAACTGACTTCATTGCACCAAATGTGGCTCTGTCCCACTGTACAGAGGGTGTACATCCACTGAGAAAATCACACACAAAGCATAAAACTCCATGCTGATCCCCAGGGATCTTCTAAGCATCTGCTCCTACACAGCTCTTTTTCTGAGCATACACCAGCAGTAAACTCTGGTGGGAAAGTTCTAGCTGTCCACTCCTGCGCTTTGGTTTTTCTCCAGATCTGGTACATCTGTATGCCGACTGTTGATTTATTACCTCTCAGGCAGATGCATTTCGACTTCAAAGGAAACACCACTAATTAGTCGTCTTTCATGACATGCTTGTTGAAGGTGTTTTTTATGCTTTCTTTTTTCTCCCAAAATAGGACCCCAGAATCTATAAAAGAAGCCTCCAAAACAAAGGGCGGACTCTGAAATCAAACCAAGAGTCTTCAGAAAATGAGGAAAATGGCTTGGACACTTCACCACAAAGACCTTAGTTACTGTACGTTCTAAAAGCATGATTTTGGACTTCATTTACATAAACTAACTCATATTATGAAATGATAATTCACAAGTTTCTCTTTTAAGGGCACTGTATCATGCCTAGTAATGAACATCACTTGGGCACTGTATCCTGCCTAGTAATGAACATCACAAGGGCACCGTATCATGCCTAGTAATGAACATCACAAGGGCACCATATCATGCCTAGTAATGAACATCACAAGGGCACCGTTTCATGCCTAGTAATGAACATCACTAGGACACTGTATCATGCCTAGTAATGAACATCACTAGGGCACTGTACCATGCCTAGTAATGAACATCACTAGGGCACTGTATCATGCCTAGTAATGAACATCACTAGGGCACTGTATTATGCCTAGTAATAAACATCACAAGGGCACCGTATCATGCCTAGAAATAAACATCACTAGGGCACTGTATTATGCCTAGTAATGAACATCACTAGGGCACTGTATCATGCCTATTAATGAACATCACTAGGGCACTATCATGCCTAGTAATGAACATCACTAGGGCACTGTATTATGCCTAGTAATGAACATCACTAGGGCACTGTATCATGCCTATTAATGAACATCACATGGGCACTGTATCATGCCTAGTAATGAACATCACTAGGGCACTATCATGCCTAGTAATGAACATCACTAGGGCACTATCATGCCTAGTAATGAACATCACTAGGGCACTATCATGCCTAGTAATGAACATCACATGGGCACTGTATCATGCCTAGTAATGAACATCACTAGGGCACTATCATGCCTAGTAATGAACATCACTAGGGCACTGTATCATGCCTATTAATGAACATCACAAGGGCACTGTATCATGCCTAGTAATGAACATCACTAGGGCACTATCATGCCTAGTAATGAACATCACTAGGCACTGTATCATGCCTAGTAATAAACTTTGCCTTTGATTCTACCACCAGTCGCATGACAATGGAGGTCATGGCTGTGAAAAAGGCATTAGAATGGCTGAGAACTGAGAAGTTCACCAATGCATGTTTGCTCATCGACTCAATGAGCATGCTAAAGAAGATCGAGGCGGGGTACATATAGAAACTGTGGCTCCATCTGATTCAGCACGCATCAATTTGCAAAATTACCATTTGTGTATCAGGGTATGATGGTGTGAAAGGCAATGAGAGAGCAGATGCTCTGGTTGGCAGTGTGACCATCAGGAATGAGCTCTCTAGGACAGGAGAGACACCATCAATGCCATTTGAGAGACTAGACACTGCGAGGCTTTCAGTTTCATGGAAAATGATTTTTCAATCAATAGACTGCATACCATGGGTGTACCAATTGGAGCTGCGAGACAGAAAAACCATGCGGATCCACTCGTCGTTACATCAACAAGAACAAAATGGGAGTTGTTAGAGAGCCTTAAAACACTTAGAGACATACTCAGAAGGAGATCGGAGCACTTATGGTCATGCCCGATGTGCGATAAAGATGATCTCTAACAAGAACTATGAACTACCGCTGTAAACTCCGGCGAAAAGTTCTGGTTGCTCATCCACCTCTGGACTTTAGACTTGTTCCAGAACCCGAGTGTTGTGTGCACATCTTTTTTACAAATCCGACTTATTTGTATGCAGACTGTTGGTTCCTTGCCTCTCAGGTTTCACTGCAACTTTGAAGGAAACCTCCAGCTAGTCGACTCTTATGACATGCTTGTTGGGGCGGCAGTGGGTCTATTCTTGTTTTCCCCACAATATGACCCAGAAAACACATGGGGAACAAAAATAAGAGCTAATTAATTACTCAGTGAAATACAAAATATATGAAATTTTTAACATAAAAATATCAAATGTTAAGAGCAAATTAATTTTGTGAAATCTAAAAGACATTAAATTTTGGCACAAACAAAATTATACAAAATGTAACCTTCTATTTCCTTCTGGTAAAATGGGTGATGAAATCTTCTTGAAGTATTTTCTTGAAGGTGACGCAGGTGACAACAAAAGAAGAGAGTTTTTTCCTAATGAATCAGCACTTGCTTCAGATCTGGTCCGGGGTTTTGGACTCACAGGTGGAGCCAACCTGGACGTGGGATGCTGAGAATGAGGTGCTGTAGGGATCTGAAGCGCTAGAGGAAACGTCTTCACAGAAAATTCATCAGCTTTGCTTGTCTCAATCACCTTAGAATTCTTAACCACTGGTGATGATCTGCTAACACCAGATACAGAACTTACTAGCTTTGTAGATACTTCACCACGGTCTTGAGAGTCACACGTGTCAGCCATGAGTAGGTCTGATTTGCCAGTTACTAGGCAAAGATTTTCTGATGATGATGATGATGATGATACGTCAGCATTTTTCAACACAGGTGGAGTATTAGTGTTTACACTGTGACAAATAATCTGCAACAAAACAGTGTCAATAATGTAAAATTCAATATCAGTTTGTATTTTTAAAATGTGTGACATCTTCTCAATGGAGGCTGGCTAAAAGATATGAACGTCTATTGCTTCTTCTTCTTTGTTCCCCAGCTGTAAGATCAAGTGGAAAGTCCTGGTTGTTCGTCCATTTAGACTTTGCCTTTGTGCCAGGGCTTGAATTTCGCGTGCATCTATTTTCCTGGCTTTTTGTGTGAAGCTGGCTGTTCCTTGCTGCTTGGGCAGATGCACTCAGACTTCAAAGGAGGTCTCCAGTTAGTCGACTCCTAGGACATGCTTGCTGGGGAGGCAGTCGGTCTATTTTTGTTTCTCCACGGTGGGGCCCTGGAACCCACATAGGAAGCATCCACTGCTATCTGTAGGAATACTGTATGTTGATAACCCATTTTCTTCAACAGTCTGACTTTCATCAGCATCAATCAGCAAGTCGTTTACAGAACGTCGCTCTCTTCACAGCACACCTGAAAGTATCCCTTTCCCTAGCCAGCTCTCCAACCCAATGTGCTTACATTTCCAACGCATCTTCAATGTCTTGTATCCATCTTTGCTGAGGTCAACCCCTTTTTCACCTTCCACATACAGCACCCTCCAACACCATCTTTTCCAAGCCAACATTGACATTTAATGTGGCAAAATACTTCAACTTTCAGGACAGGATGCTGTTTATGAGCCAGTTCTCCTGGATGTTTAACTCCTGTAGAATGTCGATGTTTTTCCTCTTCTTGACCCATGGTATTCAAAAGCTCTAATCTGTTTTTTTTTTCTTCAGTGATTGAGTGAGAGTCTAGGACTCACAACCATAAGTTGCTGTGGGAAAAATGCATGATCTCAAGATTTTTACCTTCACTAATTTTGAGTTGCTTTGCCATAGGTTCTTTATGCTGTTTAATCTCTGCATTGCTAATGCAAGTCTTCTTCTGACTTCTTTTGAGCAGTCGCTACTGTTGTTCACTAAAGAGCCCAAGTATGGCGACTTTCATTCCACTGTTTAAAAAAAATCTTTGTCTAAATCACCAACTCCTGAAATCTTACTCTGGTATGTTGATTGTTAAAAACCTTCTCTAAGCTCTAAGGTATAGAGCTGTACAGAGTTTATTTAAGTGTTACTGTTAAATTGTAACATTTTTTGTGCCAATTAATATGTAGATTATATTAGAATTTCCAATATAATCTACTTTTTATTGGCACTTCCTGTGAAGAAGAGACATCTGCCTTAGTTCTATGGGTACTTTAATTTTACACAGCCACAGTTTTAAGATTTGGTAGGGAAATCCCCAGAACGTTCCATAGTATATAGGGGGTTAGGGTTAGGCTTAGTAGGAGTAATATAGTAGTAATTTTTCTAGAATATCATGTTCAACCCTCACGGTTAAAACTGGAATATATAGTGTTAATTGATTTCTCAGAGTATTTATTTGTTATTTAAATTTATTTATCATGTAATTACCCTCATGACCAAAATGCAATTTTTATAGTTTCATATTTCGCTTTGATTAGGGTTGTGATTCTGTACTATGAATAATTAGACACTGGCTATGAATAATTAGATAATCTTGATAGCACTGTGTCATTATCATGCTGGATATATTGTTTCCTTAATGTGCAATCACTATTCAACATGATTTTATCTTTAGGGGAAACTTCTTCAAAGATGCCATGGGCATTCTTTACTCTTATACATATGGATTTAAGTCCTAATAATAAATTGATTGATCTTGCCAAGCAGCTCTTTGGGGTTGTCTATGTGCAGTAAGTTATCCATCGTCATCGGTAATTTACAGAGATTCATGTAGTCCGTTAATGGTTTCCTTTGGTTTTTATGTTTCCTACATTTCAGCAAATATTGATCTATAGTTTTGTATTTCTGGCATACATTACAGGTCTCTTCCTGTAGAGTCAAACAGGACCATCTAAGTTGCAGTCTAAGCATTTTACGATTGCATAATATTTTAAGTTCATCAGTTTTCTGACTTTGTCTTTTAGGAAGATTTAATAACTAATATAAATATCTACCCTTAAGGTTGTGGTCCCATTTCAAGGACAATACCTCTAATATACGTTTTTTATTCAATAATTTGATGTCTCCTGTGCTAAAACTAATATTAACAGTGTTTTGATTGGATCTACATTTTTTTGCCTTCCTATCTGCAATTTCATTACCATGTATACTATTTCCACATGAGCTGGTATCCACATAACAAGCACTGAGCATCCTTGTGTGTTTAGATATATGTGGTAGCCATAGCGATCTCTTCTATTAAGTCTGGTCTGCTACACATGTCTGAATGTTTTGAAGCCTGAACAGTAGATAAGAAGTCTGTTAAAACTGTCAGATGTTTCGAAGAGTTGTCATGTACCACTTCAATATACATTTGAGTACAGCCTATCCCCCTCCCCCTCCCCCTCAACCTACATGATCTACTTTAGAAGTGGAGAATGCGTTGTAGGGATTTCCCTAAGATATATCGAAGCCGACGAGATATGGTCTAATAAAATTAAAGTACCGTTCTACCTTCAAGTTTAAGTGGCTTGAATATCAGTCTTTTTTTTTTTAAGCTAAGTAACCTTTTCAGTGAAATTTTTGTTCTCCTTAAAACTACGGCCACTTATTATGGAGTACTCCGGAGTTCAGTCCCCTGGCCGTATTAGGAGGGGACAAGAGGGAACGACACAAATGACGTAATTACTGTGTGTTGGCGATAGATGCACTACTGTCATAATAGGGTTAGGGGTAGGGTTAGTGTTAGGGGTACGGTTAGGAGTGGCCGTAGTTTTAAGGAGTGCCAATACCCTAACCCTAACCCTGTTATGACAGCAGTGCATCTATCACCAACACACAGTAATTACGTTATTTGTTTCCTTCCCTCTCTTTCACTCCATAATTGCAATGCGGCCAGGGGACTGAACTCCGGCGTACTCCATAATGTGGCCGTAGTTTTAAGGAGAACCGAAATTTTTACTCCAGTGGCGAGAGAGCTTGCGAGGGATCGAGTTTCTTCCGGGCAGACAGTGATGAGAGCGACGTTCTCTCAAAGGACCTGCTGCTACATGATGATGATGATACAGCTGTGATAGTTTCCTAAGTAAAAACCCAATATACAAAACTTCACTTAGCATCCCTTCTCTTTACAGACTCACTTTTTTACTCAATCGAGTTATTGGTTTGTTTACTTTTAACAATAAAACTTTTGGATTTCCGGGGAAGCTGAAACTAAAAAATAATATAAATTAAGTCAAACCTGTACTTGTAACAACAACAACATTATAACTTTACATTCTCTGCACTCCAGACTATTTCAGTTTACCTGAGGGTTTTTAACTGTAGTGTGCTGGTCCTCGGTTGGAGGTCTACTTCTACCACCAGTCGACATATTTCCCACAACACTTTACAGCAATGGACCAGTTTGACACTTTTCTCTGACAAAAAAAAACATCCAAAATGGAATCAAAAAATATCTAAAAACATCTAAATTTGCGTAGGAAACATCTAGAAAAAAAAATATCCTAATGGAAAGTCACAAATTACACAGCAATTGATATGACTTACTCTATAGAATCATGTCCTCATCTTTACTGAAGTCTGCATTACAAGATGCACAGGATTAACTTAGCTTGGATAATGAAGTTGAAGCTTCAGATTCAAAATGTCTCTGGTATGCTTTAGCTGTTTCGATTTCTTTTAATACCCAATCAGGGAGCTGATAAGTGGAACAGCCTTTTCCTACTCTTATCAGGCTGAATTTTATTGTCAAGATAGCGTTTAAGAGGTCAAATTTCATCCTGTTTCTTAGGTTAGATTTGATAAATTAACTCCAAAAGAAAAACATAGAAAAACAGCTACAATCTAAACGTAAAAAAATGCCATCTAAATGCAAAGGAAAACATCTAAATGTGAATGTAAAACATCCAAAGTGGCAACAGTGGACACTCCGGGCCCCCACAAACACGACCTGAGTTAATAAAAGTTATGCTTCCGGTATTATAGTCACCGTGGTGAAGTGTTTGAGCGATTTTCCTCGCACCCTGATAGCCGTGGGTTTGCTAGTACAGTTTTTCGAGGGAGGTCAGTGGGCACCGTCGATGGATCTACAGCGTTCGTGCTTTGTGCGACCCCTTTGGGAGGCGGCTAGCCGTTCTGGGGGCAAAGACCTGGACGTAAAGATCTGGTAAAGGTGAAGTCGAGAGATGTGAACCAGCGTCACTGCACACGGTTATAAATCTTAAGTGCTCTGCCACCAATACAGACAGCCCTGTCATTCATTTAGACGTAATGAAAGCAGAGCCAGAGATCGACCAAGCAAGCAACGGGTAGATGGAATAGCCAAGGTTGTAAATACCCACATCTACGTAGCATATACCAAGCTTTACTTTCAATCGATGCCTCTTCAAAACCTGATACTGAAAGGACCATAGAAGAGGAAGAATATTTGACTATGACCATAAGTCAGTGGATATACATGCGAACATAAGCCGCATATTTACCTGCATCAGTATCTGATTCTACTTCTTCATGTGGGCGAGGTAACGAGCAGGCTGATAGATTAGCTGCTGCTGCGATGAGCTACTATTTGAAAACTTGAAAATGTTGAAGGCTCTCTGGGATCAAATGGAAAGTGCAAACGACCAGATTGGGAATCCATACATTAAAAGACCAAATCAACGGGTAGGTGTTTGGGGGGGGGGGGATCCTGGAAGACATTTAACATAGAAGGGGAAACAAAGGCGGACTTTTAAACAGGCTGCAACTGGTACTTTTAGCATGTCAACTCTTTGGTGGTTATTAAATTAAAGACGAGGACGGAACCTGTTTGGGAATGTCCCGAGTGCTGGGATGTCAGTTCTTCATTCAACTTCTTCTTCACTTCCTTTTTTACTATCAAGGGAGATATAGGGTTCTGCTTCTTGCACTACTGCCTGCCTCAACCACAGACACATCATATCTTGTTCTTGGTCTACCCCGCTGTCTACTCAGTATTATTGTTTTAAATATCTAGCAAGATACAGAGTTGCTGAACTACAAGCGGTGCTGCACCAGGACCAGAGTTCACACAGGCCAACAACTATCTACAATCCTACATGGTCATCTCAAATGGGAGCCCGGCCAACATAGATGGAATCCATGTTTCCTTCAAGCTCAGAGTACATCTGCCTGAGAGGCATAAAAATAAGCTATGTCTGTAAAATGGATGTGCATGCAAAACTCAAGTACTGGAACAAGACTAAAGTACAGAAGTAGATGAACAACTTTCCGCCGGTGAACGCGAAGAAGAATAAAAGTCTAGTATTTTCAAAGACTAGACATTTCAAAGGTCTAGTCTTGTAAAGGTCTAGACAGACAATAGAATTCATCAAGTTTAGTCAATTTCAGGTGACATTTTACAATTTGTCTCCATGTCAGAACTGGTCAGTGCAGATTACATCAACGGCAAAAATAACTCAAAGCCTTCTGACCAAACAGATGTCCACATGAAACATGTTGAGAGCTGCCCACCCATACAGACCTGCATGTACTTTCGTGGGTGCAATGCCACTTTGGTGCTCAACCATTTGTGCCAAAAATGAGCTGCTATTCTGGTGTGGGACCATCAGTGTCGGCACACATGACCGCTGCCTTATACAGTTTTACTTTGCCTGTGTAAGCCTCACAATTTTGCTGGGACTGACAAGTTTTTCGCTAGTTTTCAAAAGGGTCATTAAAGGACATGTTTGGGTGATACCCTGGCAAGCGAATGAAGCATCTGTCGGGCAACCTGACTCCAGACAGTCCAGCACTGTCAGACATGATCAGAAGGCGAGCAGCTCCGGAAAAAACACGCTAGGACCAGCACAGCAATCTCGAAGAGGGCAATTTTCTCCTTGACAAAAAGAGTACTGATGTAGCAGTACCAATGATGCCACCACAGAAGCATCAGTGTGATTTTAAAAGATTCCCAGGCTAATCTAGTGGCAACTGGTAGATTAGATTACTAGCCCCACACATAATGAGCTCCTGTTGTCACAAACACAAATTAGGAGTTACAAGTCTTTTTTGTTCACCGGCTGTAAGCTTGGGCGGAAAGTCTCGGTTATTCACACGTTTCGACTTTGGCTTTGTGCCAGGGCCTGACTTTTGTGTGTACATTCATTTTACTGGCTTATGTGTGTGCTGTTGGTTGTTCCCTGCCGCTCGGACAGATGTAATCTGGCTTCGAAGACAGTCCCTAATTAGTCAGCTCCTGTGACATGCTTGTTTTCTCCACAATGTGGCCCAGAACCCACACAGGAAGTTGTAAGTAAAAGTAAAGGACCCTTTTCCACGCCTTCATGCATATTGGGCATATAGGGCTAGACCTATATTTTAGAAACCAATCAGTATTTGGTGGGTGATGTGGTCAAAATCTTACCAGCTACCTTTACTTCCCAGTACTGCTCCTGGTGCTCATTTAGGAATTGGTCGACATGGGACCCAATGTTATTTTTAAAAAAGTTCCAGCTCAGCCAGAACCTGTGACATTCCTTCCGATCTACAGGTTAGCGTTCAGCCACCTCATTATGGCTGCTGCCATTAAGAGTTTGTATTGTCAATCAATCAGTTGCCATTTCCACAATCAAGGTTGGCTGCAGTGGATCTCCAACACACTCTTTCTCTTGTCTTGGTTGTACACTCTCTCACACTGCTGTTTGCCCATCTCTTGATGTTGTCCTCTCACTTGTATTACTGGTTACCTCCTGATCTCCAGTATGGTTTTTGGAGGCTGAGAGGTCTCAATGTATGGTGTCTGCCTTGAGTGCTGGACGTCCTAGGTTCAAGCCCCGGGATTTTTTCATGTGGGCTTCTAGTTATTTCTTTTGGTCTCGGGGTAGTAAGATTGGACGCCTGTATGTATTGGTTGCGCACGAAAAAAATACCTTGGCACTTGGTAATTGAAAAGAGTAGACTAACGGCGCTGCCCGGGCAAAATCTGGAATTAAAAATCTACATAAAGTATGTCAGGATCCTCGCCGGTGTTAGGGAGTTCGTGTACTGTGCTGGGATTCTTTAGACTCAGGCTTGAGTTAGAAGTAAAAGAGAGAACTTATACCCTTGTGCCGTGATGTTGATTCATTGTTTAAACATAAACCCAGTATACCTAACAATTTTCTTCACATTCACTGGCAGAAAGTTCGTGGCTGGTCGTCCACCTCTAGACTTTACTCTTGTTTCAGCACCTGAGTGTTGCATGCACATCCGTTTCACAGATCTGGCTTATCCGTATGCAGACTGTTGGTTCCTTGCCTCCCAGGCATATGTACTCCGACTTGAAAGGAAGCACCCCAATTAGTCGACTCCTATGACATGCTAGTTGGGGAGGCAGTGAGTTTATTCTTGTTTTCCCAATAATGGGGCCATGGAACCCATAAGGGGAATTTGGGGATGCTCAAATTTTTAATTTGTAGCGTTGTACCTCTAACTAGCATTACCGCAACTGGTAATGTTTAAGGCCTAAAGCCAACCTCGAATTTACCGCTATTTTTTAATCAAACTGATGACTAACAGAAAAACAGAGGAGTCCGGCTGTCGTAGACATGCGCTGTTAATCGGGTTCCCCCACGCTGTTTTCAGCTATTTATAGCTGGTCCAAATTCCCACCAATGGCAAAATTTCATGAGAGATTTGGACCCATACGGAAACCAGCCGAGATTTCCCGAACAAGTTCTGAACGGTTTCCGGGTAACGGAACTTGCCGAAAAGACCGCAAATTGTCGAAACTGTAGTCCCTACATATATACACGCGAAGCTGTCACAAACTTAAACTTAAATAAGACAAGGACTAATGACACACCCCGTATGTTGACAAACAGACCACAATCAGACAGTATCCTACAATCACAAAGTCGTGTCACGAGCTTTCAGGATTCCTCCTGAACAAGCCCATTAACGACGCTGATGAAAGGGCAATTATGTGTTTCAAATGAAGCCGCACCAAGTGTTTCACACACAGCTAAAGAGGGTGTGCACTCTTGTGTGAGAGTGGTGACTGTGGTGTATATACAGGCAGGGATAAATTTGATAGAGACTGGCAAACATAAGCCAGACAATTGTGTATCACAGAACAAACAGTCCAGGAATAAATAAGTCCTGTTATCTGTAGATGAAAAAAAAAAACTACCACACACACACTGTATGGATTTTTATCATGGTATGGGGCATCGCAGGTCGACCCAGCCTAAAATGGGTACCAGGATGGCTGTCCTGGGAAAGTAAAGACGGTCAGCGCAATGCTGACCACATTACCCACCTAGTGCCGATTGTTCTGTAAAAATATGGGTGCTCTTCCCATATGCCAGATGCGCCTAAAGGCGTGAAAAGGGATCTTGACTGACTTAACTTATACACACACACTTGCACGTACACAGAAACTCAAACAAGAGCCCTGTGGAGTTGCAGGTCATAGGGTCAAGTCTGCTTTACTAGTAGACAGTTTTCTTTTCTTTTTAAGTTGGAGTGCATCTGAGCTGAGAGGCGGGGAACCAACAGTCCACATACAAGTAAGAGAGCTGTAAAACAGATGTGCACAATGTGTATATACATCGCTGAATTTTCCATGCTATGCCTGTGTACATCATTGATTGTACTATGTGATGTCTGTTTACACCACTGACTGTTCCATGTTGTGTCCGTGCACATCATTAAATGTTCTATGTTATGTCTGTGTACATCACTGAATATTTCATTTTGTGTCTGTATCCATCAATGAACGTTCCATATTATGTATGTATATCTCCATGAATGTTCTATGTTATGTCTGTATGTATCACTGTATGTATCATGTATATATCACTGAATGTTCCATGTTATATCTGCATTTATAACTGAATGTTCCATGTTATGTTTGTGTATATCCTTAAATGTTTTATACTATGTCTCCTTACATCATTAAATGTTCCATGTTATGTCAGTATACATCACTGAATGTTCCATGTTATGTCTGTGTGCATCACCTTACATTCATAGTTATGTCTGCATATATCACTGAATGTTCCATGTTATGTTTGTATCTATCACTGTATATACCACTGAACGTTCTATGTTATATCTGTGTACATGACAGCATGCAGCACCTTTAGCCTATTTGCAATAGTCGCATGCACACAATAGGGGTGTCTCTTGTACTACCTAGAATCAGCTGCATTGCTTCATTCTGTATGCGATATCCAGTTTCTCTAGCTGACTCTTCGAGACAGTAACCCCAATCCATAATCAATCACTGAGATGATTAAGTGCTGGTAAAGTGTGAACAGCATTATCTGCTCCATGTCCATCGCTGCTATAATCTTTAGTGCGTTAAGACCTTTTTGAGCCCTAGTCACAACCCCCTATGTGATCCCTGAAAGACAAAACTTCTGTCAAAGGTGATTCCCAGGTACCACAGTCTGCTGTCTTTTTTGATGTCCCTGCCATTTATTTTGAGTCTGGGAACATCAGCTCTAACATAACAATCCTGTTGTCGAAAGAACACCAAAGAACGGTTGCCTTTTCTGGTTTGATTACAGCACTTATCTCTGTACACCAGTCAGTCACCTTATCTACTGTTGCCTGTAACTCTTCAGCTATATGATTCCGATCTCTCCCCTTCCTGTATACAAGAACATCCTCTGCAAATGTCAATATTCTGCCAGCTCCAGGTGTTCATGAAGGCAATCTTGCTTATAAAACCATTGAATAGTACAGGTGAAATTGCAGATCCCTGTGGTAGTCCTGGAGCTATAATACATGGTTCAGAGGTCCATGAACCCAGGCGGAGAGCTACCTGGCGAGTATACAAAACAACTGCTATCCAGTTAACCAACCAAGGACAGACTCCTTTTTCCATGTGCGCTTTCATCAAGATACTGTATCTGACTGTTGTAAGCGGTGCCGCTGCCACCGTTTCCCGTCTTCTGTTTTGTTCACCATTGAGCCCAAATATATTCAAAATCTGTGACATTTTTGTTTCTTTTCCTTATCAGTTTTAATACATGGCTGGCGTGCTGCATTATTTGTGGAATTTTTCTTTCTTAATTTGGGGTTAAAAAATAGGGGTTATCTTATACAGGGAAGTGTCTTCTACATGAAATATCAGAGATTCAGTATGCTGATGATACAGTACTGCCATCACAGACTGGTATAGATTCAGTATGCTGATGATACAGTACTGCCCATCACAGACTGGTATAGATTCAGTATGCTGATGATACAGTACTGCCATCACAGACTGGTATAGATTCAGTATGCTGATGATACAGTACTGCCATCACAGACTGGTATAGAAATATTAATAACCTCAAACCAAAGAAATAGTGAAAATCACAACTTAATCTTAATATACCAAAAACAAAGATAATGCATACAGATAAAACTACTATGGAGAAAGAAATATATATTAATTAGGAAAGATGGGAGGTTGTGGAAAATTTTGAATTTCCAGGGTAATTGATTACCAATAATAGTGAACAATGAAAAAAATTAAATTACAATTATCAATTTCTCTTCAATGACTAAAATAACTGAATAAATTATGGAGTGGGTCAGACATAACTGTAAAAATAAGTATTCTAAGAGCATGAATCTATCCCATTACAACACACATGTGAGACCTGGACACTTACTAAATAAGCTGAACAGCGCATAAATGCCTTTGAATATAAAAATATCATGAGTTCAAAAAAAAAAAAAGAAATGCATCTATACTTCTTCTTCTTCTGCCTTTCTATCCCCATTGGAGCATAGGTCCTCAACCAACTCACACCAAGTCGTTCTATCCTTCGCCATTGCATGGAGCTCTCCCCATCTTTCTAACTTCATTCTCCAGCTCTCTTCTCCGTGTGGTTTTTTTGGGCCTTCCTTTATTCCTATGCCCCTGTGGGTTCCAATGCAAAGACATTCTAGTTATTCTGTTTTTTTAGTGTGTGTCCTATCCAAAGCCAGCGTCTTTTCCTCACCTCTTGGTCCACTGCGGCCTGTTTAGTTCTTACCCAAAGTTCTACATTAGTTATTCTGTCATACCATTTAATTCCCTCTATTCTGCGCAGGCACCAGTTAATAAATGTCTGTAATTTATTAGTAATTGTCATAGTTGTTCTCCATGTTTCCGCCCCATACAGTAGTACTGATTTGACATTAGAATTAAAAATTTTTAGTTTAGTATTTATTTTTATTTATTTTGACCTCCACAAATTCCCTAGTGCTATGAAAGCCCCTCTTGCATTTTGTATTCTTATTTGAATATCTCTATCAGTTCCTCCATCTTTATCAACATTACTGCCCAAAAACATCCATACTTTGAGAACTGAATACTGAAGAAGGCTGGCTATTAATGATGATAAAACACATATAAAATTGAAATACTTTGGTCACTTGAAAAGTCACAAAAGTTTAGAGAGAACGGTAATGGAGGGGTAAATGCCTGGGAAAATAAGAAGAGAAAGGCTAAAGAGAAGATGGGTGCAGGATGTGGTGGATTACCTCCAGATAGTGTATTGGACACGGGAGATCTTGCTTGTGATCGAGAAGTTTTCCGGAGGGTTGTTATGGGAGCAAGGTTCTACAAAGGACATGCTACTGACTGACTTCTACATGGGAAAAAAAAATAGAGAACATGTTAGCAGGGGCAGTGGGTCTAGTCTTTTACCTTCAACAATAGGGTTCCGGAATCCAAATCGAGAAACCCATCAACAAAAATGGAACAACTCATGTTCTTTAAGAGTTAACTTCAGTATGCCCTTAACCTCTTGCTTGTCTATAATTGGATTCTAGTGTTAATTTGTCTGCCCTGTTTCATGCCTTTAAAGTCCTGAGAGATAGGTAACTATGGAGAACGTGACAGTGCACAGCTGGGCTATTCAGCTGGCGGCCAACGGGGCCACTTGTCCCGTGGAGGTATAGCAAGTGGCCCGCAGATCATTGCCAGTTGTATTGTAGATCTCTATATGCTGGGGCTTTGGCTTCTAACCCATGACCATCCCACGTTTTCAAGATTACAGCCCCAGAGTACATTTTGCTGAATAGCCCTGGTGTATGGTATTAGAGAGTTTCCTGGTGTATGGTATTACATTCAGAGTTGCCTGGTGTATGGTATTACAGAGTTGCCCGGTGTATGGTATTAAAGGGTTGCCTGGTATTTAGTATTAGAGTTTTCTCTTTAAATATAAATGACAAAAGCTTGGTTGCAGTGATTTGCTTCTAACATACAGTCAAACACACAATTACTCATAACCTTCATAACAGACAAAATGAAATAAACTATTAGCAATTATACAGGGTCACTGAGATGTCTACATCCATTAAATTCTTATTTAAAAACCAGGCAGACATTTTTAGGCCAGGGTTCAAATCCACACTGAGTGGGTTTTTATAAAATGGTATGACTTCAGGTTGACACGGTCTCAGTTGGGAACCAGGGTCTTGGGAACTACAGGCAGACAATGTAAGGCTGACTACAAAGAATGTTGACTAGTCTTTAAAAAACAAAACAAAGTGTAACACTATATGCTTGATGCGAAAATGGATTGAAAAGGGCCCTTTTCTTTTGTTAACCCTTTCGCTGCTACATACCCCCCCCCCCCCCCCCACCTAGCTGTACACCACTGTGCTAGGTGAGGTAAGTGCTAATCCTTCCCCCTGTGATGAATACCTTTTTTTTCTTCCTACAAAAACAGGGTAAAAATTTTACACCTAAAATAAAAACTATAAAAGGCGTATGGTTGACCCTTGCGCTGACAAGTCAAATGCGCTATGGCTACGCTATGAAACTCACTAATAAAAAAGGAAACACTAAAAAATGACAAAGCAAACACAAAACACTTTAGTAAGAAAATTCAGTTTTTTAATATTAATAATAATATCTTGTGTGAAATATTTCAAAACAAGGTGCGACACAATGCCACATTTCTCTTTTCCCTGCAATATTTTTCTAGAATTTCTCTTATATATTAAGTGAAAATCGGCAACAGAAGTGTTTTAACCTACAACAATTTTACATAATGTGTGTGCATTTAAAATAGAGAGATTCAAAACGTAGAGAAAAAAAAAAAGCCTTTTATACAATTTTAGAGTATTTTTCAATGGATTCAACAGAACTAAGAAGCATGTCAGTACAATCTACTGAACCCATGCATTTGTTGTAACCCACAACACATTGTTTAAAAAACAAACAAAGGCAACGAGGAAACACAGAATACACCTAAATGCACGTGGCAGGATGTTTAACTTAATATTTTAGTGATCTGTTGCTGAAATTTACATAAGAAAAAAAATGTCATGTGGGGGCTGAATGCAAGACCTCTCGATTGTATGGAAGACATGATCCCAACTACAGTAATAATTCATATGAAAATAAGAATTGAAAATAGGACCAGTATTCTACACTTATAGACAGACACATTCATGTCATTGTTTAATATACAAGGAACATTAATTTTAATCATCATGTCAGTACATTTCTTCAGGATCAGTGGTTGGTGTAGGGTTCTTGAAGTTGACAGGTGACTACACATCTTCTTCATGATCATTGGGGATCCATCTCTGGTTGGTGTAGGGTTCATGTAGTTGACAGGTGACAACCAGAATTCAGTCACATCAGCTGAAATTTCAAAGACATTTCAAACATCATAACAGCTGATTAAGGGCTGATAAATCATATTCAGTCAATGCTAACATTTCCCAGCTCATTGTAACATTATTGGCTATCCGTGCTTCTCCTGTGAGTTCACTGGCTTTAACTCTAGCAGAAAGTCTAGGGTGTTTATCCCCTTCTGATCTATGGTCTTGTTCGGGACTTGATTTCTGCATGCACATTAGTATTTCAGATCTAGCTTATCTGTGTGCAGACTAGATTCCTCTCCTCACAGGAAAAGGACAAGAACCTAAACTGCCAGTCAACTTCTTGCTGAACACGGCTCTCAAACTATCGCCAGAAGAGCCACATATCAATCAACAAGTAGGTTTTAGAATATCTGCCATCATGACCAGACTACAAGAACAACATGTTTTACAGATAATTCTTCAACACAGGCTTGAAGGCATATATCTGTTGACAGGATAATAAATTTAAATATGATACACAATTCTTCCATGGGGATTGAATAATCATCGCCTGAGTTTAAAATGTTTTCTGTATTTCTGCCCCCATACGTTGCTATTTTAATGTTCATCTTTTTTCTTCAGCATTCCAATTTTTTTAACTTTTACTGCTGCAGATATCACCATCTCCACTCACCTCTGTGACTGACCTTCTCTTTCCAGTTGGTATCTCCAAGTGTTTTTGTCCGCAGTATATTATCTCTCCACCATCTGCTTAGTCTGTCTGGTGGTTTACTCCCATTCGACTCTTCTGTGTATGCAGTAGTGATCCTGCTATCTGGCAATCTCTCTATATTCCCCAATTAGTGCAGTCTATTAGCCCCTAGGATGCCAGTATTTAGTGGTGATTTAAACAGATTATGAATGTCATCGTTGCTTCTCACTCTCCATTCTCAGATGTTTGTATCTTGTCCATTCTCAGATGTTTGTATCTTGTCCATTCTCAGATGTTTGTATCTTGTCCATTCTCAGATGTTTGTATCTTGTCCATTCTCAGATGTTTGTATCTTGTCCATTTTTAGATGTTTGTATCTTGTCCATTTTCAGATGTTTGTATCTTCTCCATTTTCAGATGTTTGTATCTTGTCCATTCTTAAATGTTTGTATCTTGTCCATTCTTATATGTTTGTATCTTGTCCATTTTCAGATGTTTGAATCTTGTCCATTCTTAGATGTTTGTATCTTGTCCATTCTTAAATGTTTGTATCTTGACCATTCTCAGATGGTCGACTGTGGGCATCAATAAATGTCTAAGTTGAACAGTTTGAACTAACTAGTTTAGAGCCATCTGGTCCTAAATACTCATGCTAAACATGACCCTCCCATCCCATCATCACCCTAATATTGTTCTATAATAAGGGCAGGACATATCCTCCATGGTGAAATACAGTTGGGAGCAAGACATCAAGTTCAGCCTCTACAATATAATGATGTGTGCAAGTGGTACAGGAATAATACAAGTACTGAGGTGAATTTCTGTTAACAGGACACTATGAACCATGCTGTGGAGAAAAAGAAAGGCAATAAGAAAAAAAAAAAAGAAATTGATCCCAGAAAAATTCATGACTGAACTTTTAGAACAAACATGCCACCACGCAATAGTAACAATAATCCAGAGATAAAATTCCCCTTTTGTGGAAGACATCTTCTAATGAAGGCTAACCTCATCAGTAGGCAGCGCCAAGGCAGGAAATGGACATCTCAGGCGTCAGGACACAGACATCTCAGGCAGGTGCTTACACAGACATCTCAGGCAGGTGCAGACATTGACATCTTAGGGAGGTGCTTATACTGACATCGTAGGCAGGTACCGGACATCAACATCCCAGGTGGCTGCAGATCAGTACCGAAACTAACTTCAGTAAGATCACAGAAAAGCAACAGTCAAACTGATATTACAAAGAAATAAAAAAAACTGTCACTTACAGAGCAGCACAGATTTAAATTCTACAGCAAAAATATTATTATACATAGCAAAATGACTTAAAATCACACAGAAATGTGACTGAAAATATATATTCAAAAGACTGCAATTACAGAATCACAATAAATGAAATTACATAGCAAAAGTAATGAAATAATATAGCGAAAGGTGAAATTATATAGCCATATCAAAAAAAAAAGGTGAAATTACATAGCAAAAAAGACTGAATTTACATTGCATAAAAAATTATGCATAAATTACATTAAAAAACTAAAATTACATAACAAAGAGTGAAATTACATAAGAAAAAACTGAAATTACATAAGAAAAAGGAATGAAATTACACAACAACAAAAAGAGAAATTACATAGCAAAAAAAAATTTCATATAAAAGATTGATATTACATATAAAAAAAATGATATTAAAATTACATTAAAAAGACCGATATTACACAATGGGAAAAGACAAAATACATCCCAGGCAGACTAGGATATCAACACCTCGGCATCAACAACAAAAGATTGCGATATAAAGCAAAATGACTTAAATCGCACAGAAATGTGACTGAAAATACATAGACAAAAGACTGCAATTACAGAACTATATTAAATAAAATGACACAGCAAAAGTATTGAATTATTCAGCAAAATGTGAAATTATATGGCAATATGGAAAAACGGTGAAATTACATAGCAAAAAAGACAATTTACATAGCAAACAAAATTTATACTAAAATTACATAACAAAAACTGGAATTACATAACAAAGAGTGAAATTGAAAAGAAAAAACTGAAATTACCTAAGAAAAAAGAAGAAAATTAAACACACACACACACACAAAGAGTGAAATTACATAGCAAAAAAGACAAATTACATAACAAAAAAAGATTCTTCTTCTTCTTCGCATTCACCAGCTGTACACTCTGGCGGAAAGCTCTGGTTGCTCGTTCATTACTGAACTGCAGTCCTGCTCCAGAACCTGAGTGTTGCATGTGCATCAGTTTTACAGATCTCATTCTCTTGAATACAGACTGTTGGTTCCTTGCCTCTCAGGCAAATGCACTCAAGACTTCAAAGGAAGCTTCCCAATTAGTCGACTCTTACGACATGCTTTTGGGGAGGCAGTGGGTCTATTCTTGTTTCCCTTACAATGGGGCCCCGGAACCTACATGGGGAAAAAAAGATTAAAATTACATATAAAAAAGGATTAAATTACACAAAAAAGACTGTTATTTCACAATGGGAAAAGAAAAAATACATCTTAGGTAAATCAGGACATCAACACCTCAGCAACAACAACAAAAAATTGTGATATATAGCAAAATGACTTAAATCACACAGAAATGTGACTAAAAATACATAGAAAAAAGATTGCAATTACAGAACTACAATGCATAAAATGACACAGCAAAATTATTTAAATAATACAGAAAAAGGTGACATTATATGGCAATATGGAAAAAAGGTGAAATGACATAGCAAAAAAGTCAATTTACATAGAGAACAAAATTTATACTCAAATTACATTAAAAAAAACTGAAATTACATAAGAAAAAGGAATTAAATTACAAAAAACAAAAAACAAAAAGTGAAAATACATAGCAAAAAAAGAGAGACAAATTACATACAAAAAAGATTGAAATTACACATTAAAAAATATTAAAATTACATAAAAAAGACTGATATTACACAATGGGAAAAGACAAAATACATCTCAAGCAAATTTGGACATCAACACCTCAGCAACAACAACAAAATTGCGATATATACAGCAAAAAGGGGACATTATATGGCAATTAAAAAGGGAAAATACATAGCAAAAAAAAGTCAATTTAATACAAAAAACATTTAAAAGATGAAATTAAAAGACAAAAAAAAAAAAAAAAAAAACCTTAAAAAAAAAAAATTTCATAAAAAAAGGATTTAAATTTTCAAAAAAAAGACGTATTCACAAAGGGGAAAAGGGGGGAAAAAAAAAATCTCGGTAAAAAGACATAACACCCCCAACAACCCAAAAAAAAAATTGTTTTTTAAACAAAAATGACTAAAAACACACAGAATGGACTTACAAAAAAAAAATTGCAAACAGAAACAAGGCTAAAGCCAGCAAAAATTTTTAAATATCGAAAAGGGACATAAAAGGCAATAGGGAAAAAAGGGAAAAATAGCAAAAAAGTCAATTTCATAGAGAAAAAAATTAACCAAAAATTCTTAAAAAAAAGGGGAAAACATGAAAAAAAATTTTACAAAAAACAAAAAAAAAGGGAAAATTTAGCAAAAAAAAGAGAGACAAATTTTCAAAAAGATTGGGAAATTACACAAAAAAATAAAATTTACAAAAAAAGACATATACACAATGGAAAAGACAAAAAACTCCGCAAATTGGACAAAACACCCAGCAACAACAACAAAATTGCGAAATAGAAAATGAATCCAAAAGGTAAAAATAGGCCCTATG
>CAJHNH020001200.1:0-77500 GCA_905116865.2 Candidula unifasciata
CTTCCATCTGTGATCAGAGAGTAGTGTACTTCCATCTGTGATCAGAGTAGTGTACTTCCATCTGTGATCAGTGAGTAGTGTACTTCCATCTTTGCTGAGTGAGTAGTGTACTTCCATCTGTGATCACAGAGTAGTGTACTTCCATCTGTGATCAGAGAGTAGTGTACTTCCATCTTTGCTGAGAAGGGGACAGGATGATGGTGACCTAGGTGCATTTACTGTTTTGAAAGCACCATAGAAATGTTTCATATCATGCCTGTGATAGCTGGATATAGTGGATGACCAAAGTGCAATGGATGACCAAGGTGCAGTGGATGACCAAGGTGCAGTGGATGACCAAAGTGCCGTGGATGACCAAGGTGCAGTAGATGACCAAAGTGCAGTGGATGACCAAGGTGCAGTGGATGACCAAGGTGCAGTGGATGACCAAAGTGCAGTGGATGACCAAGGTGCAGTAGATGACCAAAGTGCAGTGGATGACCAAGGTGCAGTGGATGACCTAAGTGTAGTGGATGACCAAAGTGCAGTGGATGACCAAGGTGCAATGGATGACCAAGGTGCAGTGGATGACCACGGTGCACTGGATGACCAAGGTGCCGTGGATGACCAAGGTGCAGTGGATGACCAAGGTGCAGTGGATGACCAAGGTGCCGTGGATGACCAAGGTGCAGTGGATGACCTAAGTGCAGTGGATGACCAAGGTGCAGTGGATGACCTAAGTGCAGTGGATGACCAAGGTGCAGTGGATGACCAAGGTGCCGTAAATGACCTAAGTACAGTTTATGACTAAGGTGCAGTGGATGACCAAGGTGCAGTGGATGACCTAGGTGCAGTGGATGACCTAAGTGCAGTGGATGACCAAGGGAAGTGGATGACCAAGGTGCAGTGGATTGCCTTAGTGCAGTGGATGACCAAGGTGCGGTGAATGACCAATGTGCAGTAGATGACCTAAGTGCAGTGGATGACCAAGGTGCAGTGGATGACCGAGGTGCAGTGGATGACTTAAGTGCAGTGGATAACCAAGGTGCAGTGGATGACCAAGGTGCAGTGGATGACCTAGGTGCAGTGGATGACCAAGGTGCAGTAGATGACCTAAGTGCAAAGGATGACCAAGGTGCAGTGGATTACCTAGGTGCAGTGGATGACTTAAGTGCAGTGGATGACCAAGGTGCAGTGGATGACCTAGGTGCAGTGGATGACCAAGGTGCAGTGGATGACCAAGGTATAGTGGATGACCAAGGGCAGTGGATGGCAAAGGTGCAGTGGATGACCAAGGTGCAGTGGATGGCCTAGGTGCAGTGGATGACCTAGGTGCAGTGGATGACCTAGGTGCAGTGGATGACCAAGGTGCAGTGGATGACCAAGGTATAGTGGATGACCAAGGGCAGTGGATGACAAAGGTGCAGTGGATGACCAAGGTGCAGTGGATGGCCTAGGTGCAGTGGATGACATAGGTGCAGTGGATGACCTAGATGCAGTGGATGACCAAGGTGTCTTAAGTAGCTGACTAAGGTCGCTCATTATTTTTAGTGGATTTTTGTGGGTAATCTCCAGTAAAATATCAGCAGTTTATGTTGTACTTTCTAGGTTATTCTGTCTATTTGGAGCTGAAAATTGGTCATTCTTAGCAAGTAAGGCCCACCCTACCACCACGTAACAAAATTCTAGAATTTATTACTTTTCATTAAGGAACTAATACATTTTAAGAAGATGAAATTATATAAACCTATCAACTATATACTAATTAATTATTATTAAAATGTGTTTCTCTATTGTTCCCTTTTAGATTGTATATGTGGTTATACCTATATACATGTTCTATTCTAAAGCTTCTTCTGAGAATTTTAGTTGGGAAATACTCAGGGGACGGCTGGGAACTCACCAAGCGAAGAGGGGGGGGGGGGCAGGACGGGACGTACGCTATTGTTAGCCTAGGGTCAGTCTGATGACGTCAGCACCATGGGCCTACAGGAGAATGCGATGGGTAGGGTGGAGGCCCGCTGAACAGATCATTGTTAATGGGATTTTTTGTTGTTGAAAATCCCAGCTAAGCTGAACAAAAACCCAAGCAATATATAAGCAAAGAACAAATTAAAAACGCAGACTGTTAAAATGTACAAAATTTATAGTTACAAAAAGAAACATTTATCACTTTTATATAAGGATATATATTTTTTTTAATCGATTCCCCCAAGGCGTCAAAAACCTAGATCTGGGGGAAACCCCCATTATTGGTAACCCTGATTGGCAGCGCTGTCTCCAGGTTGCACCTCTTGCAGTCGATCTCTTGTTTAGGAGATTCAAATGACAAGCGCAGATACACATGTTTATGTTCCGGCTGTTCACGCATGCGTGCTACACGTGTCTCTCTCAACGTTTGCTAACATCCACTTGATGTTGTTGGTGAAACCTAAACTTCTTTCTTACAATCGTCAGGTAGTGACTACAATCTGAACAAATGGCAGCGCAGACATTTCAGCAGGAGTACATGCAAATGCCTCCGATAACAAGGGCATATACGACAGCCTGCGTTTTAACTACATTAGCAGTGGTCAGTACTGTACTGGAGATATTTTGTTTCTGCATTTCATTTCTCAATTTCAGATTGAGGTAAACATCTCCCCAAGTCAGTCAGCTCTGCCCATTTACGCACTAGGTAACTTTTTGTTTATAGTTCGTTAGGCTCGTAAACTTCTGCACCACTTGGTGATGAATGACAAGCTGGATGTTGTGGACAGTGCCGCCGAGCCACAGATAGATCATTACGGTCTCAGGAGAACAAATGGCACTGAGAGGAGTTACAAGGGCATCTGGCTCAACACTCACAAAAGAATGGAGACGGATATACCATCAGAATGTTAACTCATTACTTGCTGCTGTAGACGGGGACAAAGAGCTTATGGAGGTGTCCCGAGTGCTGTGATGTCGATTCCTAATTGAACATATCCTGGTCAACTTTGCTGGAAGGTTTTGGGGGTGTCCTGATGTACTGGTTGCTTGAAATACTTATGTTGTATCTTCCATTAACGTTTTCATTCTGAGACAGAGAATGCATGTGAACTAGTTGTAGCATTCTCGTCGGCGTGGGGTGAGTTAGGGCCAGTCGGTCATGGTTTTGGAGTGTCAGAAGCACTGACGTGCTCGAAAAAATAGGAATATACCACAGGTGATTTCAATGGTGTTGTATATGTCTGCACTTTAAGCTTCAAAACCATGCAGGACTGGCCCTAACATAACCCCCACCCCTCCACACACACACAAGAATGCTGCAACCTAGGTTACATGCATTCTCTTTTTCAGAATTAAAACGTAAATGGAAGACCGCACAGAAAGCTTTTCGAGCAAACAGTACATCGAGACACCTCCGTAACCTTTAGCAAGGTTGACAAGCCTAAGCAAGTACCAATCAAAAGTGACCTAATGTGTAGATAGGCGCGGCTAACTGACCTAGCGAGATCTTCATAAGGTTTACCCAGATTAAATATAAATAATGAGACGGGTCTGCATATCTGAGATTAGAAAACATTTGTATATTCCAGACTCATTTTGTGAGCGAAATTCAAGGGGATAAATCACTAGGTAGGTTTTGGAAACTGCAAAAAGCAAAAGGCGCTGACAGGGCCAGACAGAGTCATGTATGCCCACATCAAGTTTTGAGGGAGATTGATGCTACCAAAGCATCAGAACAGCTTCTGTACCCCAGGATTTTGTGATGCTACCAAAGCATCAGAACAGCTTCTGTACCCCAGGATTGGGTAATCCTACCAAAGCATCAGAACAGCTTCTGTACCCCAGGATTGGGTGATGCTACCAAAGCATCAGAACAGCTTCTGTACCCCAGGATTGGATGATGCTACCAAAGCATCAGAACAGCTTCTGTACCCCAGGATTAGGTGATGCTACCAAAGCATCAGAACAGCTTCTGTACCCCAGGATTGGGTGATGCTACCAAAGCATCAGAACAGCTTCTGTACCCCAGGATTTGGTGATGCTACCAAAGCATCAGAACAGCTTCTGTACCCCAGGATTGGATGATGCTACCAAAGCATCAGAACAGCTTCTGTACCCCAGGATTGGGTGATGCTACCAAAGCATCAGAACAGCTTCTGTACCCCAGGATTGGGTACACAGTTACCTGATCCCACTTCCAGAACCAGGCAAAGATCATTCCAGACTCAGCGGCTTCAGGATTATCACCTTACAGAATACTTTTGGCAAAGTGGTAGAGAAGATTAAGGATTCATTGCTCTCAAGATTATGGCAGCATGAAACAGAATGCTGTTCACAATGTTCCAGCATGTAATCCTGTCGGTGATAGATTATGGACTTGGAAAGTCAGCTGATGAAACTTGAATGCATTCAAAGCATCGCATATGATATCACAATTTCTGAGAATGGAGGTGGAGGGATTGACTGTTGCATTCCCTGGCTTGAATTAGCTGTACACACATGCTGTGATTATCACTGACTCACAGAGCATGTTAAGAGCCATGCCGGTAATTCTGGGATGTACAAGAGATACCCTGGAAGTATGTATGCAATAAATGCTTGCACTGCCTATTATTGCAGATAGGCTCAAAGTTCTGCAGGCTATATCATATCTCAAAGAAGCTGCAGACAAGAAGCACCTCCTGCATGAAGCCCTGGGTAGAGCTAAGGGTCAGGAACTGAAAAGAAGAAGGTCTTAAATGGTGCAAGCTGAAGATACAATCAGACGTGTGCAGGTTTGATAAGTCTGTGCTAGGTGAGGATTGGGTCAAAGTATCCAAGCAAGTTTCAGACCTGTGTAGGGTTCTTATTACTTTAGGTCATGAGTGTGCGGACTTGCTAGCTGGTGCTGTAGAATCAGAAGTTCAACAAATGATTCATGACAATTCCAACCCAAGTGATGTGATTATCTATACAGATGGCTCTGTGTTAAAGGGCAGACGAAGTGCATGAGGTTTTATAGTAAAATCAAATGGACGCAGATTGGTGCAACAAAGCCTCGCATATGATATCACAATTTCTGATAATGGAGGTGGAGGCATTGACTGCTGAAATCAAAAGGGCAATACATTCCCTAGCAAATGACATGACAGCGGATGCTGACAATATTACAGCACAAATGCTCAAAGGAGGAGATGAGACAACCAACCAACAAGTGCTAAGACTTTTAAACAAAATATGGGAAGAGGAAACAGTCCCAGAATAATTGTGAAAATCCCCAAAACATGTAATCGGTAATAATTGAAGGGGAATCACCTTATCTGTTTTATCAAAAACATGTCTACACAGCCCTAAATCCTCAGCCTATCAACCCCCCCCCCCCTCCCCCCCCCCCCCCCCCGTCTACACAGCCCTAAATCCTCAGCCTATCGCGCACGCACCCCCCCCCCCTTTTACACAGCCCGAAATCCTCATCCTATCGTCGCCCCCCCCCCCCTTTTGTCTACACAGCCCTGAATCCTCAGCCTATCACCCCCCCCCCCCTGTCTACACAGCCCTAAATCCTCAGCCTATCACCCCCCCCCCCTTGTCTACACAGCCCTAAATCCTTAGCCTATCACCCCCCCCCCCTGTCTACACAGCCCTAAATCCTCAGCCTATCACCCCCCCCCCCCTTGTCTACACAGCCCTAAATCCTCAGCCTATCACCCCCCCCCCTTGTCTACACAGCCCTAAATCCTCAGCCTATCACCCCCCCCCTTGTCTACACAGCCCTAAATCCTCAGCCTATCACCCCCCCTCCTTGTCTACACAGCCCTAAATCCTCAGCCTATCACCCCCCCCCCTTGTCTACACAGCCCTAAATCCTCAGCCTATCACCCCCCCCCCCTTGTCTACACAGCCCTAAATCCTCAGCCTATCACCCCCCCCCCCCCCCTTGTCTACACAGCCCTAAATCCTCTAGCCTATCACCCCCCCCCCCCTTGTCTACACAGCCCTAAATCCTCAGCCGATCACCCCCCCCCCCCTTGTCTACACAGCCCTAAATCCTCAGCCTATCACCCCCCCCCCCCCTTGTCTACACAGCCCTAAATCCTCAGCCTATCACCCCCCCCCCCTTCCTTGTCTACACAGCCCTAAATCCTCAGCCTATCACCCCCCCCCCCCTTGTCTACACAGCCCTAAATCCTCAGCCTATCACCCCCCCCCCCCCTTGTCTACACAGCCCTAAATCCTCAGCCTATCACCCCCCCCCCCTTGTCTACACAGCCCTAAATCCTCAGCCTATCACCCCCCCCCCCCCTTGTCTACACAGCCCTAAATCCTCAGCCTATCACCCCCCCCCCTTGTCTACACAGCCCTAAATCCTCAGCCTATCACCCCCCCCCCTTTCCTTGTCTACACAGCCCTAAATCCTCAGCCTATCACCCCCCCCCCCCCTTGTCTACACAGCCCTAAATCCTCAGCCTATCACCCCCCCCCCTTGTCTACACAGCCCTAAATCCTCAGCCTATCACCCCCCCCCTTGTCTACACAGCCCTAAATCCTCAGCCTATCACCCCCCCCCTTCCTTGTCTACACAGCCCTAAATCCTCAGCCTATCACCCCCCCCCCCCTTGTCTACACAGCCCTAAATCCTCAGCCTATCACCCCCCCCCCTTGTCTACACAGCCCTAAATCCTCAGCCTATCACCCCCCCTTCCTTGTCTACACAGCCCTAAATCCTCAGCCTATCAACCCCCCCCCCCCCCCCCGTCTACACAGCCCTAAATCCTCAGCCTATCACCCCCCCCCCTTGTCTACACAGCCCTAAATCCTCAGCCTATCACCCCCCCCCCCCTTGTCTACACAGCCCTAAATCCTCAGCCTATCCCCCCCCCCCCCCCCTTGTCTACACAGCCCTAAATCCTCAGCCTATCACCCTCCTGTCTACACAGCCCTAAAAGCTGGTAAATACAGTCTGGACAGTATATGTGTCTCTGTGTGTATAGATGTAAAGATATACAGTTTCTGTGGTTCATATGATCACCTAACAGATCACGGTATTCTATTGTGTTCAGAATATTAGTTGTTTCACAGTGAAAGTTTGCCTGCTTTGGATCTGCACTGATCTTTGTCTCTCAAACTGGTTGTACACTCTCATCTGTTGTTGATCTGTCTCCTCATGTGAATTGAATCTCTCTCTCTACCTCTTGCTTGTCCCTCCACTTTCCCATCCAGTGTGGAGAAGAGCATTAGAGACAGTAATATAGGGAAGGCATGAAGTGAGCTGCTGCAGATGACAACAGAGTTGCTTTGTGTCCTGTGCTCTCTTGAGGCATGGAAGACAAAAGAATGAAGAAAGAAGAGTTTTAATAATATTTCTTATTGCAGTGAGATTCTTCTTTCCACGTGCTTTCTTAACCCAGAAACACTCATTGTGTTTTGTCTAACTTGAAATGTTACAGTATTTTCTCCACTTTCATGAATGTTACTTCCAGTCTTCTTTAGCCCATAACTGTAAAGGTGGGGTAATGGCAAGCTGACACTTTGAATCTGTAGGCAACACAGGCTGCATGATTATCTTTAAACTGAATGACCTAGTGGGCCACAAAGATAGAGATGTGAAGGCCTCAATAAATAATTGGTAATTAGCTTCAAACATTTGAAGAACATACTTTTGATCTGTCTGTCCATCCGTCTGTCTGTCTGTCCATCCGTCTGTCTGTCCATCCATCTGTCTGTCTGTCTTAGTAAAATGCCATGTGGCCACCATTTAGTAAGGAAATTACACTGTGATGTGCTCTAGAAAGATCTTGTCTGTTTAATTTTAGATTCTGTTCAGTTTGTAATATATTTTTCACAAATTATGTTTTCAGCAACTGGATCTGGTCAGTCCGTTCCAGATATATTTTAATCCAGAATTAATATTCAGACAGTATCAGGTATGTAGCTGCCCCTTTGCTGCTGTCAGTGTTATTTGTAAACATTCGTTATTGTTTAGTATTATTACACTTGTGCCAATAATAACTTGTTATCCTTGTGACTGTTATGAGTCCATGTCTGTGGCTCAGGCGTTGCGAATGGGCTTCGTAATGCCGGGATGCGGGTTCGATCCCTGCTGCCGACGGTTTGTCTTGCAGTGGTTTCGACTGTAGTATCGAGAGCCAACCGTCCAGAAAGCAATGGCAAACTACTCGACGTAAATTTGCCAAGAAAAACCACAAAAGCCAGAAAGTGCTGGGGTTGCTTCTGCAACATCCTGTAAAGGATTCGCAACTAATTTAAATTTTAAAAAAAGCCTGTTATAAAGTGATTATGTTATAAATGATTGCTTCTTGAGGTTTATTTGTTTCATACAGCACATCTGAACATGTTATAAATGATTCCTTCTTGAGGTTTATTTGTTTCATACAGTTCATACAGCAAATCTGAACATGTTATTTTATGTTTCAAGTTCATACAGCAAATTTGAACGTTATAAATTATTCCTTCTTGAGGTTTATTTGTTTCATATAGTTCATACAGCAAATCTGAACATGTTATTTTATGTTTCAAGTTCATACAGCAAATCTGAACATGTTATTTTATGTTTTAAGTTCATACAGCAAATCTTAACATGTTATTTTATGTTTTAAGTTCATACAGCAAATCTTAACATGTTATTTTATATGTTTTAAGTTCGTACAGCAAATCTTAAAATGTTATTTTATATGTTTCAAGTTCATACAGCAAATCTTAACATGTTATTTATATGTTTCAAGTTCGTACAGCAAATCTTAACATGTTATTTTATATGTTTCAAGTTCATACAGCAAATCTTAACATGTTATTTTATATGTTTCAAGTTCATACAGCAAATCTTAACATGTTATTTTATGTTTCAAGTTCATACAGCAAATCTTAACATGTTATTTTATATGTTTCAAGTTCGTACAGCAAATCTGAACATGTTATTTTATATGTTTCAAGTTCATACAGCAAATCTTAACATGTTATTTTATATGTTTCAAGTTCATACAGCAAATCTTAACATGTTATTTTATGTTTCAAGTTCATACAGCAAATCTTAACATGTTATTTATATGTTTCAAGTTCATACAGCAAATCTTAACATGTTATTTTATATGGACAAATAAAATTGTATTCTGCATTTCTCAGAATCATTGATTTGTGTAGCCCTGCATGGTCTCGGCTGAGTTCATGAATACTATTGAATTCAAATATTTCACACAGGCCTGTAATGATAGTATCACAAAATGTCATGTTTACTATATTTTCTGTTTCATTATCATTGTCTAACCCTTTAAGGGTGAGATCTCTAGTTAAAAATGTTAAAAACTAGACTTTTCCGTTTACTATGCCTGTTTACTCGCTGCACCAGGTCCTGTAACTGTTGCTAAATATTACCCTGCCTGTTTACTCGCTGCACCAGGTCCTGTAACTGTTGCTAAATATTACCCTGCCTGTTTACTCACTGTGATAGAGGATTAAACAGTGAGTAACTCAAGGGGTGGGATTTAAGTAATGTGATAGAGGATAAAACAGTGAGAAACTCAAGGGGTGGGATTTAAGTAATGTGATAGAGGATAAAACTGTGAGAAACTCAAGGGGTGGGATTTAAGTAATGTGATAGAGGATAAAACAGTGAGAAAATCAAGAGGTGGGATTTAAGTAATGTGATAGAGGATAAAACAGTGAGAAAATCAAGAGCTGGGATTTAAGTAATGTGATAGAGGATAAAACAGTGAGAAAATCAAGGGGTGGGATTTAAGTAATGTGATAGAGGATAAAACAGTGAGAAAATCAAGAGGTGGGATTTAAGTAATGTGATAGAGGATAAAACAGTGAGAAAATCAAGGGGTGGGATTTAAGTAATGTGATAGAGGATAAAACAGTGAGAAAATCAAGAGGTGGGATTTAAGTAATGTGATAGAGGATAAAACAGTGAGAAACTCAAGGGGTGGGATTTAAGTAATGTGATAGAGGATAAAACAGTGAGAAAATCAAGGGGTGGGATTTAAGTAATGTGATAGAGGATAAAACAGTGAGAAAATCAAGAGGTGGGATTTAAGTAATGTGATAGAGGATAAAACAGTGAGAAAATCAAGGGGTGGGAACAAGAGTCTGATGCTGCATATATTTTGAAAAACAAACAAAAAATAGTTTAGCTAGAAAGTCTGTAGATTTTGAATCCACATGAAAACGAGTTTGAGGGTGATCTAAGATAGACAGAGAAATGTGAATAATTTCTTGAAGATATGCAGAGAAATATTACTATATATAAATGTAATATATATGCATACTTATATACATGTGTGTGTATGTATACTGTTGTTGCAAAATGTGTGTGTGTGTGTATATTGATCCATATTTGATATTTGTGATGGCTCTAGTTATGGAGGCTAGTCACCAGTTTCCTGTATTTTGGTCCCATTGGGTTCAACTTCTTGTTCAACATGATATTTGCCTACCGTTACTGCCGGATGCTTGAGGAAGGATCATTCAGAGGCAGAACTGCTGATTTTTTTTTCATGTTTTTGTTTGGTGGCTTCTTCATGATTGTATCCTTTTGTGGGTAAATGTGTGTGAATTGCAGCATATCATCCAGATAAATTGTTGCATCTTCATGTGCTTTTTACAAAATACTTGTAGTTATGGACACCAAAAAGCAAACAAGTCCAGTCAGTAATCAAGCTAGAGTACTCTGTTAGCATGCCTGTATATGGTGCTAGGCTTATATTTTAAAACAAAATTAAATGTAACTTCTACCCCCGCATTATGACGGCAACAAATATCCATACGGGGCTGTTCTATTAAAAATATGCAAACTTCCGGCGACGAACAAATCGCGGCAAAACTAGGATTACCTGACAATTTCAAGAGGCGCAACACTGCAGACGACAATAGCGACCGTTCACACTTTCGAGCGTTTCTGCAAACAATACTAGCAACCATGGACAATTTCGAGACAAGCAACATTACTGATGATAAGAGCCACATGGCGGGGATTCCACGTGCGCCGATGCAGATTATCGTCGTTGTTGTCCTTAAACATGTTGGCATGCGCAAAACGTGGTTACACTCACCGCCGACAGTATCCTCCTGCGCTGCTATGCGCGGCGCGGATGGGGGACTAAACTAGGTGCCTGGGACTCACGAGCAAATTAATTGGAGGAAGTTGCAGGAGATGCTGTAGCTGCTGCTCGTGAGTCCCAGCCATCTAGTTTAGCCCCTACCTGTGCCGCGCGTAGCGGCGCGGGGGATATGGTCGGCGGTGAGGTATACTCACAGAAACAGGTCCGCAGGTAACATATCGCTGAGACCCTGTTAGAGCATTTGTTTCGTTATACAGAGCCGGCATATTTTTAATAGAGCTGAGCCCCGTACGGATATTTGTTGCCGCCATAATGCAGGGGTAGAAGTTTGGAGGAGAGATATTGTCACTGTCATGCCATCTGCCTTCCCTGTCATGCCATCTGCCTTCCCTGTCATGCCATCTGCCTTCCCTGTCGTGTTATCTGCCTTCCCTGTCATGTCATCTGCCTTCCCTGTCATGCCATCTTCCTTCCCTGTCATGCCATCTGCCTTCCCTGTCATGCCATCTGCCTTCCCTGTCATGCCATCTGCCTTCCCTGTCTTGCCATCTGCCTTCCCTGTCATGTCATCTGCCTTCCCTGTCATGCCATCTGCCTTCCCTGTCATGCCATCTGCCTTCCCTGTCATGCCATCTGCCTTCCCTGTCTTGCCATCTGCCTTCCCTGTCTTGCCATCTGCCTTCCCTGTCTTGCCATCTGCCTTCCCTGTCTTGCCATCTGCCTTCCCTGTCTTGCCATCTGCCTTCCCTGTCTTGCCATCTGCCTTCCCTGTCTTGCCATCTGCCTTCCCTGTCTTGCCATCTGCCTTCCCTGTCATGCCATCTGCCTTCCCTGTCATGCCATCTGCCTTCCCTGTCATGCCATATGCCTTCCCTGTCATGTCATCTGCCTTCCCTGTCTTGCTATCTGCCTTCCCTGTCATGTCATCTGCCTTCCCTGTCTTGCCATCTTCCTCAGTGAAGACAGTCTACAGAATCTCTGTTGATCACACCAACAAGGCAGAGGAAAAAAGGTGGAACTCTGACCCTTATAAAGAACAGTATCAGTAAGAAGGAGACAAACGCTAATCTTTGGCCACATAATGAGAAGAGAGGCATTGAAAAACATCGTAAAAACTGAAAACATCAGTGGAAAGAGGGGTAGAGGCAGACCAAGAGAGATGATGCTGGATGGGCTGAAACGATGGCATGGAGGGATATCATCAAGAGAGCTGTTCCAGGCAACCAGGAATCGTGATGTTGGTTATTGGACATTTTCATTGAATGTTTAACATTGAATATTGGACATTTTTATCAAATGTTTAACATTGGAGAACTTTTATTTGAGTTTTCTTTTACTGTTAAAACTTCAGGGTCTTTTTGTTTTCAAAACATTATTAATATTGTGCATGTTTGTCTCCCCCCCCCCCCCCCCCCCCCCCCTCCCCCACAATCCTGGCCGTCCTTTATGTGAGAAACATTGGGGACATTCCATTGTCTGGTCACTAACACTAGCCATATTTTATCCTCCATGTTTGCAGCAGAAATTGTTTTTATTGTGCACTTTCTAATATCCTTTGTCGGTTAGGTTACATTGTGTTTTACAGACGTATTTAGTTTTAAACTACCAGTTTCTGATAAACGTCACCCTTAACCTACATTCAGATTATGGCACTGTTTGTGAACCTTGTGTTCTTAGGCAGTGCATTTACTATTATGTTGGTTTATGTTTGGAGCAGACGAAATCCTTACATACGGCTGAATTTCTTTGGTTTGATGAATTTTCAGGTGAGATCATATTTGTATTATTGATATCAGTTCAGTTAGTTGTGTATCCTTTACAGGACGATGCAGAACCAACCCCAGCTTTTTTTGGCTGTTGTGATTTTCCTAGGCAAGTTTATGTCCAGTAGTTTGCCATTGCTTTCTGAACGGTTACTTCCCGATACCACTGTCAAAACCAGCGCAAGGCCTGCAGCTGGGATCGAACCCTGACATTACAAAGCGCCTTCATAACGCCTAAGTCACAGACGCCGACATTTTGATAGGAGGGTATTAATTTACTTTGTTCTCTAAAACTGTGTATCAGCTGATATTCTATCTGTCCGTGCCATGTTACATGACTGTTCAATACCCTCTCTAACTGCCTTCTTTTTTTTTTTATCATAAATTCTACAATCAACTATATTCTACTTACATAACATGGTTAATACCATGCTACTAGCCATTTTTATTTGTGTGTTGACTTGTTTCAAAACATTTAGATGGCTTATATTGGTTCTCAGTGCTATGTTTAAAATGTACCTGCAGTGAAAGTGAATTACTTTTATTGAAAATGATGATTTTCATAACTTAGTTAGATGGTCCAGATTTGGTCTATTATCTACCATCCCCGTTTGGGTTCCAAGGCTCTGATATGAAGTTGTGGTGCATGTGCCTGAGAGGCAGTGAACCAACAGTCTGCAAACAAATAAGCCAGATCTGTAAAATGGATGTGCACACAACACACCGGTTCTGGGGAAAATACTTAGGTCCAGAAGGGACAAACAACCAGAACTTTCTGCCAGAGTTTACAGCCGGGGAATGCAAAGAAGATTATCTACCATAAGTTACTGACATTGCTCGTCTTTGTGACAGTTGACGAGATACTTGAAAGTAAGCTTTGATTCCTGCACAGTTTTAAAATATAACAAGAAAACCATTTGAAAATGGGCTAAGTGCTTCTGTGTTGCACAATGTACATGATAGGAATTGTGCGTTTATTAGTAATCAGTCATCTCTTGATGGATCTAAATGGTTTGTTTGACACAGGCACCATTTTTACCATGGGTTCTGCTCGGATTTTCATTACTTCTGGGAAATTCAGTCATTATTGATCTTATGGGTAAGTTCATGTGTGTATCTTTGTGTATATCTCATCATTAATACGGATAAGCTAAACATGTATAGGATATAATTACCATACACAAGTGTATGAAGCGGACAGGGCTGTAGTATACACACGTAAGTAGAAAAACAGTGTTTACAGTTGATACATAAACACTTTTAGCAGACACAACTGAGACAGATTAATAATTTAAATCCTTTCTTTCTTCAGTGTGTAGAATTTGTTGTTTCTTTGAACTAAAGGAAGAAACAGTTTACGGAAAACTAATTAAATCCACATTTGTCTTGAAATAAAAGATTAAGTTGAAATCAATGTGTTTGTGAGCGGAAAGGATGGGGAGCATCAGGTAGACCAAAAACAAGACAGAACAAACTCTACAACAGCACCATGTGTCTGTGGTCCAGTGGGTGAGGGAGTCTGTTTAAAACAAAGTGGGAGAGATGGAAGAGAGAAAATCCCTTGCAAGGTTCAAATCTGTACAGAAGGCTGTGTAAGGTGCTTGTAAATGCCAGGATATGACCATTGCAATAAAGACCAAACATGGAAAAAGTTTCATTGCAGGACACTGCCACACCTGAGTCTGTATACGGAACACTGTCCTTCTCTAGAGAGGGGAAGAAACAAGTCTTTTGGATACAATTTTCTCTTGACCATAATCTTGGAAATGAATGGATGTCTTTGCCTGCTGGGTACCAGTTATGTAGAGTTCATCATCACACTCATTAAAAATTACAGGGAACATTATCCAGATATAAATACTTTGGTCAAAGCATGATTGATGGAAACATAAAAATAGGTAATGTGGCTAACTGGGTGGGTCAGTGGTTCAGGCGAGCACAGTGCATGGGTATTCATGTGGAGCTCAGGGGGGGAAACTCAGTGAGATGAGTGACACCTTTGCTATTACAACAGAAAGCTGCACACTGGAGACTGGCTGTAGCAAAGACTTTAGCATGATAGGTACTGAAGTGTTCACACATGCGTGCATCCTGACTCACATGATAGGTACTCAAGTGTTCACACATGCATGCATCCTGACTCACATGATAGGTACTCAAGTGTTCACACATGCGTGCATCCTGACTCACATGATAGGTACTCAAGTGTTCACACATGCGTGCATCCTGACTCACATGATAGGTACTCAAGTGTTCACACATGCGTGCATCCTGACTCACATGATAGGTACTCAAGTGTTCACACATGCATGCATCCTGACTCACATGATAGGTACTCAAGTGTTCACACATGCGTGCATCCTGACTCACATGATAGGTACCCAAGTGTTCACACATGCGTGCATCCTGACTCACATGATAGGTACTCAAGTGTTCACACATGCATGCATCCTGACTCACACGATAGGTACTCAAGTGTTCACACATGCATGCATCCTGACTCACACGATAGGTACTCAAGTGTTCACACATGCGTGCATCCTGACTCACACGATAGGTACTCAAGTGTTCACACATGCGTGCATCCTGACTCACATGATAGGTACTCAAGTGTTCACACATGCATGCATCCTGACTCACATGATAGGTACTCAAGTGTTCACACATGCATGCATCCTGACTCACATGATAGGTACTCAAGTGTTCACACATGCGTGCATCCTGACTCACATGATAGGTACCCAAGTGTTCACACATGCGTGCATCCTGACTCACAAGATAGGTACTCAAGTGTTCACACATGCATGCATCCTGACTCACACGATAGGTACTCAAGTGTTCACACATGCATGCATCCTGACTCACATGATAGGTACTCAAGTGTTCACACATGCATGCATCCTGACTCACACGATAGGTACTCAAGTGTTCACACATGCATGCATCCTGACTCACACGATAGGTACTCAAGTGTTCACACATGCGTGCATCCTGACTCACACGATAGGTACTCAAGTGTTCACACATGTGTGCATCCTAACTCACTCAGTGATAATGCTTTATCAGACAAAAATAGATTTCATTGTTGAATGCATTGGGAATGGCTTGTTTAAGCTTCTGTATGCCTGGAAAATGAAAAATCCTGATACATGACAAGGCAGATGTGGTCAAGGCCCTTTGGGAGCAAGCAACGGAATCAGTAGAGATAGAAGATTATTATGGCCTGAAGAGAATAAGGCACCTGGGTGTAACCAGAGGCTGGCTCACTACACTCAAAGGAAAGACAAGAAGGACTTTTAACCAGATTGTGACCAGTACCATCAGTATTGGAACTCTGCGCTGGCTGCTGAAGATAAGGACAGAGCATGCATGGGAATGCCCCCCGTGCTGTGATGTCAATTCTTGATTCAACTCAACTCTTGATGCCTGGTCGTGTGGCTGTTTGAGGTAGTGAGATTGCAGATTATCTGGTGGGTGCTGCAGTTACTCTGGCACTGGATAGGAGCAATCTCAACAATGCAAATCATAACAAGAGTTACAGCGCAGACGTGACTCCATATCCCCATCAAATTCTGTGGGTATGGAGATGAAACCTGGAAGGACTAGACATTAATATTTCACAGAAGACTCAGCTTTTGTGATTAATCAACAGAGATGGCATGACCAGTTATTTTATGCTCGTAGAGCTATGGATGAGGAAGATCAGAGCATATATGTGCACTGTGATGATATAGTCCTTACTTTCAGTTACAATGATTACACATTTTCTTTCAAATAAATAATATTTCTCTAACTTCTGCAGGTATTGCAATAGGGCATGTGTATTTTTTCTTGGAAGATGTGTTTCCACAACAACAAGGAGGATTTAAAGTTTTAAGAACACCAGCATTCTTGTAAGTAACCTCACACCACAGCTAGTTAAGTTAGCACTAGTCATATAAGCATTGTCTCAAAATATTTTGTTTAAAAAAGATACATTATTACAGTACACTGTACCATTGTTGTTGTCTATTTATTTTTTAGTTCTCAGACCGTTTATATTATTAACAGATGGCATTGCTGTTAGGTGTTAGTTTTGTATCATTCGTCGGCATCTTCTTCTTCTTCACTTTCTGTTTTACCACTTCATGTGTCAAGGGAGATACAATGTTCTGCTTCTTTCTGTCTTGACCAGAAGCACATCATGCCACTGTAGAGTTTTTCAGTTGTTATTTTTCGATCTTGTTCTTGGTCCACCTTGTGCTCTTTGTCCATCTCCTTTTAGTGTATGCCTTGTGTATTATGGCATCACAAAGCATTCTAAGCAGGCAAACCATTTGATTTGTTTCTCTTTTATGACCTCATTCCTGATTTTCATCTCTTCTGGTCACTGCTGCAGCCCTTCTCAAACATCTGATTTCTGTGGTTACTAATGTTCTTGTCTGGTTTGTTGTGACTGGCCATGTCTGTCACTGATAGCAGAAGGTGGGAATGACTATGACTGTCTTGTCATACAAGTTGACTTCTTCAGTACATCAAATACAAGTCATGGTAAAAGTGTTGACTACTGTGACTTGTGATTGACTTGTGTTTATTTTGTCTTGTCAAACAGTTTTTACAAATGACTCATGTTAGGGACAGAGTTATCTTGTGGTAGTTTGCTGGGAGAAAGGACGGATATATGGAGGTCTACGTGCATATGAGGAAGAAGGGTAATCTGCTATTTGATGTTAATTAGGAAAAGTATGAAGGCTCATAGTTAAGTGCCAACTTCATAGCACTCTGGGCATTTCCATAAATACTCCTTTCCCATCTTCAGCAGCAAGTGCAGAGTTCCAGTACTAATTATGTAAGTTGTAGCTTAAATATCAATTCATCTTGCCATTTCTCTTAAGCATTGAGTGTTGAATAGATTCTAGGTTCGCTTGCATTTACATCACTGTTTTGTTCCCAGGTTAGAATTGTCATGAATCAATTGTTCAGTTTCCACCTTTGCAGCACCTAGGGGCAACTCCATGCACTTCTGGCCCAATATGATTATTACCTTCTACAAGTCTACTTTCTGCTCCTGTATTTTCACTCTGTCCTCTCCTTCATAAACTGAAAGTCTCAAGCATGGACACTTGTTTGTCTGTCTTCTGCTTGAGCCATTGAAGACTTCACAGCTTGTCAGCCTAAGTTACATTCTGGGTTTTCTGCAGCAAATGTTTTTTTTTTCTCTGCAGTTGTTCTGAAATGTGACCGTGCTGGCAGTACAGCATCTTTAACCTGTCTTCAATAGTCTGCAACACAAGGATGTATCTCATACACATTACTAAGAAAGAAATATCTTGTGCATCTTTAACCTGTCTTCAATAGTCTGCAACACAAGGATGTATCTCATACACACTACTAAGATATCTCTTTCATCTTCATTCCACATGTAGTCTAAACTCACTAGCTGGCTCTTTGAGACAATGAGCACTTCAAGTTCATAATGTCACTGGCTTGGTTGTGTGCTGATATATTTCTGCTACAATCTTGTGTCAGCTGAGCCCCTTAATTCATATTCTTGCAACTACTTCTTTAGAGGACCCCAGTCTGCATGTCTTGTTGATGTTGCTGCCATGAATTGTGAGGCTTGGGAAGTCAGCCCTAACAAAACTATTGTCCATATGTGACCTGTTCTGGATTTATAACACCACTCACCCAGTAACTTTGTCTACTCTAGCTCTAAAGATGTTTGTTCCCTATGTTTTTTCCCTATGTTTGTTCCCTCTGTTTGTTTCCTAACTCTACCTTGTCTGTATCTAAGAACTTCACAGGATTATGTACAGTATTTACAATTTTGTTTCTTCAGAAAATATTTATTAGATCCTCCTGCCGATCAAGATGACTACAATCCTCTGCCAGAAGACAATAATGGATTTAACAGAGGATTTCGACACAGGCAAGATCAAGGTGAACAGCAAGATCAATGAGAACCTCCGTTTTTGTTACCTGAATACAAAAATACAATGTGCATAAATACAGTGACATGTGCTTCCAGTTGTTGCACCTATCCATGCCTGTGAATAATCTGCAAACTATCTACCTAACTTAAAACCAATTTTTCCATCAGTACTGCCTGGCTGAGAAGTTACTATGAAACTGAACATGTTCTGTTCACTCTGTATGACAGTGGACAAGGCACACAAGATAAACACATTTTGAATGCCTGCCTTTGAAATAGTTATCACAGATCTCTGTTGAAATGTATGAGGTTGTAGATTTATTGGAAACATGCAAAATCTAAATATCAAACATAAGATGCAGGCAATCACCTGACAAAATATATTGAAACATTTAAACAAAAAATGGGAGACCATTTCTTTTATCTCATTATTGTTTAACAAGTGAGACTAGTGCTTCTTGCTTCTGTAAAGTACACATTGAACTGCCTTAAACAGTTTGATTACAATTGAAGGCTACCATGTATTTTATATTGATATAGATGGATAGTCGAATAACAAATGTTGCATTATGTGCTCCTGTCACTTACCTATCCCAGTAGCCACATTATTCATCTGTAATATACCATGGATCTTTCTGAGCCCTAGTGAAGGGATATATGTGTTTCTGAGCAGCATATTTAGTGAAGAGATATAGTTGCTCACCTTCCACATCCTTGTTTCCCAACACGTGTGATTGGTGACCGGACAGTGTTAATTGTGTGTGCTTGATGGGGACAACCGCAGGGATGCAGTTGTGAAACTTATTGGAATTACATTACTTGAATTGTACTCATGAATTTTATTTGCTGCCAATAAAAAGATAATTACATAACAGCTCATTGAATAATTTTGTCAGTGTTCTTTCTTTTTTCTTGTTAATAAATTAGGCATTGTCCAGAGTAAGTGGATGTTTGAATAAAATCTGTGCTGTCTGGGGGCTGGCTTCAGTGCAGCCAGTTCTGTCTTTAGGAGTATTACTCGGGAAGACTCCAGTCTCTTCCATGGTGTGACTCATTTTTATGTGAGAAAACCATAAAAAGGTGCTGGGTGAAGTAATCTACTAGTCTGTGTGTATAACAAGTGTTGGGTGAAGTGCAAAAGAAGTGCTTGGAGTTTCTTAGCAAAAGTTCATGCTAGACATTTGGTACAGGAGAGCCTAGCATATGATTAACATCCAGAGTGAGGGATAGACGTATAGAGGGAGCATACGTCTATCAGGAAAACATGATAGGTTTTACCGGGAAGTAGCCTGATGGATCCGAAAATGTTGACGGCATGGTTGGTGTCCTTGACAAATGAAAGGAGACTGGTGACAATCGGTTGGAAAATACTATCTAAAAATTCAGAAAGATACACCGTGGGACAAGAGCACGCAGATACAATGGGACGTCCAGGGTTGTTGGGCTTATGGATCTTAGGCGGCAAGTACATACACGGTTTGCCAAGTTGGCTGTCAAAAACAAGCATATTGTTGGCCTGCTTAGGAAGAGTACCCTGTGAAATAAATGATTGTAACGTGTCCTTGACTTTCTTATTGTTGGAGACTGTGGGGTCGTCCCTTCTGGCGGAATAGAAAACGGGGTTTCCGAGTTGGGTACTGGCTTCCTCAATATAAAGATCCTTCCTCCAAACCACTACAGTGCCCCCTTTGTCAGCTGATTTTATAACAATATCGTTCCTCTTTCTGAGGGAGGAGAGTGCCCGCCATTCACCTTTGGAGAGGTTGGATTTAGGTAAAGGCCTTTGTTCCAACTGTTGGATAGTATGGAGCGTGTGGCTGATGTATAGATCAAGCACCTTAGATTTACCAGCAGGAGGAATCCACTGTGAACTCTCCATGCCTGTTCTACTTCGTGGGTCCACAATGGAGGCTGCACAAAAGCAGAGGTGGTGGTTCTGCTGCATACTTTCTGTCAAAGGCGTCCAAGAAGGGTACTGCCCCTCTCATACTTGCACGTCTTGCACGTTCTCACAGCCCTGATCTTGCTAGCTTTAGAAATCAAGACTGAGCATGGCATATGGTCACTCCCATGATCGCCTAGGACACTTCACTTTGTGTCCAGCACTGCTGACTGGGTAACTAACGTCAAATCAATGGCCGTGTCTGCATCTCCAGGTCTCATTGTCATTCTAGTTGCCCTACCGTCATTTATACAGACTACCTCTGCATCTAGCATAGCCTTCGCTAATGAATTTCCTCGCCTATTTTCCCCACTACTGTCCCATTCTCTGTTCCACGCATTGAAATCCCCACAGATGAGAAGCCTATTACCAGGGATTTCCTCCAACTCTTTGAGCCAGTCCTAATGTTCCTTTGTGACAAGGTATTCAAGAGCAGCGTAAACACTTAATAAATTCCACGTTGTTACCCCATTATCTATCTGTATGCCTTGAACGTCTAGTGTACTTTGATTCCACCCTAGTATTGCCTGCCTGCTAGGGAAAAGGTAGGGAATGTCCTGACAGACTCCATACGCCTGGCGCCACCCCACCCACTAACCAGGTGTTCCACACTCATGACTGTATAACCCACAGTCATTCAGCCCATAGGCAAGTAGGTCCACCGTAGGCTTACGTTTTTTTAAATCCTATAGATCCGTTGTGTTTTGTGTGTCTTTGGTCACACATAACAGTCTTGACTGTAGATACTTGGCAGCAAACTTTAACAGCTCCAACATATTAAGAGAGGTGAACTACAATACAGAAATAAAATATTCTATGTTCTACAATGTATGCTAAAATCAAAGTCTCAATGAAGAAAGGATACATGGTCAGGGAGCGGAGAAAGCCAGCAGTGACTATTTAACACCACGATGCTGAGCTTGTCAAGCTCTGAGACCCAGGTTTACCAACAGTCAGCACATTAGGAGTGTTCTAACCCAGATCTCCCACTTGAGAGCCCAGTGTTCTAGCCTAGATCTCCCACTTAAGAGCCCAGTGTTCTAACCCAGATGTCCCACTAGAGAACCCAGTGTTCTAACCCAGATGTCCCACTAGAGAACCCAGTGTTCTAACCCAGATGTCCAACTTAAGAGCCCAGTGTTCTAACCCAGATGTCCCGCTTGAGAGCCCAGCGTTTTAGCCCTTCGGCCTGCTACAACTAAAACAATAAACTACAAAGAAGGCACTAAACTGGTGCCTGCCCAGAATAGAGACAATCCAATGGTGTGATAGAGTCAGTAATGTGGAGCTTTGGTAGAAAACTAAAGAAATTCTCATGAGTTGAGAGGTGAAGAAAAAAGGTGCTGGTGTTGGATAGAACACCAGAAAACCTCAACATGAACTAGAAAGTTTGTGCATGGATACAAGGGCGGACAATAAAACAAAACCTAAACATGAACTAGAAAGTTTGTGCATGGATACAAGGGCGGACAATAAAACAAAACCTCAACATGAACTAGAAAGTTTGTGCATGGATACAAGGGCGGACAATAAAACAAACATAAGGAAGGGAACTAGGGAGTGAAGTTAAAAAGATGGAAAGGAACAAAGGGCCGGCTGCATGGGTTGGGGCAATCTAGTGTCAGGTGGTCAAGTGTCTATGCACCACTGGGGGGAACAAGGGGCGAGCTGCATGGGTTGGGGCAATCTAGTGTCAGGTGGTCAAGTGTCTGCACCACTGGGGGGAACAAGGGGCGGGCTGCATGGGTTGGGGCACTCTAGTGTCAGGTGGTCAAGTGTCTATGCACCACTGGGGGGAACAAGGGGCCGGCTGCATGGGTTGGGGCACTCTAGTGTCAGGTGGTCAAGTGTCTGCACCACTGGGGGGAACAAGGGGCGAGCTGCATGGGTTGGGGCAATCTAGTGTCAGGTGGTCAAGTGTCTGCACCACTGGGGGGAACAAGGGGCGAGCTGCATGGGTTGGGGCAATCTAGTGTCAGGTGGTCAAGTGTCTGCACCACTGGGGGGAACAAGGGGCGAGCTGCATGGGTTGGGGCACTCTAGTGTCAGGTGGTCAAGTGTCTGCACCACTGGGGGGAACAAGGGGCCGGCTGCATGGGTTGGGGCACTCTAGTGTCAGGTGGTCAAGTGTCTGCACCACTGGGGGGAACAAGGGGCCGGCTGCATGGGTTGGGGCACTCTAGTGTCAGGTGGTCAAGTGTCTGCACCACTGGGGGGAACAAGGGGCGGGCTGCATGGGTTGGGGCACTCTAGTGTCAGGTGGTCAAGTGTCTGCACCACTGGGGGGAACAAGGGGCGGGCTGCATGGGTTGGGGCACTCTAGTGTCAGGTGGTCAAGTGTCTGCACCACTGGGGGGAACAAGGGGTGGGCTGCATGGGTTGGGGCACTCTAGTGTCAGGTGGTCAAGTGTCTGCACCACTGGGGGGAACAGGGTTATAGAGAAGAGAAAGCAGCCAGCATGCTATACTGGGTTCATTATGTGGCAGGAGTGGCACTCAAAGATGAAGCAGCCAGTCACACAGCATAACTAAATAAATGAACACTTAACTGACAGACCTCATCATATTTTACTAAATAAAACACAAATTCATTTAGGCACAGAAAAAAAACTATCTTGTTTCAATCAATCATCTGCAGCAAAACTATCTTGTTTCAATCATCCGCAGCTGTTTCTTTTTCAGCTTCTTGACTTTTGTGCTCTTGATCTAAGAAGAAAAAAATGAAAACATGGTCTAACATCTCTCAGGGGGTTTGGTCATGTCTAACATCTCTCAGGGGGTTTGGTCATGTCTAACATCTCTCAGGGGGTTTGGTCATGTCTAACATCTCTCAGGGGGTTTGGACATGTCTAACATCTCTCAGGGCGGTTTGGACATGTCTAACATCTCTCAGGGGGTTTGGTCATGTCTAACATCTCTCAGGGGGTTTGGTCATGTCTAACATCTCTCAGGGGGTTTGGACATGTCTAACATCTCTCAGGGCGGTTTGGACATGTCTAACATCTCTCAGGGGGTTTGGTCATGTCTAACATCTCTCAAGGGGTTTGGACATGTCTAACATCTCTCAGGGGGTTTGGTCATGTCTAACATCTCTCAGGGGGTTTGGACATGTCTAACATCTCTCAGGGAGTTTGGTCATGTCTAACATCTCTCAGGGGGTTTGGTCATGTCTAACATCTCTCAGGGGGTTTGGTCATGTCTAACATCTCTCAGGGGGTTTGGACATGTCTAACATCTCTCAGAGGATTTGGACATGTCTAACATCTCTCAGGGGGTTTGGTCATGTCTAACATCTCTCAGAGGGTTTGGCCAGCTTGCTTTCAATGCAGTCAGCAACTAAGTTAGCGCAGCTTGATTTCACTGCAGTCAGCAACTAAGTTAGCGCAGCTTGATTTCAATGTAGTCAGCAACCAAGTTAGCACAGCTTGCTTTTAATGCAGTCAGCAACCATGTTAGCACAGCTTAATTTCAATGCAGTCAGCAACCATGTTAGCGCAGCTTGCTTTTAATGCAGTCAGCAACCATGTTAGCACAGCTTAATTTCAATGCAGTCAGCAACCATGTTAGCGCAGCTTGCTTTCAATGCAGTCAGCAACTAAGTTAGCACAGCTTGCTTTTAATGCAGTCAGCAACTAAGTTAGCGCAGCTTGATTTCACTGCAGTCAGCAACCAAGTTAGCGCAGCTTGATTTCAATGCAGTCAGCAACCAAGTTAGCGCAGCTTGATTTCAATGCAGTCAGTAACCATGTTAGCACAGCTTAATTTCAATGCAGTCACTTTCACACACCCCTCCCAACTTATTCTGATTTAATTTAGCTTTGTCAGTTTTAAAAGGATCCTTGTCCATACTTTGAGACGCACTGGACATATAGACCTTGACTTATATTTTAGCCTAACTGACGAGAATGTTCATGTAGATCAACTAGTATATGAGTTTCAAAAAATTAAGGAAAATTTAGAGACAAATATCTTACCGGCTGTGTTATTTCTGACTTTCTTTCATTTAAGAGTTTCCGCTTTTTGTTTGCCTCTGCCCGCATCCTGTTCAACTGAAAAATGATCACACAATGTTAAACTGTTTAATCAAATGGGCTATCAACCTAAGGAAATATCACTGAAATACTGTCCTGAAAATAAAAGATTGTAATGAAAAGATAAATACATATGCATTTAAAAAATTAAATTATTATAAATAAAAGTAAAATCAAGGCATACAAATATATCAGAAGTGTTCATCTGAAACCCGTTTGATTGTAAACCATATTGATTCCATCTGCATCTGTGTGAAACCGTTGCCCTTTGAGAGCATTTTGGAGGCCTCATCAAATGAAACACTGTATGGTAACAAATCAGGATTTCATGGTTGTTGCAGAATTTCCTACTTCTGTGCTAAGGTGTCTTCTTCTTCAGCATTCAGAGCCCTTGAGGTTCAGTGCTGCAGATATCACAGCCTCCATTTATCTCTTTGATTGGCCTTCTCTTTCCAGTTGGTGACACCAAGTGTTTGCAGATCTGAATGGATATTATCTTTCTATCGTGGTCTATGACCATTCATCTCTTCTCAGTCATCTGACATTCTTTCAATATGTCCCAACCATTTCAGTCTATCAGCTAACATGTGTATGCTCGAACTGTGGAAGACTTTTGTTCATGTCAGTGGGTCTAGCTAGCCACCCTGGCCATGGGCTGTCATGTCAGTGGGTCAAGCTAGCCACCCTGGCCATCTCCATGGGCTGTCATGTCAGTGGGTCTAGCTAGCCACCCTGGCCATCGCCATGGGCTGTCATGTCAGTGGGTCTAGCTAGCCACCCTGGCCATCGCCATGGGCTGTCATGTCAGAGGGTCTAGCTAGCCACCTGTCATGTCAGTGGGTCTAGCTAGCCACCCTGGCCATCTCCATGGGCTGTCATGCCAGTGGGTCAAGCTAGCCACCCTGGCCATCTCCATGGGCTGTCATGTCAGTGGGTCTAGCTAGCCACCCTGGCCATGGGCTGTCATGTCAGTGGGTCTAGCTAGCCACCCTGGCCATCGCCATGGGCTGTCATGTCAGTGGGTCTAGCTAGCCACCCTGGCCATCGCCATGGGCTGTCATGTCAGTGGGTCTAGCTAGCCACCCTGGCCATCTCCATGGGCTGTCATGCCAGTGGGTCAAGCTAGCCACCCTGGCCATGGGCTGTCATGTCAGTGGGTCTAGCTAGCCACCCTGGCCATGGGCTGTCATGTCAGTGGGTCTAGCTAGCCAACCTGGCCATCTCCATGAGCTGTCATGTCAGTGGGTCTAGCTAGCCACCCTGGCCATCTCCATGGGCTGTCATGTCAGTGGGTCTAGCTAGCCACCCTGGCCATGGGCTGTCATTTCCATGTCTCCTGACAGCACAATAAAAAAATATCGGCTGGACACACGCAAAGGTGCCTACAGCAACCAAAAAATTAGTGTTGAAAATTCTCTCTTCTTTCGTTCGCTTGAAATAAATTATCTATATCTGCAGTGTTGTCTATAGTGTGAACTTTACTGCCTTTTGTAATTCACTCAGCGAGGCATAAAGTTTGACTTCCACTGATGTTTCTTTTGGCCAAAAGTTTTGCCTTGATATGTTGTATTTGGGATCTGCAATGTTGTCTCAGGTGTCAATCCCCATGTGCAAATAGCTGTTTCTTCACCGATTTTAAATTTTGTGTACATGTGGCTGCAAAGTTGATCGTGTCCTGTTCTAAGGCGTAGAATAAAAACTTGTTCTGGTCTGTCCATAAAATGGTAATCATCTTGTGAGGGGTTTTGGTGACTTTCTGATTTATTTGAATATTCTCTTTTTATGCTGATAACAGACTGGTACGTCAGGTTGTTCTTTATTAGCACCTTCCTTAGCTAGTTTATCAGCTCTTTCATTTCCGGAAACTTCACAGTGAGATGGTATCCACTGCATAGTTTCCTTACAACAATTGCCTAGTTTAAAGAGTAGGGTTTCTATTTCAGGTAGGTTTCCAGATTGGAGTGCCTGAAGCACCACACTTGCATATGTCAGAAATACCACGGGTTGTGAAATATGACGTATATTTAACAGTTTCTCTGCTGCTATTTTGAAGGCTTGAACTTCTGCATCATAACTGTGACAGTACTTTCCTGTAGGTATTTTGGCTGTATATATGGTATTATTTGGATGCTCAAAATACACTCCTTCTCTTCCACTGCTGCTTGTGTTTTGTGCTGACCCATCCGTAAAGACACGAACCCAAAGATGATGTGGGTATTCGTCTTTAAGTAGAGCAAGGGTGGATGTTTTACACTGCACACTGTTTTGTTCTTCCTTGTCGAATACTCCTTTCACCTCTGTCTGGGTGTGTATGGGCAACTTATAATCCTTTTTCCAAGGGTCTGATCTGAAATAGCATATAAGGGACTATCAGTTGCAGGCAGATCATTGGTTTGCAGGCAGATCATTGGTTTGCCTGCAGAGTCTTTGGGCCTGGTGGTTAAAACTGCTTCTTTTGACTTGAACAATGATCTACACGTGAATCCCTCAAGGCAAGGAATCCAAGGAAACATGCTAAGACAGATCCAATTCTCCTTACACAACAGGGAAACTCTTGATGGCCTGCTGAGAAGAAAAGTGTTGCTTCATGAATAAGTACCACAGGAAGGAGTCATCTCTGCATCTTTCTTGTTTATATCAATGACCTGATAAAAGACCTCCCTATAGAAATGAAATTTGCCCTGTACAAAGATGATTTGGCACTCTGATGTACTGATGAAAACACCAGTCACAAATCTAAGAATGCAGCGAGCAACAGATCTCTTAATGACATGGACAGAAAAGTGGCATGTTGCTATCAACACAGACAAAACATCCACAACACTTTTCTCTTCTTACCCCAGAAACAAAGCTTCCCCACTTATCTTGGGATGACATTTGATAAAAGGCTCACATGGAGCAAACATATAGAATATGTAGAAGGGAAAGCCACGAGACAATGACTACTTAGAAAACTGGCAGGTAAAGGTTCAGGAGTAAATGAAAAAAACTAAAAAGGTTAATAAAGGTTTGGAAGTTAAGAAACAAATTCCCCAGTGGTACATCTCATGAGTATAGTAAATACTGTTCTTTTCTTCAGATGTGAGAAGAATAAATAGTATAGTCTAAACAACACATTGTTCTATTAACATGTCTAGCTGTGTGGTACGCACACCAGCTACGCCAGAAGACTTGTTAATCAACATAGAACTGGTACTATTAGCCATCGGACATTGGGGTTCATACTGAGGGGAGGATCTGAGCACCTATGGACATGTCCGGAGTGCAATGAGGATAACCCAACTAACTAACTAACTAACTAACTAGCTGTGTGGTATGTTCAGTTTGAGTATTCAGAATTCTCCTAACAGGCACCTGGTGGGAGTTTGCAAAAAACAATACAATGAGAAGGGTCATGGGGTGACAATAAACAATACAATGAGAAGGGTCATGGGGTGACAATAAACAATACAATGAGAAGGGTCATGGGGTGACAATAAACAATACAATGAGAAGGGTCATGGGGTGACAATAAACAATTCAATGAGAAGGGTCATGGGGTGACAATAAACAATTCAATGAGAAGGGTCATGGGGTGACAATAAACAATACAATGAGAAGGGTCATGGGGTGACAATAAACAATTCAATGAGAAGGGTCATAGGGGTGACCATAAATAATACAATTAGAAGGGTCATGAGGTGACAATAAACAATACAATGAGAAGGGTCATGGGGTGACAATAAACAATTCCATGAGAAGGGTCATAGGGGTGACCATAAACAATTCAATGAGAAGGGTCATAGGGGGTGACAATAAACAATACAATGAGAAGGGTCATAGGGGTGACAATAAATAATACAATGAGAAGGGTCATAGGGTGACTATAAACAATACAATGAGAAGGGTCATGGGGTGACAATAAATAATACAATTAGAAGTGTCATGAGGTGACAATAAACAATACAATGAGAAGGGTCATAGGGGTGACAATAAACAATTCCATGAGAAGGGTCATAGGGGTGACCATAAATAATACAATTAGAAATGTCATGAGGTGACAATAAACAATACAATGAGAAGGGTCATGGGGTGACTATAAACAATACAATTAGAAGGGTCATGGGATGAAATATTTAACTATGAAATTCTCACTAGATAGGTGAGAACATATATCCTACTCTTTGAGAAGACCAGTTAAGGACATTTATTCATGAGCCAAATCTAGGCTAGTTCTTGAATATCTGTGACTGTGGCAATCCTTATTAGGAGAGGCATACAATACTAGACTTGTTTACTCATAGTTGTCTTGAGTGTAGGGAACTTGGCTCAGGACTACCAATGAGGACTGGAGCATTTCACATGTGATAGTAACTTTCTAACTGTTGGTTTGGTCATTGTTGTGTCAGTGGACGGCCAAGATCTACATTATTTGAATATTATAAAATTGTACATACTTGTTTCTTTTTAACTTTCTCTTCAGTAAGATGCTCTTGAAATTCTTTAATCTTTCTTTTTTCCGTTTTCAGCTGCATTTTCTCAGCCCAAGTTGTCTTCAGCCGCTTAATCTGCTTGCACTGTGAATACCTTGATAAACAAGTCAATACAAGAACATTTAAGGTGGCTGTGAGCAAACATCTGTACATCAATCATAACTGTCTCATAACCAACATCATATACTATACATAAACTGACACACTTTCCCCACACCGAACATTATGGTTCAGAACATCACAAGCAGATAAAAACCCAGATGACAAGGGGCATGGGGTCAACACACTGACCCTGGAATAAACATGCAGTGTGCTGTAGAACTGGCAGGGTATCCAGAATACTTCTTCTAAGCTGTGATAACAGTCATCAAGTTTCATATTAATGTTGAACATACTGTCATTGAGGTTTCATTGTTTCACTCCCTCTCTCCATGCACACACAAGAAAACATTTGTGTTAGTGTCAGAGATGAGTGTGCTTATAGACTTCCCCTAACTCCTCTGTGAGTGTCAGAGATAAGTGTACTTATAGACTTCCCCCAACTCCTCTGTGAGTGTCAGAGATAAGTGTACTTATAGACTTCCCCCAACTCCTCTGTGAGTGTCAGAGATAAGTGTACTTTTAGACTTCTAGCTCCTCTGTGTGTGTCAGAGATAAGTGTACTTATAGACTTTCCCCAACTCCTCTGTGAGTGTCAGAGATAAGTGTACTTTTAGACTTCCCCCAACTCCTCTGTGAGTGTCAGAGATAAGTGTACTTATAGACTTCCCCCAACTCCTCTGTGAGTGTCAGAGATAAGTGTACTTTTAGACTTCTAGCTCCTCTGTGTGTGTCAGAGATAAGTGTACTTATAGACTTTTCCCCAACTCCTCTGTGAGTGTCAGAGATAAGTGTACTTTTAGACTTCCCCCAACTCCTCTGTGAGTGTCAGAGATAAGTGTACTTATAGACTTCCCCCAACTCCTCTGTGAGTGTCAGAGATAAGTGTACTTTTAGACTTCCCCTAACTCCTCTGTGAGTGTGAGAGATTAGTGTACTTTTAGACTTCCCCCAACTCCCCTGTGAGTGTCAGAGATAAGTGTACTTTTAGACTTCCCCTAACTCCTCTGTGAGTGTCAGAGATAAGTGTACTTATAGACTTCCCCCAACTCCCCTGTGAGTGTCAGAGATAAGTGTACTTATAGACTTCCCCCAACTCCCCTGTGAGTGTCAGAGATAAGTGTACTTTTAGACTTCCCCTAACTCCTCTGTGTGTGTCAGAGATAAGTGTACTTATAGACTTCCCCCAACTCCTCTGTGAGTGTCAGAGATAAGTGTACTTTTAGACTTCCCCTAACTCCTCTGTGAGTGTGAGAGATAAGTGTACTTATAGACTTCCCCCAACTCCTCTGTGAGTGTCAGAGATAAGTGTACTTATAGACTTCCCCTAACTCCTCTGTGAGTGTCAGAGATAAGTGTACTTATAGACTTCCCCTAACTCCTCTGTGAGTGTCAGAGATAAGTGTACTTATAGACTTCCCCTAACTCCTCTGTGAGTGTCAGAGATAAGTGTACTTTTAGACTTCCCCTAACTCCTCTGTGAGTGTCAGAGATAAGTGTACTTTTAGACTTCCCCTAACTCCTCTGTGAGTGTCAGAGATAAGTGTACTTATAGACTTCCCCCAACTCCCCTGTGAGTGTCAGAGATAAGTGTACTTATAGACTTCCCCTAACTCCTCTGTGAGTGTCAGAGATAAGTGTACTTTTAGACTTCCCCCAACTCCTCTGTGAGTGTCAGAGATGAGTGTACTTATAGACTTCCCCTAACTCCTCTGTGAGTGTCAGAGATAAGTGTACTTATAGACTTTCCCCAACTCCTCTGTGAGTGTGAGAGATGAGTGTACTTATAGACTTTCCCCAACTCCTCTGTCAGTGTGAGAGATGAGTGTACTTATAGACTTTCCCCAACTCCTCTATCAGTGTCAGAGATGAGTGTGCTCATAGACTTCCCCTAACTCCTCTGTGAGTGTCAGAGATAAGTGTACTTATAGACTTCCCCCAACTCCTCTGTGAGTGTCAGAGATGAGTGTACTTATAGACTTCCCCCAACTCCTCTGTGAGTGTCAGAGATAAGTGTACTTTTAGACTTCTAGCTCATCTGTGAGTGTCAGAGATGAGTGTACTTATAGACTTCCCCCAACTCCTCTGTGAGTGTCAGAGATGAGTGTACTTTTAGACTTCTAGCTCATCTGTGAGTGTCAGAGATGAGTGTACTTATAGACTTCCTCTTAACTCCTCTGTGAGTGTCAGAGATAAGTGTACTTATAGATTTTCCCCAACTCCTCTGTGAGTGTGAGAGATGAGTGTACTTATAGACATTCCTTAACTCCTCTGTCAGTGTGAGAGATGAGTGTACTTATAGACTTCCCCCAACTCTTGCTTATTCCTAGTCCAGGTTTCAACTCTACTGCAACGGGTCACCCCTACACTGCCTCCGTTCCCATCAAAGTCAAATAAAATGTCACTCACTGTCCCACTTTAAAAAAAAATGGTGAACCAAAAAAGAATTGTGACACAGTGGAAAAATATGCACATGCAGTTTGTCATTGGAAGCAGTTGGTCACTAACAGCGCCTAACCTGTAGTCTGTGGTGACTCACATTTATGCACTCCTCCAGCTCAAAGACTTTCCTGCCTACATTATGGTTACAGTGGTAATGCAGGCAGTTTTGTTTTCAACTCGATCCTAAGAAATAATCTGTCCATGGGTTAAGAGCCTGCCCTACTACTAGGCTCGTCCAAGTGGCGGATGGTGGAAAGGCCTCTAGATATAGAGGTTAGCCTTGAATATACTGAATATGTGGCAGTGGACCAAAACTGAGAGGACATCTGCTGCAGATGTCAGAGGACGATATGTCAGAACTGGCAGGAGAGTTCAATGTCAGCATCAGAAATGGTCAAATCAGAGAGGAGTGGCTACACAGCTACCTACTACCATTACCAAAACCAAATAAAGATCATTCCAAGATCAGTGGCTACAGAATCATTACCATGAAGAACACTAAGGGCAAGCTTCTGGAGAAAATTGTAGCACGTAGACTCGCTGATGACTTGGAAAAGCCAGTCAGGTTACCATCCACACTTGGGGGATACAGACGAAACACAGAGACATGGCTCAATACAGCAGTCTTCGCCTTTTAGGACTATGAAGGTTTTCAGGTGAGAGAAGAGACATGTGCAGCTGCACTAGACTTAGAGGATGCGTACAATTGAGTACTATTTAAATGCTTAGTGCACATACTTCTCCAACTGCAAGTGTCTCCCTTCATCACCCACTGGGTAGCCGCAGCACTGTTTCAGAGACGGGTGGTGATACTCAGGTGTGGTTGTTGGTCCTCAGAACCGATAACCACCAGCCTAGGATTGCCTCAAGGTTTTCCGCGGTCTCTAGTGCTATTCAACGTGTTCACATCACTGCTAAGAATATGCGAATTAGGAGTAAAGATCGGCACAGCCACGCATGAGAAGCACACCAGACGCACACAAAGTCTTGTTAACCAACATAGGACTGGCACTATTAACCGCATGACGCTGATGAATATGTTGAGAGGGGAATCTGAGCGCCTATAGATGTGTCCGGAGTGCTGTGAAGATAATCTAACTCATAACTCATGTTTGCAGAAGAGATTCATGTTCTTCTGCAAACTGTATACCTCATGTTAGGGAACAATCCTAGTGCTTATGTTTCAGATTCATGTCTGATTCCATACATGTGCCTTGGACATGAGAAAAAACATCTTGATACTGTGTGAGAAATCATGTTGGGTGTAAATGTGGAATGGATTCACCCTTATGCTCAGTCTGATAGTGTTGCTTGGAATCCTTATTGTTCTTAGCTTTCTGCTGAAGAATATAGTCTAATGTGTGAGGAATGATGGCAAGAGAGAAGTATCAGTGTGCAGACATAAGAACTAGCTGACATAGCAATATATGATGTATGTATGAAAATATATTTCTACTGCATGTAGTCTGATGAACAGCACACATTTTCCGGATATTGGGGTGATGCAGGGGAACTCTTTTTGAGGGTCTAGATAAGTATCTCTGTCACGCTGTGGATACTCTGTACATCTTATTAGGGTATATCTTTGTAGATTCCAATCTTGTAGGAGATAAGCAGAATAATCTGTCCAATTGGGGTGGTTCTATCTTGTGGTAAGGGTCTAAATATGCTTGTTAAATATAACTCCATGATTCATGGGACATAGAATGGATATTATCCATATTGCGTTAATTTGTTACAGGCATGATGATGGCCCCCTCCAGCCGAAGGTGGGACTGACAGTACCCACTCTACAGGAGTTTGTGTGGTTGGAGGTGGGACTGACAGTACCCACTCTACAGGAGTTTGTGTGGTTGGAGGTGGGACTGACAGTACCCACTCTACAGGAGTTTGTGTGGTTGGAGGTGGGACTGACAGTACCCACTCTGCAGGTGTTTGTGTGGTTGGAGATTTCAGGCTGTTCTATTCAAGAGAAAGGCACTCTGGACTCTGAACCCAATGGCTGGCAATAACACAGCACATGTCCACTCCACATGGCACTGTGTATGGACGTGAGGGTGATATGGAGAACCCAATCTCGTCCAAGAGAAGCCCAGGGCTGGTAGCAGCAATGACAGCCTACATCCTGCCAGAAGCTAATGTGGTGTAAGGACAGGCTGTCATTTTCAAGAGAAAGGCAGACTCTGGATGCCACTGCTGGCAATAACACTGCCCAGCTTAACTCTGCAAGGGATTTACTGGAGTCTACAATCTCAGCTCAGATTACTGACTGCATCCCAAGTACCTACAAGTGATTTGTATGAAAAGAACAGAACCCATTGGCTGATTTCTTCAATGTCAGTACCTTATCTGGTTTTGTTTATGCTGTTTGTACATTTTCCAGTACAGGAAAGAAGCAGAAATCCCAACCTGACCCTGCTGAGTATGCAGATGACAGTAGATTGCTGTCCATAAAAATGCATTTGTAATGTGTCTTGCTCTGGAACAAATGTTATGCTCTGTCGCGTAGGATTTTTAAATCTAAAGTGCTCCATTTTTAGGCTTTGATATGGTTGATAAAATATATTGTTGAAGTTGATCAACAAAATGTTGAAATGTTACCTTCATTCTTATCATTTTAAACATAAGTATGTTTGGTGGTTCTACAAAAATAATTCTTTATCATTACTGTGAAACACAGGGGGCTTTATGAATTTTTGATTGGTCTTTAACTAGATATTTCCCAGGTGTCCACATTTTACACTGCAGTAAGAGTAGGTCTCACCTACCCTCTAGTTCCCACAACAGGACTCCGACTTGCTGTCTGCTTTTTTTTTTTATATTATCCTGGGACAAACCCTTAGATAAAATATAATTGGGCCATTTGTAGTACTCTCCTAAAAATATCAGCTACATTTATCATAATTTATATAATTTCTTGTGACAGATGTAACATACCCATTGATTCTGCACATTCATTACAGATTACTACTAAGTCTCAGTGGCTCATGTTCATTTGACTTGTGATTCATTTTGGATATATTTTATTAAGTTTTCCATAAGCGGACAGATTATTAAAATATTTAAATAAAATTTTCATTCCTTTTTTAATAATTTATCGAAATCTAAACATGTGGTCTCACCTGGTCTGATGTGAACTTAGTTGTTACACTGTTATTTACTAATACTCATTTAACAGCTAACTACTTTACTACTTAGTAGAGTAGTAATACAAACAAAAGTATGTCAATATATGTTAAACTAAATATATAATATTATCATAATAATTATGGTAAAATATGGTAAGTAAATTGTGTTAGTAGGATAAGTAGTATAACTATAACTATATATAAATACACTAGTAGTGAAGTAGTCTACCAACACAATTATTTTTTCTAGCAGTATAGCATTACTTTTACTCAATAATATACAGTTAAATTAACGAGGTCTGTTTTAATTACTATTATAATACTATATATTAAAATGTGTCCTGCGACATCTCATCACATTTCAAAATTACATAGTATAGCCTAATAGCCCCCCTCCCGTTGGTAACTTGGTCCTCTGTCTGATGCAGCTAAACTAAACTGGAGTGGTTAACTATCAACAAAAATTACTGAACAATAATACTTTCTAACTAACCTTTCTGTTTTTACAGATTTCCACATGCGCCCTGACTTTGGTTTTCCTCTGGGTATATCACGGATTAACTTGTCAACTGAAGGCTCCATCTCTTCAAGCTTCACGCCGTCCATTGCTATCGTTTGGTATATGTCTTGTGAGTAGGTTCCCTTTATAAGGAGAAGTAACCCACTTCAACATCATGTATCCGTTAGTGTGTTGTCACCCCTGCATGCCACAACAAAAGGCCGTCAATGTTCCACTTAAAGTTCCCTATCTCAGTCTGTATCTCTTGAAACTTTATTACCCTGGTTACATTGATTCATATGAAGTGAAGAATGTTGTATTTCCTTTCTTGCTAATATAGCTTGCCCATTTTTTTTTTTTTTGCAGTGGATTGATGTGTTATTAGTGTCATCATTCCTGTGTGCGAAGCAATTTTTCGTTATTTGAAGCTCTACTCTGGCTCTTGGCCAGGGGCCGCAATATAGCTTACTTACTTACTTACTTACTTAGTCGCTCCTCTTCTACCTTGGGGTGTAGAGGTTTGCCAGAGAGATCGCCAGACGTCTCTGTCAGCAGTTTTCTTTCTGGCTTTGTTCCATTCCAGTCCTCTGTCAGTCAGGGACTGTCGGATGTTGTCTTCCCAGCGCACCCTGGGTCGTCCCGGAGGTCTGGTTCCCTGGTTCTTAGCCTCCCATGCCTGCCATGGTGGCCGATTTTCTCCCATTCTGCACACATGTCTAAACCATCGTAACTGTGACTGATCCACGGGTTAGTAAGGGCTGGGTATCAAGATCTTGACGTATTGTCTGATTGCGGACTTTGTCCCTTCTTGTCACTTGGACCACCTTTCTCAGGTATCTCATTTCCGAGGCCTGCAGCTGGCTTCTGTGAGCTGTTGTCATTGCCCATGACTCACACCCATAGGTCAGGACTGGTACATAGGTAGAGCGGTAAACAGCCATTTTCGTCCTCTTGCCAATTTCTCTTTTGCTAAGAAACCCTCGGTTTATGGCCTGGAAGAGTCTCCCAGCAGCTGCTTTTCGTGTAGCCAGCTCAGTCTTAATGCCTCCATTTTGGTCTAATACAACTCCAAGGTATTTGAACTGGTTAACCTGCTCCAACGCATACTGACCCATCATGATCTGGTGTTTCTTCTCCTCTCTTGAGATCACCATGGTTTTAGTTTTGGAGACACTGATGGTCATCCCTTTCTTTTCAAGCTCTTCCTTCCAGACAAGTAAGTTGGACTGAAGGTGTGCCTCTGATTTAGCTATCAGGGCCACATCGTCTGCAAAAGCCAGCTCTGATATACAGATTGGTCTCATCTTCCAGTACCCTACAGAGTACTTCTTTGTCTTCTCCTTACAGGTCTTGATGACATCATCCATCATAAGAATGAAGAGGTAAGGTGAGAGAATATCACCTTGTCTAACACCGCTGGTGGTCTTAAATTCTTCTGACTTTTGGTCTGCTGTTCTTACATAATTTCTGCACTTTTTGTAGAAACTCTGTATTGCACTGATCAGGGGTGCTGGGATGTTTTTCCCTGCCAAGCAGTCCCAGAGCTTGTTCCAGGGTACCTTGTCAAATGCCTTTTCCAGATCCAAAAAACATAAGTGAATCTCACTCTTATATTCCAGGGCTTTTTCACTCATCTGTCTCAGTGTGAAGATAAGGTCTTGAGTACTTCGGTTTGCTCTGAAGCCGCACTGGGCCTCGTCCAGCTGTGGCTCTACCAGACTTCTAAGTCTCTGTTCAAAAATTCTAGAGTAACTTTTACCGGGAACGCTGAGGAGGGATATGCCTCTGTGGTTTTCACATTGTCTGTTATCACCTTTTTTAAATATAGGTATAATGATGGCAATCTCCCAATCTTTTGGTATAGTTTTGCTACACCAGGCTGCCTGGAGAACCTTCAGTAGAAGGCGCTCACCTTCGACTCCCATATATTTGACCATCTCTGGTGTTATACCATCATGACCTGCTGCTTTTCCCAGCTTAATCTTCTCAATAGCTGCCTTCAATTCTTCCATCCTGATGTTATCTTCCCCATGATTGAATTCCTTCTCAGCAGTGAGGTCCATTATTTCTGGGTCATGACTTCCCTCAGCGCCGAGGAGCTCTGAGAAGTATTCTTTCCATCTGCCCATGATATCATTTGTAGAAGTAAGCAGAGCCCCTTCCTTGTCTTTTATGAATTTAAGTGGGCACTCTTTCTCCTTCCTCATGTTCTTAAGGGTCTTGTAGAACAGTTTTTGGTTTTCTCTTGCATTCTTTTCCAACTTTTCTCCAAACTCTTCCCATGATTTCTGTTTTGCTTTAAGCACAATATTTTTGGTCTCTGTTCTGAGTGCCACATATTGTTTATATTTTTCTATTTCTTCAGCTGTGTTCCTGGCTGCCAGGTATTGCTTCCATGCCCTTTTCTTTTCTCCTATTTTCAATTTGACTTCTTCTGTCCACCAAGGTGTCCTGGGTCCCCGCCTTCCACTTGGGACTTCACCACATGCTTCTACTGCAGCTGCTGTGAGGATATTCTTGAATCTGCACCAGAGAGTTTCAGTGTCCTCTGATGATTCTTCTTCAGTTCCTATTGCTTTCACTATAAGCTCCTGGTATCTAGCCTTAATATCTGGCTCTCTTAGCTTGTATGCTTTAATCCTCATCCCTTCTTGGTTGCTTGGTTTCTTGCATAATTGTCGGTGTTGCCTTGTTGGAGCAGTTCTTTCAGTTGTTCTCTTTATTGTGACCAGAAAGTGGTCACTTCCAATCTCTGGTCCTCTCATGACTCTGGCATCTCTCACAAACTTGAATGAACTTTTCCTAACTATGGCATAGTCAATGATGGATTTTTCATTCTTTGAAGGTTCACATCTTGTGTATGCATGTATACGCTTGTGGGGGAATTTTGTGTTTGTAATGACAAGGTTCTGTTCCCTGCAGAATCTGAGAAGTCGCTTGCCATTATCATTCAAAACATCTTCACCATATCTCCCGATCACTCCACCCCATCTAGAGTGATCATTTCCTACTCTGGCATTTAGATCTCCTAGGAGGATAATTTCATCGTGACAGTCATCTATGGTCTTTTGGAGCAGTTCAAAGAATTCTTCTTTAACATCTACTCGCTCATCTTCATTTGGCCCATACACAATGACAAAATTGACAATTTTATCTTCTTCTTTCAGATCTAACACCATTATTCGCTCTGAGATGAATTTCCATCCCTTGATGTTACTAACTTGATTCCTGGCCACAATACAGCCAACACCTCCCTTGGCTCTCTCCGTCATAGGGACACCACTGTAGAGCAGCATACTTCCATCGTGATCTGTGATTCCTTGCCCCTTTTTCTTGGTTTCAGTCAGAGCCAAGACTCCTAATTTTGCTTTCCTCATCTCCCCTACTAACTCGTTTTCCTTTCCGTTAATGCCTCTTATATTCCATGTTCCATAAATCGTAGTCCGTAAGCCATGCCAGTTCGTCGCCGTTAAGATCCGTCCGGTTTTCTCTCTGTAGTTACTTGTAATCGTGGTTTAAGGCAAACAGGTGATTGGCCTGTTGTGCCTTTGCATGGTGGAGGGGCTGCCTCCTTGCGGCCTCGCAATATAGCCCGGCCATAAATATGGTCATGGGCAAAGTACGGAGAACAATTAGCTAGGCTATGCACTGATTCACCAGGTCAGTTCTACCGAAGCATCAAGGCTATGAGACTGAGAGAAGAGAAATTTAACCCATCAAAGATCATAAACAGCAAGGCTAAAAAAACCACTCACCAAATCCCAAGATGTTAAAAGAAGATGGCAAGAATATTTTTCTGAATTACTGAATAGTGGACCACAAGAACCAGTGTCTAATAAAATAAAATTTGGACAAGAACAAGAACCTAATATATTAGAATCTGAAGTTGAAAAGATAATAGAGCAAAGCAAAAGAAACAAAGCGGCCGGAACAAATGGTATTGACTGACTGACTGACTTTCCACCCCACCAGGACATCACACAAGCGACAAACACCCGACGACACAAAGTGCCACCATGCGGATGAGGATCGCCGTGGAGAGGTCCCAGAAACCGCGTTCAGACATCCGGCCATATGTATGGCCTGCCTATATTGCGGCCCCTGGCAAAAGCCAGGGTAGGGCTTCAAATGACAAAAAATTTCGTCCTAATAAGGACGAAAATGGATGGTAACACTAAAAATGGTATTACAAGAGACATAATACTTGCATGTAAGGCAACAGCAGTAAAATGGCTGACAAGAATATTCAATATGGCCTGGGAGGAAATGAAAGTTCCCGTTGACTGGCAGAGAGCAATTATAGTTCCCATATGGAAGAAGAAAGGTGATAAACGAGATTGTGAAACATACAGAGGTATCTCTTTACAAAGCCATGTAGGAAAGATATTTGCAAAAATATTAGAACGAAGAGCGAGAGTGATATTAGAACCTCAATTAAGTAAAAACCAGTTTGGATTTAGAAAAGGTAAGAGCTGCACTGATGCAATATTTACTCTTAGGCAAATTTGTGAACAGACAATCGAATATAAAAAACACCAGAATCTTATATTCATTGATCAAGAGAAGGCTTTTGACAGGGTTAACAGAAATAAACTATGGAACATTCTTGAAGAATATGGTGTACCGGGTCAATTATTGGGAAACATAATGGCTCTCTATCAAAATAGCCAGAGCGCTGTAAGAACAACGGAAGGTATGACAGACTGGTTCCCCATTACATCAGGAGTACGACAAGAATGTGTCCTATCACCCCTACTCTTCATCACATATATGGATAAAATTGCACAGGAGTCAAACCAAAACACAGATATTATAAATGAACTTCTTTTTACAGATGACCAATGTTTGTTACAAGAAGAAGAACAAAAACTACAACAATATGTTGATTCATTGCTCACTAACTGTACAAAATTTGACATGAAAATAAACACCTCAAAAACTGAAGTAATGACCATAGGAAAGAAACACAGTAATGTAAGCATGAAGATCAATGACATACAATTAGAACAAGTTCAAGAATTCAAGTACTTAGGATGCATATTTACAGAAGATGGAAGACTCGATAAAGAGATACAGGCTAGAGTTCAAAAAGCCAATGCAGTCAACTACCAACTGGCGCCACTTCTTCGTCATCCAAAGATCTCGTTACCAGCCAAACAACGGATGATCAACAGCATTTTCATCTCTACGTTATGTTTTCAGTGCCAAACGTGGACAATGAACAAATCACATATGCAAAAAATAACTACGTGTGAAATGCGATGTCACCAACAATACACGAAGAGACATTAGTCACAAACGTCAGCATTAGAGACAAAGTTGGAACAAGAGCATGCATGGAACATATTGAAAGACAGAGAATGAAGTGGTTTGGTCATTTAGTAAGAATGCACCCGGATCAGATTGCCTATAAGGCCTTTTACAATAGAACATCCGGAAGAAAGGTCAGAGGAAGACCCAGGAAAAAATGGATAGATGGAGTAGCTGAATGCGGCCAGAAGATCCAGAAAACTGTCACTCAAATCACGCGAGAGGCACAAAACAAATATTTTAAACCACGACACTGGGCTGCAACCCGGTAAAAGTGAAGAAGACAATAGATAGATAGATAAATATGGTCTAATGGCTGAACGCGGTTTCTGGGACCTCTCCACGGTGATCCTCATCCACATGGTGGCACTTTGTGTGATGTCCTGGTGGGGTAAAAGAAGAGAGAAGACAGATTGATGTTTCTACTGTAACCAGGGTAATTCAACGTAACCGTTAAAACCTCTTGAAGCACTTGGATGTCAAAATCATGACTTTTTTTTTTCTAAAATGGGTCCTCTCGGCGTTGCACTGAGGCAGTTCCAGTAGCATACTTGAACAAAATTTCACTCCCGCTGTATCTGAGTTTTTTTTTTAATATAGTTTTTCTTATACCTGCCCTCCTCTTCCTTTTTCAACAAAGGAGGTATCACTCACAGTGCATCCACTCCGTAGCCCCTTTGATAATTCTGTCAAAAATCGTCTCTCTATGTGTTCCTCTTTTTTCTACAATCTTTCCAGTGGTCAAACAACAACAGATTCCAACAGCGTCAGTTTCAATGGTCAAACAACAACAGATTCCAACAGCGTCAGTTTCAATGGTAAAACAACAACGGATTCCAACAGAAACAGTTCAAATGGTCAAACAACAACATATTCCAACTGCGTCAGTTCCAATGGTCAAACAACAACATATTCCAACTGCGTCAGTTCCAATGGTCAAAGCACAACAGATTCCAACAGGGTCAGTTCCAATGGTCTGACTGCATAGTTACCTCATACTACTCCCGAAGCATCATACAAAATTGAATAAATATAGAATTATTACCAGAAGTTTTACGTTATATAATACATTCGGTAAGATTCTTTAATAAAAGATAGTGGCAGCCAAACTGCAGGATTATCTTGAAAAACATACACTCTACAGACAGGGGAAAGAAGTTACAGACTAAGAAAAGAAACGTGGGAAAACGCCGCGATCCTGGCTTAGGATGTAGGCTATCTGTGGGGTTTTAACATAAACAAGAAACACTAGCGGCCGCACTTGCTTTAGTAGATGCATGCAACAGGCTTAGATTTGCAGTTTTACTGTTCACATTATTGGATATAGAGGTCAGTCCCTGGATTGTCACTTGGATTGCAGCTGTTCTGTATGAACGGCAGACTGCCTTTCGCCTAGACTCGTGGAGCTGTGAACCATGTAGTATCGCACCTGGCCTCCCACCGGGTTCAGCTATTTCCCCAGTGCTTTTCAACGTATATACAGAAGCAGGATTGCGCCAATAGAAACAGTGGGTAGTAATATGGAGAATCTTGACTTTTGCTGACAGTATCTTAGTTTACACACAGTGGAGAAATAGAATATAAATGTATAGAAAACTGCAGTTCGCGTTAAACGAGGTGGGTGTGTGGTTTGGGGAAACAGGCTAGGTCATCAACCCAGATATGGCAGCAATACTGTGATGTTCTTTAAATAACAGAATTGTTAGAGATGTGTTGCCGGACATCACAATAAACGACAGTAACGCAAAGCGAGATAATTCACTAAAATATCTAGAAATTACTTTTGACCAGAGTCTGTCTTTTAAATACCAAGTAGAAGATGTAGTTTGAAAGATAGTGAAATGACCTGATGCTATGAACATGATGGCTCAGCGGGCATGGAACAGAAAATGCTCTATACACTCTACCAACAACTGATTATTACAGTGATGGTGTTTGGTTTGGGACTTCTAACATTATCCCATTCTCCAAAAACAGAAGCTGGAACGCATACAAACTGAATCCATTTGAGTCATTTTGGGGTGTACATTAAATACGCCAGTTGTATGCACGAGGAACATACAGGAATTACCATCCTTATATAAGAGAGACAAGGTTTTACAGGCGAAATGCACATTAAAGTGGCAGCGAGCAGGGAGCACCTTTTGTATGAGACCTAAGGTGATAGCAGAGGACCACGACAAGACAGCACATGGTGAAGAATGGGTGCTGCCCAGCAAAGCAGATCTGTACAGAGTCATAGTTACCTTGGAGCTAGGCTGCCATGAATGGATAGCTGGTGAAACAGTCCGAGGTGCAAAAGCCGATAAAAGAAAATTTAACCCATGTGACAGCATAGTATATACAGATGAGTCTGTGGTGATAGTATATACAGATGAGTCTGTGGTGAGAGTATATACAGATGAGTCTGTGGTGATAGTATATACAGATGAGTCTGTGGTGATAGTATATACAGATGAGTCTGTGGTGATAGTATATACAGATGAGTCTGTGGTGATAGTATATACAGATGAGTCTGTGGTGATAGTATATACAGATGAGTCTGTGGTGAGAGTATTTACAGATGAGTCTGTGGTGAGAGTATATACAGATGAGTCTGTGGTGATAGTATATACAGATGAGTCTGTGGTGAGAGTATATACAGATTAGTCTGTGGTGAGAGTATATACAGATGAGTCTGTGGTGAGAGTATATACAGATGAGTCTGTGGTGATAGTATATACAGATGAGTCTGTGGTGAGAGTATTTACAGATGAGTCTGTGGTGATAGTATATACAGATGAGTCTGTGGTGAGAGTATATACAGATCAGTCTGTGGTGATAGTATATACAGATGAGTCTGTGGTGATAGTATATACAGATGAGTCTGTGGTGATAGTATATACAAATGAGTCTGTGGTGATAGTATATACAGATGAGTCTGTGGTGATAGTATATACAGATGAGTCTGTGGTGAGAGTATTTACAGATGAGTCTGTGGTGAGAGTATATACAGATGAGTCTGTGGTGATAGTATATACAGATGAGTCTGTGGTGAGAGTATATACAGATTAGTCTGTGGTGAGAGTATATACAGATGAGTCTGTGGTGAGAGTATATACAGATGAGTCTGTGGTGATAGTATATACAGATGAGTCTGTGGTGATAGTATATACAGATGAGTCTGTGGTGAGAGTATATACAGATGAGTCTGTGGTGATAGTATATACAGATGAGTCTGTGGTGAGAGTATATACAGATGAGTCTGTGGTGATAGTATATACAGATGAGTCTGTGGTGATAGTATATACAGATGAGTCTGTGGTGAGAGTATATACAGATGAGTCTGTGGTGATAGTATATACAGATGAGTCTGTGGTGAGAGGTAAGAAAAGTTTGTGCGTTTTATTGCAAAGGTGAATGGACACTGCTTAAGAACAGATTGTCTCGCTACAACGTCACTACATCCAGTGTGAGAATGGAGGTGGATGCAGCAAGGACAGTTTTCTGATGGCTTGAGAACAGCTGACACGTTTGGATTGTTACAGAATCACAGAACAGGCTTACCAAAACTGGTGTCCTGCCATCATAGTGGCTTACATCACTTGACAAGGCTCAGATCAAGACTATATCATGGATTTTCTGACGAGGATATTCAGGTTGGCGAGGTCACGAGCAGGCTGATATATTAGCTGCTGCCGCTTCTCTGGGTGGTGAGCTACTATATGATAAAGCGGATGGCGTGAAGATTCTATAGGATCAAAGGTTCAGTGCAAAAAGAACAGAGGGGGAATCTATAAACTGAAAGACTAATTCAGCCGCGGGTGAGACAGAGGTTCTGGAAGTTTTTCAGTACTGAAGACAAACAGAGGCGGACTTTTAATCAGGTTTTACTGGTAATATTAGCATGTCAATTCTTCCTCGTGACTGACTTGTTTATTAATTGACCACGATTCACAGTCATATATTAAAACTCGGGGTAGGGGGTAGTAGTACTACATTTTACCCCACTAGGACATCACACAAGTGATAAACATCCGATGACACAAAATGCCACCATATGGATGAGGATCACCCGTGAATAGGTCCCAGAAACCGCGTTCAGCCATTAAACCATTTTTATGGTCGAGCTATATTGCGGCCCCTGGCAATATCCAGAGTAGGGCTTCAAATACCGAAAAATTGCACCTCACAATGAGATGACGGATTAAGCAAGGGCAAATATTGAAGAGCCTGATTTTGAAGCACTGTACAAGGTCTGACAAGTAATGAGACTAATTCCATAAAAATAATCAAGAGTTGAAGATATTAGCTGTATTTTATTCAAAGTAAGCCCCTTGTGCATTGATACAACAAGTGGTACGATCTAACAGACACTGGAATGACGTCGGTAGTTTTTCTGTTGTTATGGCCTTTAACTTCGATGTTGCGGCCCTTTGGACGTCATCAATATCGCCAAATAAGCGTCCTTTCAATGGTAACTTTAATTTTGAGAATAGAAAATAATCACAGAGAGACAAACCTGGGGAGTGGGGTTGATGACTGACACATGACCAGCTCCAAATAGAGTAGGCACTTGTTTTTTGGCCAAAAATTCCGGTACAACTACCATTCGGTGAGCCGGTGCATTGTCATGAAACAATTGCCAGGTGTTGAATATTCGGGTCGGACTCTGAGAAACCTTTTCAAAGTCGTTTTACCCCTGTGTGGGTTCCAGGACCCTATTATAGGGAAAACAAGAATAGACCCACTGCCTACCCAAAAGCATGTCGTAAGAGTCGACTAATTGAGAGCTTCCTTCAAAGTCAGAGTGTATCTGCCTGTGAGGCAAGAAACCAACAGTCTGGACTTAAATGTATCAGATCTGTCAAATGGATGCACACGCAACACTCAGGTTCTGGAACAGGACTACAGTCCAGGAGTGGACGAACAACCAGAACCTTCCACCGGAGTTTACAGCTGGTGAAGGCGAAGAAAAATAGTCGTTTTAAAATTCCTAAATAAACTGTGGCTGTCCCTCTTTTCTGCCACCAATATGCTCCAAAATCATCAACTACCTTTCTAAAGTATCTGATGAAGTAGTCAAAAAAAAACAAATTTTAACTGCTGGAAAATGTCAATTTGTGTTTGGCAAAACCCGATAGGAAGGCACCTGTGGGAAAATCTCAATTTTAGGCATTTTTAGGCTATCACAATTTTTGCCCCTAGTTTGCTCCAAAATGTCAAATTACACATCTAGAATATCTATTCTAGATTTAAAGTGTCCACTCAAATGTAAAATAATTGTTTGGGACTCAACCTGAAGTGGTGGGACACAGAAATCTGTTGGGGACATTTCTAGGTAAAATCTGTGTGCCCTCATTTTTCTTTCTTCTTTTCTGCCATCAGTATGTTTCAGAATCCTGAAATATATCTCTAGAGTATCTGTTGAAGTGTGAAATGTTAGTCTGACACTGTAACACAGTTGTATTATTTCATATCCTCCAGACTCAAAGACGGTTGCTCTTAAGGGCACAAACATACATTAGGATGTCTGGGACCAAATGATTTCAAGCTGGATTTTTCTTTTTTTTTTCCTCTTTGTATTAATTTTATTTTTATTTTATTGTCTGATTTGTTTTTATTTGATATTTCTCTTGAAGTTTTCTTTCGAATTATTTTGGTTTATATCTCAGTGTCAGTTTCTGTTGTTTCTCTTTGTGCCATTGATTCTTGGAAACAGCATCTACTTCTGCTTCTCACTGTTTTGTTGTTGTCTTTTTTTCTGTCTATTTGCTTAGTAATTTCTTGTTTCTTTATATCCTATTGTGTTGTTTCTCTTTGTGCCATTGATTCTTGGAAACAGCATCTACTTCTGCTTCTCACTGTTTTGTTGTTGTCTTTTTTTCTGTCTATTTGCTTAGTAATTTCTTGTTTCTTTATATCCTATTGTGTTGTTTCTCTTTGTGCCATTGATTCTTAAAAAAAAGCATCTACTTCTGCTTCTCACTGTTTTGTTATTGTCTTTTTTTCTGTCTATTTGCTTAGTAATTTCTTGTTTCTTTATATCATATTGTGTTGTTTCTCTTGTATCATTCTCCATGTTTACCTCATGTCATCTTAAGTTGTATCTTCCGAATCATTTTGTTGTTTTTCTGTTTGTACCACCTTGCATTCTGTCTTTGTGTAGATCTATAACAGTTTTTCTTTATCAAGTGACTTCATTCATTCATGCATCCATTATCCTGCAGTGCCATCAGATGCCACACAGTCTATTCCTCCATTCTGTCCTATCCGATGCAGTCAGTTCAATATCATGGATGGAATCCAGTCCAGCAGCTTTGGCCTCTCTCATCAACGTTCGTCTTAGGGTTTCTTTTGGGCCTCCTCGGCTCCTTAATCCATTTATTTCCCATTTTAATGCCTGTTTGGTGATTCTCTGTTGTTTTCTTCTGAGAACGTGTCCAATGTAGAGCCATCTTCTCTGTCTTATAACTGTTGATACTAGTGGTTGCCCAGACATTTATCCTATTTCTTTACTCCATTTGAATTCATCCCATATTATTTTCTGCAGACATTTATGTTTAAAAGCATATAACTTTTACTTCACGTTTTGAGTGGTTCTCCTACTTGCACTAGCATATGTTAAAAGTTAAATAACATTATAAAAATATTTAGCATTGTTTTAAAACTATACAATCTAGAGTTCCACATTTTGTTCAAGCCATTCAAAGTTGATGATGCTTCACCAATGTGTGTCATAATTTCTTTCTTTGTATTTCCTTTGCTATCAAAATGACAACCTTAATGAGTCAATTGATCTGTTACTGTAATTAATTTTGTATCTAGTGTTACATCTGCTTGATCTGTTGTTCTTCATCATTGTCATAAACCGCTTCTGCTTCTGGGAGTCGCCATGGTGGAGTGGCTAGACGCGTGCCACGGATCGGAAGGTCGTGGGTTCACTCTCTGGTGGAGCCGGACTTTTATTCAAAAATGACCTTGGCTCCCAGGTTGACCCAGCCTTAAGTGGGGTGCAGTCCTGGGAAGTAGAGGCGGCCGGCGTGAAGCTGACCACATAACCCATCATGTGCTGTTGGTCTATAAAATATAGGTCTAGCCCTATATGCCTAAAGCCATGGAAAAGGGTCCTTTACTTACTAACTTTTGCTTTTAAGTGTTGTGGGGAGGAAACATTTGTGATCCAGTGCATGCTAGCTGGCACTGGCTGTTGCCATACCGTGAAGGCGTAGAGTGTTTTTAATGCTGATGATCCATATTTTTCATGGCTGTCCTCTTGCTATTGTAGCGGATCTTCTGATATGTAGTAACTTTGATGGTATTTGATGTTGCTGCATTGCCAAATGACTGGATCTGGTTTTACTTGATGAATCTTGTTCATAGAGTTGTTCCCAAGACCACGATTTGTCTGATAGTATCATTATTCACTTGATCTCGGATGGTAAGGTTGGTGGCTTTTCTAAGGCATCTCATCTTGCAAATGGTGATTTTGTACATATGCTTTGGATAGTGTCCCAGTTTGGCACTGGTAGCTTAATGTTGGAATGAATATGATGTTTTATAATCTGTTTCTTTCCACTCATAGTTATGTTTGGATGTCTTAATAATGGCGACAACTGGTAAGTAAGTGCACTCGCTTTCTGTGTTTGGATGTCCTAATAATGGTGACAATTGGTAAATAAGTGCACTTGCTTTCTTTTTTTTTCTAACCATCTTATGTAATCATACTTCCTAGATATTTAAACTCCCTAACTTGATTCAGACCGGAACCATTCAGCTGTACGTTTAGTGGGGCAGAGGCTCTACTAACTTGCATTATTTCAGTTTTGTTTGCATTGATTTTCATGTTGTATTTACTGCATGCTAAGCTTAGCTTGTTAATGTGGTCTTGCAGTCTTATCTTTTTCAGGGTAGAACAAGCACTGGTCATTAGCAAATAGTACTTTGTTTAATGTGTTGGTGTCTTCAATATATTTGTCTTGTCTTGTCATAACATATTTGTAGTCCAACCCTTGATGCTATATTCGCTAAATCATCTGTTTCTCTTTGAAGGTCATTGTTGTTTTTAACTGAGTTGAACAATAACACCATCAAGTGATTTAGCTCTTCTCAATTTTATGTTAGGGATTCAGAGTTCACATTTGAGTCACACGATGCAAGTTAAGACAACTGCAAACTAAATGTCATTTCTCAACAAGCGCAACATAATTTCACAGGACATACCTATAGATGCTCAGTCTCTCTCAGTAAAGACGGTTTGGTTTGTAGTGTAATTATTCACATTGTGTACACAACTATGCCTATTTCACAGGCAGCCAGCTAATAAATCGCTGTGTGTGCAACAAAGCACCTGAAAGCTTGCATGTATCACTCACTACATGGCATTGGACCAGGCACTGCTGAATTGCTAACAACAACAATAACTGTTCTTAAGAAATGAAAAAAATTTACAAGAATCATCATTCTATCTGACCAATTACAATGAATCTAAAACAATTGGCTTAACAAACATTACTTGCAACTTTGTATAATGTGTTAATAATGATCATCATCATGTGCCAGAACCGATGGTTCAAATAGTCATGGTTCGAATAGTCATGTTCCACAGTCGTCTGCTTTCTGTGTTCTCAATAAGTTTATCCCTTACAGGCCCCCCCCCCCCCCCCAGTGTTTTCCCTGTTGATGACCTCTAGCATTTTCAGTCTCAGCAGTTGTCACCTTGTTCTCCTGATCTGCTCTTTTCATAACCTGACCACATTTGACATGACCTCATCCTGTTCATCACATTTTTTTAACATCTCTAATTGTAGTACCTAAACTTTACTTCATTTAAAAAAAAGCAGGTTTTTTGTTTGTTTTGGGCCTCTACATTATGAGAACAGATCAGCTGAAGCATGTTGTGATAACTGGAAAGATTTATGGAAAGAACACAACAACAACAAGATCCTCGACAGCCTTTTGTCTTGACATGGAAAGGTGGTAGGGTGCGAACACCTGCTTCTGGAAACAGCAAGATACTGAGAAGCATATTTACCTCTGGCATTTAGCAAACTACTTTGTGATGATTCTTTCAACAAACTGCTTTGTGATGATTATTTCAACAAACTGCTTTGTGATGATTCTTTCAACAAACTACTTTGTGATGATTATTTCAACAAACTACTTTGTGATGATTATTTCAACAAACTACTTTGTGATGATTATTTCAACAAACTGCTTTGTGATGATTCTTTCAACAAACTGCTTTGTGATGATTCTTTCAACAAACTGCTTTGTGATGATTATTTCAACAAACTGTTTTGTGATGATTATTTCAACATTCCTCTTCTCATATTTGTTTACAATTATGTGCATTTAAATAAAAGAAGCACATCTAATTTTTTTATAGTTGAAAAATGTATCTAGTTCTTTTGGTTGATGTTCAAGGTCAATTATTCCCATGCAAAGTAGCCTGGATGAGAATGTGACCCCCACATTTTCTGAATTTGATGGCCTAAGCTTGTTACACATCATGTTCTTTACCTCGGACATAGGTTACACAGCATGTTCTTTACCTCAGACATAGGTTACACAGCATGTTCTTTACCTCAGACATAGGTTACACATCATGTTCTTTACCTCAGAAATATGTTATACAGAGTGTTCTTGATCTTACACATATATTATACAAAATGTTCTTGATCTCAGATATATGTTATATAGAGTGTTTTTGATCTCAGACAAATGTTACATAGAATGTTCTTTATCTCAGACATATGTTATATAAAATGTTCTTGATCTCAGACATATGTTATGCAGAGTGTTCTTGATTTCAGACATATGGTATATAGAGTGTCTTTGATCTCAGCCATATGTTACACAGAATATTCTTGATCTCAGACATATGTTATATAAAGTGTTCTTGATCTCAGACATATGTTATATAGAGTGTTCTTGATCTCAGACATTCGTTATACAGAATGTTCTTGATCTCAAGAATCCATCATATAGAATGTTCTTCTGAATGCTGCCATCATGTGAATTATTGGGTATGTTAGCTCTGCACTGAAGCTCACAGCTTTCAACATGTTCATAAATGCACACAAGATGATCAGAGTGCCTTAACAGTACAACAAGCAGACTACTCACTATTCACACAACTATTGTTTCAAGTGATGACAGCATTATGCTGTGTTTTACAATAATGCAATAAGGATTCCGCCACATACTAGCAATGATAATACAAATTTATGTTTTATGAAGACTCTACAGCAAAAACATTTATAATTAAGCCACCTTCTCTTCGTAAGGACACATCAGATTGCAATATCTTTCTTTGTATAGGATATCTGAAACATTGCAATACACAAAGTTGATTTGTGTGTGTTTTCAATAGACATATTAATGAATGTCCAGCTACAACAGTATCACATATTATAGACAATGCTTACAAGCAGTTTAAACAATGTTCACATGATGTGGAAAAAAAAAAGAGGGGTGGGGCGAAAGTAAATTTTTTTCTTAAGATGAATATTATCTTATTTTCAGTCTTTTTGTGTGTTTTTATTTTTGTGACATGAAAACCTGCAGTTTTTATCCAATGCAATATTTGTCAATGCTGCAAGTTTTAAACCAATAATAATCTGCAAATCTTGTAGTTTTTAACTCTTTGAGTCCCAGGGGGTTTAGCATCACAGGCCCAAGGGGTAGTCATGAGAGATGTAAAATCGGCGCATCATGCGTTCATTGGGCCTCTAGGTAGGAATCTATGAACGTATGATGTGTTCCTTGGGACTCAAAAAGTTAAACATCTTGAAATTCTGCAGGCTTTGACTCTGGTAATATCTGGAAATATCAGTTGGATACCATGTAAAGTGTGGAAAAAGTGTTACACAATGTTACACTTTTAAATATGTCAACTTTTACACCTTGTATCTAATGGAAATCTTTGCAGTTTTTATACCATGTTTTAGTAGTATGGTTTCTTGTAACATCTCTCTCCATTCACAATAAATTTGTTCTCATAAATTTAGGTTATTCTTAGTCTATGTTCAAATTTCAACACCCTTTACAAGGAGCTAACTCTTTAATATTTCTTTAGGGCCAATTTACCTTCAGTTTCCTATTTAATATTTCTTTATGGCCAATTTACCTTTAGTTTCATATTTAATATTTGTTTAGGGCCAATTTATTTTTAATTCCATCCTTAATATTTGTTTAGACCCAATTTACCTTCAATTCCATCTTTAATACTTGTTTAAGTCTACTGTTTAATGCTTCAAATTCCTGCAATATATCTAAAGCATGTTGTATAACCCTGGTCTCAAACCAGCTGTCAATCATAATAAGTAAAGGCAGACAGCGTGATGCTGACCATATTGCTCTTTTTCGCATTTTTAATGTTCTGCCTAAGTACTTTCAAACCTTTACAATTAATGTATTTAAAAACAGACATATTATAATATATCATCTATGGTGAAATTGTCTTATGTAAAATGATAAATTCTTCTATAATTAGCACTTGAGTATCCTTTTCCAAAACTAAGAAAATATGAAACAGATTAGATCAGTGAGTGAGGTCTATCAGTTAATGTATAACATCAAATGCTGCAAGTGGACAGAATAGCTTTAACTAATAATTAGTTAGTGCACACTGGCAACGCAACGTTCTTTACAAATGGACCCATGTTATTGGTACACAAATATACAGGAAATATTTTGTCAAAACAAAAAAGGTCCTATTATCTGGAAACAGTTTACACATTTGCAGAAAAGCACACAACATTATGAAGTTTTTTGTTTTTGTTTTAAATGTATTTTGTCACAACAAGACTGCAACAGTACACAGAGCAAGCAGCCAGTGCTGTCATGAAGTAGCCCAGCATAGGATGACAGACTAGAAGCTGCTGCAGAAACATCAGGCATCCATCATGTCAAAATATTGTTTTGCCAAAGTCTGGAGACATTTGACATTAGTTCACATAATATGTAATGGTTAAGGCAGAGCTGTATTTTTGTTAATTTGTCCTAAACATTATTCATTCTCACTTCATAAATACATTAATCATTGGAGATTTTACCCTGAAAAAACTTGATCTGATTTTGAAAACATCCCACATCTTTATTCATTTGCAAATACAATACTTGTATTTTTTTTAATGCACTGTGTACTTGTATGTTTTTATATTTCTAAAGTGTATTTACGACCTCCATCGAAGGTCAGGTCTTGTTTATATATGACTGAGCTACCGTATAACAGTAGCCGGTACAACCGGTTTTCTGATACGCCAAATGTTGGGCAGCGTATACCAAACTCAACATACCATATTGTGCTAACGGCTTCGCCCGGAGGAGCGCATTGGGGAGGATACTAGCCTTATCCTAGGAAGAGGAAATGAAACCCAAAAGCTTCATGTTATGGCAGGGCCGATCAGGCCCTTAGCCTTGGCTGGCAGCTGGTCTAGGTGGAAAGCTCTGACAGGCGGACAGACAGAGCACTGCTCTCCTGATCTGACAGTTTCTGGAGCCTTCTTTGTTCCAAACATACTGGTGTTACCTATTCTTTGGAGTAAACAAGGCAGGTCGAGTGAGGGATCATGATGCATGGACAACAAATGGTCTCTACAATAGTGCCCAGGCTATGAGCTATGGAGAGGAGGAACTTTATCCCTGGCCGTATTTGGGGAGGGTCTTGCTAGTCACACTCGCCATAAATAACCATGGCTCCTCATAGCACAATATAACACTATTATCTGGAAAGACGAAAAGGTGTCAATCACACATTTCTAAAGCTGTGATTGTTTACAGTCAAATATTTGTTTGAATAAATAATACATGTGAAAGTGTCAAGATCAAGAAATTTACATTTACCAGTATTTAATTCAGTCTTTGAGTTTGAAAAATATTATCTTTTAAAATGAAATTCAATCATTCTGATTGTTTTCTATCCTGATCAAACCTTTCAATAGTGTGCAGGGAATCCATTGCAGCTCCACTGGGTTCCTCCCATCACTGCTTATTGAAGGCTGCCTCTTGGAGGTCCTATATGTCCTTTTTTTGTGTCTGTTTGATTATCGAAAATTTTAAACCAAATTGTGATTTTTTAAAATTTTTACTTTTAAAAGCACTTTTTACTGTTCACAAATACAAACTCTACTAGATACAGTAAATTGTATAAAGTGCCCATATGATTAAAACATAGACAAATCTTTCAGCTGTATAAAGTGCACACATTATATAACATACAGTAACCTTCAAGCACTACCAAGGTTTATATTTATATATATGAATACAAATAATGCCGCAGTTATTAGGAATTTGTACTCTAATGCCCAAATCATCATCTCAATGACCTTTCTGCAGCTCAAATGCTATACATCATATATAAAAGAAACATGAGCAAATGTAGCCTAGAATGATAAAACACGGTTTGTTGTTGACACAAGAATGTAATCTCATGTCCCAAACCTGTAGCTGCAGCAACAGCATGGTCTCTACAGCAGAACAGTTGTTACTTTAAATGTATATAATTTTAGTCTGACCAGCTGTCAGTAACATTTCTGAACTGTGAGCCAGATACAACAGTTGTTACTTTAAATGTATATAATTGGCGTCTGATCAGCTGTCAGTAACATTTCTGAACTGTGAGCCAGATACAACAGTTGTTACTTTAAATGTATATAATTGGCGTCTGATCAGCTGTCAGTAACATTTCTGAACTGTTGGCCAGATACAACAGTTGTTACTTTAAATGTATATAATTGGCGTCTGATCAGCTGTCAGTAACATTTCTGAACTGTTGGCCAGATACAACAGTTGTTACTTTAAATGTATATAATTTTGGCTGTCTGATCAGCTGCCTCTGATCAGCTGTCAGTAACATTTCAGTAGGATTAAAAACAGAGGATATTTCTTGAGGGCCCATATGGCTTGGTCTCTCTCCACATATTGTTTAGCCACCTGCTGAGTGTGCCACACAAAGCACAAACACTGTAGCTCTGGCAAAAACCCCAACTGCTAGGAAACAAAGCGATGCCAAGTGAATGAGCAAGCATTAGAAATATTACCAGTCCATGAGAGATTTAAGTTTTGGCTGAATAGTTTTAGTTGGCTTCATCTTCAGATTCATCACTATGAGCTGATCAATTATTTCGTGCTAGAGGAAAGAATATGCATTTACTGTGATATTCATTGGCTGTGGCAGATGAAGTTGGTGGGGAGGCATCCGTCAAGATTCTTACTGGAATTTCTTAGTTTCAAAAATCCTGGCACACCACTGAAATGACTACTACACAACTAATGCAAGCAGATGATGATGATGCTTGAGGTCAACTAGCAAGGAGATGATGCTGATGCTAGAGGTCAACTAGCAAGTAGATGATGATGATGCTAGAGGTCAACTAGCAAGTAGATGATGCTGATCCTAGAGGTCAACTAGCAAGGAGAGGATGCTGATGCTAGAGGTCAACTAGCAAGTAGATGATGCTGATGCTAGAGGTCAACTAGCAAGTAGATGATGATGATGCTAGAGGTCAACTAGCAAGGAGATGATGCTGATGCTAGAGGTCAACTAGCAAGTAGATGATGCTGATGCTAGAGGTCAACTGGCAAGGAGATGATGCTGATGCTAGAGGTCAACTAGCAAGGAGATGATGATGCTAGAGGTCAACTAGCAAGTAGATGATGATGATGCTTGAGGTCAACTAGCAAGTAGATGATGCTGATGCTAGAGGTCAACTAGCAAGGAGATGATGATGATGCTAGAGGTCAACTAGCAAGGAGATGATGCTGATGCTAGAGGTCAACTAGCAAGGAGATGATGCTGATGCTAGAGGTCAACTAGCAAGGAGATGATGCTGATGCTAGAGGTCAACTAGCAAGTAGATGATGCTGATGCTAGAGGTCAACTAGCAAGAAGATGATGCTGATGCTAGAGGTCAACTAGCAAGTAGATGATGATGTTTGAGGTCAACTAGCAAGTAGATGATGCTGATGCTAGAGGTCAACTAGCAAGTAGATGATGATGATGCTAGAGGTCAACTAGCAAGGAGATGATGCTGATGCTAGAGGTCAACTAGCAAGTAGATGATGATGATGCTAGAGGTCAACTAGCAAGTAGATGATGCTGATGCTAGAGGTCAACTAGCAAGTAGATGATGCTGATGCTAGAGGTCAACTAGCAAGTAGATGATGCTGATGCTAGAGGTCAACTAGCAAGTAGATGATGATGCTAGAGGTCAACTAGCAAGGAGAGGATGCTGATGCTTGAGGTCAACTAGCAAGCAGATGATGCTGATGCTAGAGGTCAACTAGCAAGTAGATGATGATGATGCTAGAGGTCAACTAGCAAGTAGATGATGCTGATGCTAGAGGTCAACTAGCAAGTAGATGATGCTGATGCTAGAGGTCAACTAGCAAGTAGATGATGATGATGCTAGAGGTCAACTAGCAAGGAGAGGATGCTGATGCTAGAGGTCAACTAGCAAGGAGATGATGATGATGCTAGAGGTCAACTAGCAAGTAGATGATGCTGATGCTAGAGGTCAACTAGCAAGTAGATGATGCTGATGCTAGAGGTCAACTAGCAAGTAGATGATGATGATGCTAGAGGTCAACTAGCAAGTAGATGATGCTGATGCTAGAGGTCAACTAGCAAGGAGATGTTGATGCTAGAGGTCAACTAGCAAGGAGAGGATGCTGATGCTTGAGGTCAACTAGCAAGTAGATGATGATGATGATGCTAGAGGTCAACTAGCAAGTAGATGATGATGATGCTAGAGGTCAACTAGCAAGTAGATGATGCTGATGCTAGAGGTCAACTAGCAAGTAGATGATGATGATGCTAGAGGTCAACTAGCAAGGAGAGGATGCTGATGCTTGAGGTCAACTAGCAAGGAGATGATGATGATGCTAGAGGTCAACTGGCAAGTAGATGATGATGCTTGAGGTCAACTAGCAAGGAGATGATGATGCTAGAGGTCAACTAGCAAGTAGATGATGCTGATGCTTGAGGTCAACTAGCAAGGAGAGGATGATGATGCTAGAGGTCAACTAGCAAGTAGATGATGCTGATGCTAGAGGTCAACTAGCAAGGAGATGATGATGATGATGCTTGAGGTTAACTAGCAAGGAGATGATGATGATGATGCTTGAGGTCAACTAGCAAGTAGATGATGATGCTAGAGGTCAACTAGCAAGTAGATGATGCTGATGCTAGAGGTCAACTAGCAAGTAGATGATGCTGATGCTAGAGGTCAACTAGCAAGTAGATGATGATGATGCTAGAGGTCAACTAGCAAGTAGATGATGCTGATGCTAGAGGTCAACTAGCAAGGAGATGTTGATGCTAGAGGTCAACTAGCAAGGAGAGGATGCTGATGCTTGAGGTCAACTAGCAAGTAGATGATGATGATGATGCTAGAGGTCAACTAGCAAGTAGATGATGATGATGCTAGAGGTCAACTAGCAAGTAGATGATGCTGATGCTAGAGGTCAACTAGCAAGTAGATGATGATGATGCTAGAGGTCAACTAGCAAGGAGAGGATGCTGATGCTTGAGGTCAACTAGCAAGGAGATGATGATGATGCTAGAGGTCAACTGGCAAGTAGATGATGATGCTTGAGGTCAACTAGCAAGGAGATGATGATGCTAGAGGTCAACTAGCAAGTAGATGATGCTGATGCTTGAGGTCAACTAGCAAGGAGAGGATGATGATGCTAGAGGTCAACTAGCAAGTAGATGATGCTGATGCTAGAGGTCAACTAGCAAGGAGATGATGATGATGATGCTTGAGGTTAACTAGCAAGGAGATGATGATGATGATGCTTGAGGTCAACTAGCAAGTAGATGATGATGCTAGAGGTCAACTAGCAAGGAGAGGATGCTGATGCTAGAGGTCAACTAGCAAGGAGATGATGATGATGCTAGAGGTCAACTAGCAAGTAGATGATGATGCTAGAGGTCAACTAGCAAGTAGATGATGATGCTAGAGGTCAACTAGCAAGGAGAGGATGCTGATGCTAGAGGTCAACTAGCAAGGAGATGATGATGATGCTAGAGGTCAACTAGCAAGGAGATGATGATGATGCTAGAGGTCAACTAGCAAGTAGATGATGATGATGCTAGAGGTCAACTAGCAAGTAGATGATGATGCTTGAGGTCAACTAGCAAGTAGATGATGCTGATGCTTGAGGTCAACTAGCAAGTAGATGATGATGCTAGAGGTCAACTAGCAAGTAGATGATGATGCTAGAGGTCAACTAGCAAGTAGATGATGATGCTTGAGGTCAACTAGCAAGTAGATGATGATGCTTGAGGTCAACTAGCAAGTAGATGATGATGATGCTAGAGGTCAACTAGCAAGGAGATGATGATGATGCTAGAGGTCAACTAGCAAGGAGATGATGATGATGCTAGAGGTCAACTAGCAAGTAGATGATGATGATGCTAGAGGTCAACTAGCAAGGAGATGATGCTGATGCTAGAGGTCAACTAGCAAGTAGATGATGATGATGCTAGAGGTCAACTAGCAAGGAGATGATGCTGATGCTAGAGGTCAACTAGCAAGGAGATGATGATTGAGGTCAACTGCAAATATCCTGATAAAAAAAAAACACACAGCTGTAAGACACAGATCAGACAATCTGGCTAAAATGTACAGTAAACATAAACTATACAGTAAAAATAAACTATACAGTAAAAATAAACTATATATATTAGCAGACAAGAAATAAGTTATGTGATGAGATTTAAAACAATTCTAAAGGAACTGATATAATACTAATACTGAACAAACATGAGCATAATTAAAGCATTGATATGCTCAAGACAAACTTTGGATGGCTGGTGTTACATTGGTGGCACCCTTATCAAATGAAACAAAAACACAATTAAAAAAAAAAAAATTAAGATACAAATCAGACACAAATTATATTGTGATTTTGAAATTAAAAAGAGGATACATTGAATGAATTTAATTTTATTTGAGCGTGCCTATGGATGACAGAATAGCAAAAATAAAAATAAATATATTCTAAAAAATGAACTGTTAAAAATATATGTTGGTTATAAAAAGAGTTATCTTAAATGAGGACAGTTTATCACATCATAAAGATGAACACAAATAAAACTGAGAGACCATTTTTTTGGGAAGTTTAAATAAAATTTAATTGTGACCAAATCTGTTAGATCATACAACAAGCTTGACCACAAATAATTTATGGATAAAATACACAAAAACATAATAAAACATGACATTTAACATGCAAACATAATAAGATAACCAACTGATCACCAATTTAAAAGCTGACAATCATAAATGATGAAATCCTGCAAGTAACAAAGATCATGGTGTTTATAGTCAAATGTTCTAGTCTACTTAATAATGATCTATGCAACATTAAAAAGCTAAACATTTAGGCAAACATAATTATCCAGTATCTATGTTTTTGTTTAGTGATTGTTGTATGTTGTAGAAATAAACTTCACTATTTTTTCATGATTGTCCCTATGGCAGATGATTAAATCTGCTCGAAATTATTCTCTTCTCAATGATGGAGGTTAGTGTATGTGTCTGGTTTCATATGCACAACAAAATGCTTGCCAGTACAGTCATAACGGACAAATACATTTTAAATTATTTTGTATAATATATTTTCATGTAGGACTCTTTCTGCCTAAAAACAAGAATATGCAAACTCTTGAAACATTGTTTAGTTTAACTGTTTGTAGGGAGAGTACACACCCATATGGCCTTCACAAAGGATTTGGAATAGGCACAGTTTTCGCAACTACTTGTCTGATATATAAATGTCATATTTGCTTAAATAAATAAAAGTCACATGATAAAATATACAAAGCTTTCCTGGTTTTAAATTTACCTCTCATATAAAATATGTACACTTCTGCACATTAAAAATCTCAAACTACACATTACAGACATCAACCTTCACGTACGTACGTATATCATTTTGATAATCTGTATGTGTAAGTGGTAGGTTGTCTCCCAGGAAACATTTACCCTTCACGCTTCATTTACCATGAGACATTTGACATGTGAATTCTGACATATTCTGTCAGAAAAAAATCAAATAGAGTTAGCATTTGATTTATTTTATATTGAACTGATGTAGTTTATTTCATTGTCACTAAAAGGATGCGATTAAGTTAATTCAATTGTTGCTGAAGGCACGTGAGATTTAGTTTATTTCATCTGCACACACGTAAAGATTAGCATCAGTTTCATTACATTTGTATAGGAGATTTATATTTTATTGCATTACTGTTTATGTCAGATTTATATTTTATTGTCACACTGTTTAGGTCAAAATTATAATTCAGACATTTTCTTATGAAATATGTTGAGAGGAAAGAGAGACAGAGGGAGACCAAATGTGTCTGTGTCGCAGTTTTGGTCAAAAGTAATAATATATTGTCACACTGTTTTGGTCAAAAATTATAATATATTGTCACACTGTTTTGGTCAAAAATTATAATTTATTGTCACACTGTTTTGGTCAAAAATTATAATTTATTGTCACACTGTTTTGGTCAAAAATTATAATTTATTGTCACACTGTTTTGGTCAAAAATTATAATTTATTGTCACACTGTTTTGGTCAAAAATTATAATTTATTGTCACACTGTTTTGATCAGAATTATAATTTATTGTCACACTGTTTTGGTCAAAAATTATAATTTATTGTCACACTGTTTTGGTCAAAAATTATAATTTATTGTCACACTGTTTAGATCAGAATTATAATTCATTGTAACACTGCTTAAGTCAAAATTATAATTCACTGTCACACTTTCTAGGTCAGATTTATTTATCATTGCCACACTGTTTTGACCATAATACTGCACATGTTTCCTTAGACTTTGAAGCTGTAGTAACCCAGTGGTTACCATGCTTGGCTACTGGCATGGTGATCTTGTGTTTGAACCCCTCACAAGACAAGGCTTTATTCAATCCATCTGGGCTTCTATATTTACCCAGCTTAAATCAAGTATATTAACTAGCAGGAAATAATGTGGCTTGTCAGGGCAACTGGGAGGATATTAACCATATAGAAAGCACCAACTAGTTCATTAAACATATGGGATTAGTGGTCTGGAGCAGCTGAACAGTTATCACAAGCCATCATCCCTTTAAATGTTCTCAGCATTCTGGGATCAAGTGGTCAGTGCTACAGAACAGACCAAGTATCCATACTTTGATAGACTCATTTTGAGATCAAGTGGTCAGTGCAACAGAACAGACCAAGTATCCATACATTGATTGACTCATCTTAGATCAAGTGGACAGTGCAACAGAGCAGGCCACGTATCCATACATTGATAGACTTATATGGGATCAAGTGTTCAGTGCTACAGAACAGACCAAGTATCCATACATTGATAGACTTATCTGGGATCAAGTGGTCAGTGCTACAGAACGCTGCCAGGAAAACATTGGTGGACTTGTAATCGGGTTGCAACAGTACTATTAGCATATTGACTCTTTGTTGGCTACTGAAAAAGGAGACGGAGCACACATGGGAATGTCCTGAGTGCAGGGATGTCAGTTCTTCATTGATTCATTGTTTTCATCAGATGATGCTTCTACAGGCACAATGTCTAGGATAATCTGCCCAGTAGGGACACTGCTCACACACACAATGTCTAGGATAACCTGCAAGCAGGGACACTGCTCACACACACAATGTCTAGGATAACCTGCAAATAGGGACACTGCTCACACACACAATGTCTAGGATAACCTGCCCAGTAGGGACACTGCTCACACACACAATGTCTAGGATAACCTGCCTAGGAGGGACACTGCTCACACAATGTCTAGGATAACCTGCCCAGTAAGGACACTGCTCACACGCACAATGTCTAGGATCACCTGCCTAGTAGGGACACTGCTCACACACACAATGTCTAGGATAACCTGCAAGCAGGGACACTGCTCACACACACAATGTCTAGGATAACCTGCAAATAGGGACACTGCTCACACACACAATGTCTAGGATAACCTGCAAATAGGGACACTGCTCACACACACAATGTCTAGGATAACATGCCTAGGAGGGACACTGCTCACACACACAATGTCTGGGATAACCTGCCCAGTAAGGACACTGCTCACACACACAATGTCTAGGATAACCTGCCTAGTAGGGACACTGCTTACACACACAATGTCTAGGATAACCTGCCTAGTAGGGACACTGCTCACACAATGTCTAGGATAACCTGGCCAGTAGGGACACTTAGTTAGTTAGTTAGTCTTTCCTCTTGTGTCGAGTGCGGCACATAGGGCAGAGGTCGCGACTCTCCATGCACGGCGGTCCGTTGCAATCCGTTGTAGGTCTTGGATGTTTGAGTGGCCCATGAGCGAGCCTTCCCTGATGATAGTTCTACGTAGGGTTTCCCTTGGTCTTCCACGAGATCTTTTCCCCTGTGGTGTCCAAATGAGGGCTTGGTAAGGAAGTCTTGATTTATCCATTCTAAGGGCGTGGCCGACATAGTTCCAGCGGCGTTTTCGTATAAAATTAGACACATACTCTTGCCTGGATTCTTGCCTTATTTGTGTATTGGTTCGGAAATCTGACCATTTGAAATTTAGTATTCTTCTAAGGCATTTATTTTCAAAACTGTCTAATTTTGTGTCTAGAGTTTTCGTTGATTTCCAGCTCTCGCATCCATAGGTTTGTACTGGAATCACACAAGAATTGAAGATCTTGAGTTTTGTGTGTTTGCTAAGTGTCTTTGATTTGCAGATGTTAGACAGTTTATTGAAGGCACTAGATGCCAGTGCTATTCTAAATGATATTTCTGGTGCGGTATCTCCTGTAGATGACATCTTGCTCCCTAGATAAGTGAAACTGTTGACTTTTTCAAGGCTGTTGTTGTTCAGCGTGATATCAACTGAACTGTTGGTAAGGTCTAGAATTTTTGTTTTTGCGGTAGTAGGGACACAGCTCACACATAAAGAAGTTGCAACCTGCTATGAGTATTTTGCAATGAAAAGTTGTCAGTACAAAAAGCTGAAAGGGAAAAGAGACAGAGGGAGACAAAATGTGCCTGTGTCAGAAATGATCCAAGTACCCGCAACATAATATGGTGGACAGTCATATCAAGCAATGCCACATGACATGGAGTATAAGTAAAAGAATATCATGTACCCAGTTAAACTGAAGACATGTAAAAGCATCCTATAGTTTGCTAATACTGGAAGAGTTGCTGACATTTTGTAACCAGACATTATATGTTTTGTGGTGCAGGAACTGTGATACTTGTTTTCATATTTACTTAGTACAGAAGCCAGTTAGCATGTATCCCAACAATCAATTGGTATTGATAAATAACAAGCAAATATACACAACTTCAGCCATAATAAAAACTAACAAAAGCAATAAATGCTGTCTTTAAAACAACAAAATGTTATTGTTACTGACACACACAGGCAATAAAACTGCTGCAGATAAAAACTGGGATGCTACAGAAAAGAATGCATCTTCTCCTGGCCCTCCAATCACTTACTGAGCAGCTTTCACAATGAGTGCTGCTTACTCTGGAACCAAATAAATATTTATGGCATACAGATAGGCCAGATTTTACAAATAGGCCAGATATGACAAATATGCCAGATTTTTCTCATATACCACAAAGTGCTACTTTCTGCAAATACCACACAATGTTTCAAACTGAATATTAGTATTTTATTGCTGCTTGAAAAATGCAATATGTTTTTTTGCACTGCTATTAAATAACTGTCCTTGTTTGGACAGTGTCATAAAACGTTCAATGTATTTAATTTCATAAGCAAGATGGTGATAGAAATGAAATATTGAAGAAAAAAAACCCCCCAGTATTAAGAAATGATTTGTGGTGGCATACTGGCTAATGTGTTTGCCTGCAGGAAATAGTGGGTCAGGTTCAGTCCTTACAAGTAGCCAGATTTTGGTTGCATTTGGAAAATCTGTGGGGTCAATTCAAACTTACAATGATGGTAGACAATTTCTGGAAGTTGTCTGGGAACAAAAGGCCAAGGAAGGAAGGCAATTGGTCACCTCATTTAACATGCCAAGGCCCTGAACCTCACAACGCAGCAACAGTATCTGCCTTTATGCAAATATATTTCCTGCAAATGTGTTGCCATGTCACTGATCCTAACATTTATTACACTGTTTAAAACCTAAACTGATTTATAAATTAAATTTAAAAAATTGTCTAAACATGGAGAGTTTTCTTTAGTTTGATACAAACCAACTTTGTGTTTATTAAACCAATTTCAATTTCAAAATACTTATAGTATTTTTTGAAATACCCTGTTTATATTGCACACAGAGAAAAAAAAACTTTACAGCATACATTTTTTCATAACACCATGTAATGTCAATAAATTCAAGCATTTAGCATTTGACATAAAAATCAAACTCACGAAAACAACCAAACTATCAAAGATGTGTCAAACGGTGCAGTTAGCATGTGATAGTTAGAAATGAGTGTGAACAATAATTAGTCATCGTGAAAACAGATCATTTTTCTGGTTGCACATCTTCCTTAATGTCATATATTTGTGTCTTTTATTAATGTTTATGTCAGTTATTCTCAAGAGTGTGTGCCAGTAACAATTATAGATACCAACAAGACTAGAACTATGACCAGGCCAGAATAGTGGGGAAGCATGCAATGATTCTTTCTATCACTGTCTTCATCATCGTCCTCATCATCATATTTATCATTGCTGTGACGGGCTTGTGCAGCACTTTCCTTCTGTTCCACTCTTTGAGCGACGCCCCCACAGTTGAGCCAGTGCTCAGAGATTCTTTTAGGGTAGCCATTTCTGACTCTCATTCTCATGTCATAAAATTCCCAGAAGTCTAAGCCTTGAAAGAAAATTGTTTTGTCTGTAGAGAAAACAATGAAACAGTTTGTTAACAATCAAATCATGAGATTTTACTACTTGTTGTAGGACATAGTATATCTTATTTCCAGATTGTATTCTAGATTATATTTGTTATCCCCAGTATGTTGGAGCAGTTAATGTCTGTAGCAAGTTTTTGTATGTGTGGGGTGATTTGATTTTGATTTTATCTATTTGTATGTGTGGGGTGATTTGATTTTGATTTTATCTATTTGTATGTGGCCCGCCTGTTAACCTTTCCCACTCTAGATTTTACCTTGTATTCTCTCTTTGAATACTAATGAGAAGACTAAGTGTGAAACCAGTCATACAGGTTATTAAAGAACAACCTATGGGATGATTTGACCATCTGATGAGAATGCCCTGGTACCAATTGGCACAAAGAGCCATGCTGATGAAATACAGTGGACATACAGCAAGAGGAAGACTGTAACAGAGATGGAATGATGGCATTAAGAACTGTCATAAGAAAATGAAGACCAACTCATACAATGCATTGGATACAGCACACAGAAGATTCTTACATCTCCCCCAACACTCCCAGCACACAGAAGATTCCTAAATCTCCCCCAACACTCCCAGCACACAGAAGATTCCATCTCCATCAACACTCCCAGCACACAGAAGATTCTTACATCTCCCCCAACACTCCCAGCACACAGAAGATTCCTACATCTCCCCCAACACTCCCAGCACACAGAAAATTCTTACATCTCCCCCAACACTTCCAGCACACAGAAGATTCTTACATCTCCCCCAACACTCCCAGCACACAGAAGATTCTTACATCTCCCCCAACACTCCCAGCACACACAAGAAGATTCTTACATCTCCCCCAACACTCCCAGCACACAGAAGATTCTTACATCTCCCCCAACACTCCCAGCACACAGAAGATTCTTACATCTCCCCCAACACTCCCAGCACACAGAAGATTCTTACATCTCCCCCAACACTCCCAGCACACAGAAGATTCTTACATCTCCCCCAACACTCCCAGCACACAGAAGATTCTTACATCTCCCCCTACACTCCCAGCACACAAAAGATTCTTATATCTCCCCCAACACTCCCAGCACACAGAAGATTCTTACATCTCCCCCAACACTCCCAGCACACAGAAGATTCTTACATCTCCCCCAACACTCCCAGCACACAGAAGATTCTTACATCTCCCCCAACACTCCCAGCACACAGAAGATTCTTACATCTCCCCCAACACTCCCAACACATAAAAGATTCTTACATCTCCCCCAACACTCCCAGCACATAAAAGATTCTTACATCTACTTTCAGCACTTTGAGCACATATGAGGGATATAAAAAGGAAAAAATAAATTCAACTACAACTTTTTTAGAACATTTGAAGAACTAGATAGACAAATAGACAATGGAGGAATGCAGTGAGCTAATACAGACAGAAAACTCCAGAACCAGCTATGAGCCTAATATTAAGGATCTGGGTCAAACAGAACTTGAGGTACTGGGCCAGTATAAAATCATCACAAACAGAAGTTCAGGTACTGGGCCAGTATAAAATCATCACAAACAGAAGTTCAGGTACTGGGCCAGTATAAAATCATCACAAACAGAACTTGAGGTACTGGGCCAGTATAAAATCATCACAAACAGAAGTTCAGGTACTGGGCCAGTATAAAATCATCACAAACAGAAGTTCAGGTACTGGGCCAGTATAAAATCATCACAAACAGAACTTGAGGTACTGGGCCAGTATAAAATCATCACAAACAGAAGTTCAGGTACTGGGCCAGTATAAAATTATCACAAACAGATGTTCAGGTACTGGGCCAGTATAAAATCATCACAAACAGAACTTGAGGTACTGGGCCAGTATAAAATCATCACAAACAGAAAGAACATAGAAATAGAATACCATCATCATTCAGATGTGCTGTTACACATCACACAGCACTCACAGTTGCTTCTTACATTCTATTCTGTCCTGTCAGAGTTATTGAGTTCTTGCTGCTGAATCTAGGCCTACACCAATGTGAACTCTCCTCAGTGTTCATTAGAGGGATTCTCTTGGATGTCCCCCCCCCCCCCTCTCTCTCTCTCTCTCTCTCTCTCTCTCTCTCTCTCTCTCTCTCTCTCTCTCTCTCTCTCTCTCCATCTCTATATCCCTCTCTCTGTATCTCTCTCTGTATCTCTCTGTATCTCTCTCTACCTCTCTTTCTCTGTCTCTATCTCTATCTCTCTCTATCTCTCTCCCTCTCTCTCTCTATATCTCTATCTCTCTCTCTATCTCTCTTCCTCTCTCCCTATCTCTCTCTTTTTCTATCTCTATCTCTCTATCTCTCTCGATTTCTCTATCTCTCTCTATCTATCTCTCTCTTTATCTCTTTATCTCTCTCTATCTCTCTATCTGTATCTCTCTCCCTCTATTTCTCTATCTCTCTCCCCCTCTCTAGCTCTCCATCTCTCTCTCTCTCTCTCTCTCTCTCTCTCTCTCTCTCTCTCTCTCTCTCTCTCTCTCTCTCTCTCTCTATTAATTCATTTATGTCCATTACAGTGCCTATTTTTTTATTCTTTGTCCACTTCATCTCAGGCATGCTTCGTGCAGAGTGGCACGCTTTACTGCGGAGGATACAGGTGAGGAGTTTTGTCTAAATTTTTTCACTGGGATAGGGCGGTGTGTTGGAAAATGGACAGACGGACAGACTGGCTGGCTCTGCACAACTTGGTGGAATACTGATGCATGATAAGGCAGACGTGGTTAGTGCCTTGGAGAGTGTGAACAGTTCGGAGGAACAGATGGATCACCACGGTCTGGTGAGATTGATGCAGCGGGGAGTGACAAGAGGTTCTGGCAGATGCTCGAGGCTCAGAGGAAAGGCAAGGCGGACGTTTAATCAGAATGCTACTGGCACCATTAGTATCGGAACTCTTCACTGGCTGCTGACGGAGCGCTTACGGGAATGCCCCGAGTGCTGTGATGTGGGTTCTTGAATCAACTTAACTCTGAATGTGCCAGTATATTGTCATTTTCTTTTTCTCATAACAGTTGATACCCTGACTTGTCCAGGCATTTCTCTCATTTATTCACCCTTCTAGAGCTCATCCCATCCATTACTCATCAATTTACACAGGCATTTGTTTCTTTATATATTTAACATTTGTTCAGTGTCTTTAATGGCGTTCAGACTGTCACTAGCATATTTGAGAAATGAAACAACAGAAAATGCTTGCAACACAAAGTATTACAGAGGTTCATAGAGGACCTGACAAACAACTACATGAGATGTTGACATATAGATTCACCTGTCAAGTCTTTGAAGGCTGCATCCAGGGGAACAGGCACTCCCTTCCACGTACCCATATCACGGGGGTAGTCATATTCCACAAAGGTGTTGTTTTCATTCATTTTCCAGTACATGTCGCCACTGACCAGGTATGTCCGCTTGTTATAGCCCCACACAAAGGCAGCATCAATTTTCTTCACATCTGCTGGAATGTTGAACTCTGTGATTGGCCGACCCTCAGATGGGAACTGGTTGTATAAATGGTTGGCATTGAACACCCAGTAGCGATCACCTACAACATAGACACAAATATGACTGATTAACAACAGAAGAGACATTCAATATTTATCAGAAAACAAAAGAATAAATTTTGTTGATAGTTCTTGCCAGGTTAGTCCTCATTATAAAAGCTGGATTCTGTTCTATGCTCATTTGTGGTCAATATTTGTGAAAGGAACAATGACCTGGCATATTTTCCCACATCTCTTCAGGTGCTTACTGCACAAAACATCAATACATCATGAAGCACAAGAAAATCTTATTCTCCATTGTTTTAATATTGGCTCACAATTCAGTTTATGGTGGACTGAACTTGTTACTGCTAATCAGCTGCAGACATGTAGCATATGGCATCAATAAAAACAAGTACTGTCTTGTCAGGTCACGGGACACTGAGACATCTTAAAGAAGTTGAACTCTTTCAGTTCATTTGTAAACATTTTTTATAATGAACAAATGAAACTGAGCTCACGACTTATTGTGCACAGACAACCCCTTAGATATTTAGCTTCAGCAGAACACAACACAATGAACAGACAGACTGGTACATCTGTGTCATTCTGCAGTCTGCATCTGTAGTGCTAGTTTTCACAGAAAAACAACATCCTATTGAACTCTCATGATGTATAACAGGGATGTGTAGTGTCCATTATATTTTCAGTGTATACTTTTGCTATTTTATACAGCACATAACCATCTCATTCATGTTGTATTATATTCACGTTGTTATATTGCAATTATCTGAATACCATCCTGTTGATACCTTCTGGGTTATGGTAGTAAACAAATAGTAACTAATTTGTATTTAGATAATACCTTTATGCTTTAACATTTTGTATTTATTTGTACTGAATTTATGTTTTTTGTTTTGTTGAAGAAATGATGTGTTATTGATAGTTTTTAACAGAAACGCATATTTACAGTTTTTGAATTAAATACTTTTTTAAGATTACACTGGCATTTCTTTACAGTATCAGTGAATGACGAGCATAAAGTGAGAGAGATGTCTGAGAGACGGGGAAAGAGAGAAGGTGAGAAAGTGTGGAAGAGAGGGGAGAGAGAGACAAAGACACAGAGAGAGTTGCAACTGTAACAATAAGCATAACAGTGTGCAGTGTTAAGCAGTATAAAACATATTCTACTTTTCTGGAGCTATTTTTGAATTTATTTTAAAATGAGAACAATTTTTCTTAACTTCTCTTTCAACTTACCAGAGAAAAATACAATTTTGTGGTCAGGTCTTTCAAAAACAGCATCAATTTTCTCCAAATGTTTTGGAAAGCCGTACCAGAACTGGTGTATTTCGCTTGGCTTAGCTGGGACTCTCCTGGAATCTAAGCGCCAAAACCACTGAAGCAGAGACATACAGTGTTCAAATACAGATTTATGCTTAGAAAACTTCATGTTAACGTACAGGTTTATGTTAGTGAAATTTCATGTTAACATACAGGTTTATGTTATTGAAACTTCATGTTAACATACAGGTTTATATTAGTGAAACTTTGTGTTAACATACAGATTTATACTTGCGAAACTTCATGTTAACGTGCAGATTTATGCTTGTGAAACTTAAAATGTAATCACCTATAACATTATTTGTTTCTCCAACTCTTTCAGACCCAAGTTTAAGCAAATTCAACTCATTATATCCAGATGTGATGTTTGGGTCCGGAAGGAGTTAAAACAATAATATTCTGAGAAAGAAATGAGAACAACAGTTAGGACTGAAGAGGTTAATGGAACACTTGGAAGTGAAACCATGGTTCAGAATAGTTTATGCTTAAAGTAGGGCCAACAAACTCAGGGTTGAGAATAGTTTATGCTCAAAGTAGGGCCCAACAAACTCAGGGTTGAGAATAGTTTATGCTCAAAGTAGGGCCCAACAAACTCAGGGTTCAGAATAGTTTATGATCAAATTAGGACTCAACAAACCCAGGGTTCAGAATAGTTAATGATTTAAGTAGGGCCCAAATAATGCAGGGTTCGGATTAGCTGATGCTCAAAGTAAGGCCCAACAAACCTTTCTTGTCAGTAAATGAGTTCAACTGTATACCATAAACCGTGTATTAGCATGTTTATACAGATCCTTCTGTTAGTGTTATGAATAATTCTGATAGTAACAACCCATCCCACTGAACTACATGTGACTCCATTAATATTTTGTGATGTCCCAGTGGAAATGTGCTATATGACTTTGTTGTTGAATGAGGTTCTTGAGATATTAATCCTACAGAATTACAGAATGCAACTTCCTCCCTAACCTTCTTGTTATCATATTCCAGTTGTTTTCTGCTTATTTTGTGTTGAAACAATCTGGATTATTATATCTAAATTAGCAATCAGATCTCTCTTCATAAACTGGTTCGATGTTGTAATTAGCCTTCTTATTTGTCCCAGATGGTCTCATCCTCAGACATCATCTATAAATCTACAGATCAGCCTTCAAGTCATTTCTCACTCATCTGTGACTGTCCATGACTCATTACCTTCAATCAGAAATGACCACATTATTCATAAGAAATCCCTTTCTCGTCTTCCATGAGAAATAAATGTGTTGCCCAAGATATGTCTGATTTAATGGAATAGTTTTGTCTTGAAGTGTTGGAACCATTTTTACTTGAAGTGTTGGAACAGTTTTAGCTTGAAGTGTTGGAACAGTTTTGTCTTGAAGTGTTGGAACAATTTAGGCTTGTAGTGTTGGAACATTTTGGGCTTGAAGTATTGGAACAGTTTTGTTTTGAAGTGTTGGAATAGTTTTTTTTTGAAGTGTTGGAACAGTTTTGTTTTGAAGTGTTGAAACAGTTTTGGCATGAAGTGTTGGAACAGTTTTAGCATGAAGTGTTGGAACAGTTTTGTCTTGAAGTGTTGGAACAGTTTAGGCCTAAAGTGTTGTAATAGTTTGGGCTTGAAGTATTGGAACAGTTTTGTTTTGAAATGTTGGAACAGTTTTAGCATGAAGTGTTGGAACAGTTTGGTCTTGAAGTGTTGGAACAGTTTTGTCTTGAAGTGTTGGAACTGTTTTGTCTTGAAGTGTTGGAACAGTTTTGTCTTGAAGTGTTGGAACAGTTTTGTCTTAAAGTGTTAGAACAGTTTTGTCTTGAAGTGTTGGAACTGTTTTGTCTTGAAGTGTTGGAACTGTTTTGTCTTGAAGTGTTGGAACAGTTTTGTCTTGAAGTGTTGGAACAGTTTTGTCTTATAGTGTTGGAACAGTTTTGTCTTGAAGTGTTGGAACAGTTTTGGCCTGAAGTATTGAAACAGTTATGACTTGAAGTATTGGAACAGTTTTGGGTTGTATTGTTGCAGATTGCATCTCTATAACACAAATTCTAGCTACTGCTGTCCAAATGTGCAGATCTTTTCAACACTGACTATGATGTCGCAGAACACTTTTCTTTGTACAATGACTTTTAACTTCCAGCTTTTTAACATTATACACATAAATAAACATTGGGGGGGGGGGGGGGGGGGGGGGGGGAGATTAACACTGTTTACTGAAGTCAAAATTAGGTAGCCGCCATGGTGTAGTGGCTAAATGCTCACCTGCAGATCAGAAGGTCATGTGTTTAGGTCTCTAATGATTTTCTAAATTTTAAAAAGTGTACATAGAAACAGTTCATGCAATGCTATGAAGGACTTTGGAATGCCACATTAGTTCATTACCATGACCCAACTTTGTATAGAAGACACTTGTAATACAGTAATATATAAAGGCAGAAAGTCAGACCCTTTTTCAAATAACATCTGGTTCAAAGCAAGATGATGCTCTGTCCCCACTTGTTGGCACTTCCCTGCCATTGCAGTAACAGAGATGATAACAGAGATGATAACAGAGATGATAACAGAGATGATAGCAGAGATGATAGCAGAGATGATAGCAGAGATGATAGCAGAGATGATAGCAGAGATGATAACAGAGATGATAACAGAGATGATAGCAGAGATGATAGCAGAGATGATAACAGAGATGATAACAGAGATGATAACAGAGATGATAGCAGAGATGATAACAGAGATGATAACAGAGATGATAACAGAGATGATAGCAGAGATGATAGCAGAGATGATAACAGAGATGATAACAGAGATGATAGCAGAGATGATAAATCCTGGAAAAGTCTCATGAATTAGTTGAGAACAACAAGTCTGTTAAAATCTGTTGTAATTTATGGTTTAAAAAATCAGTTGTGAAACTAAAATCTGAACATTCAGTTGCAAAAATTTTGGAAATCACTTGTAAATAAATCATTGTGAAGTGTAAAGAATCAGTTGCAATGCCCTAGTCTAAAGAGTCTGTAGTTAGCCCAAGGTAATGATCATACTACTCTAGTACTGACTGCTGACAATAAGTACAAACAACAACACAAATGGATGGCACTAATCATTTCATTCACAAACAAAAACAAACATGGATGACACTAATCATGTCATTCACAAACAACAACCAACAAGGATGGCACTAATCATGTCATTCACAAACAACAACACAAATGGATGGCACTAATCATGTCATTCACAAACAACAACCAACAAGGATGGCACTAATCATGTCATTCACAAACAACAACCAACAAGGATGGCACTAATCATGTCATTCACAAACAACAACAAAAATGGATGGCACTAATCATGTCATTCACAAACAACAACACAAATGGATGGCACTAATCATGTCATTTACAAACAACAACCAACAAGGATGGCACTAATCATGTCATTCACAAACAACAACACAAATGGATGGCACTAATCATGTCATTCACAAACAACAACCAACAAGGATGGCACTAATCATGTCATTCACAAACAACAACAAAAATGGATGGCACTAATCATGTCATTCATACCTTTCCGATAAACAGGAAGATGTCAGTTCTGACCATTGTGATGGCATCAATAGGGCTTGAGCAAGGATCTGCTGGTGTGTCCTTGTTTGCTGCTGTGCCAGAGGTCCTGGTTGGTTCTATAGGAGTTTTGATGTCTGGGGTCTGTGGGTTGCTTGTCTTTGGTATCAAACTGACTTTAGCTTTGTCCGGAAGGTAACGATCTTGTTCACCAGAGCCTGCCATGCAATAGTTATTTCAGTGACATAATTTCTAAAATTTTTAGTAAACATTCATGGCAGTTAGTTAAAATAACTAGCCCAGCAACATCTTTTATTTCTAGAAAAGCATGTCTATACTGTCTTCAAGGTCAAGATAGGAGTCATTATAACCAACCTCAAACAGGAAATTATTTAAGACACTTTTGGACAGCTGGTTCATTAGAGAACATAGCACGTAGGGGAATGCCCACTGTGCAGTAATTCTGACTGTGATAACACAGTGGAATGCACAGTGTGTAGTGATGTTGACTGTGATAACACAGTGGAATGCACAGTATGTAGTGATGTTGGCTGTGATAACACACTGGAATGCACAGTGTGTAGTGATGTTGACTGTGATAACACAGTGGATTGTGCAGTGTGTAGTGATGTTGACTGTGATAAAACACTGGAATGCACAGTGTGTAGTGATGTTGACTGTAATAACACAGTGAAATGCACAGTGTGTAGTGATGTTGACTGTGATAACACAGTGAAATGCACAGTGTGTAGTGATGTTGACTCTGATAACACAGTGCAATGCACAGTGTGTAGTGATGTTGACTGTGATACATAATTGTTTAAACAGAAAGACATGATTCTGACATTGCGGTTGACCTGGTAAAACATGCAGTTCCTTTGGAGAGTGGTTGAATTTTAACTTCATTTATAAAGGATTCATTTATTTGCTTCATTTTATTTAACTTTGGCAGTAGTTAACTGTGACGAGATACAGCCAAATATGCCTGGCAATAAACTGTGACGAGATACAGCAAAATATGCCTGGCAGTAAACTGTGACGATATACAGCCAAATATGCCTGACTGTAAACTGTGACTAGATACAGCCAAATATGCCTGACTGTAAACTGTGACGAGATACAGCCAAATATGCCTGACTGTAAACTGTGACGAGATACAGCCAAATATGCCTGACTGTAAACTGTGACGAGATACAGCCAAATATGCCTGACTGTAAACTGTGACGAGATACAGCCAAATATGCCTGACAATAAATTGTGACAATATACAGCCAAATATGACTGGCAATAAGCTGTGCCTTGTCCAAGTTTACAATGGGCAAAAATTGCTTACTTGACTTTTTACTAATTTTGTCCATAAAGTGTTGGAACAATAATGAGATTGACAAGTGTAGATTTGAAAACTGTTTCAGTTTCACCTATATGCCACTCTACAAAAGTGATAATAACCACATGAATATTGTCTGAGAAAGGTTACCAAGGTGAACTGGGAGGGCAGGGACCGGCCTGGGAGAGCAGGGAGGGGAGGGACCGGCCTGGGAGGGCAGGGACTGGCCTGGGAGGGCAGGGACAAGCCTGGAGAGCAGGAAGGGCAGGGACTGGCCTGGGAGAGCAGAAAGGGGAGGGACTGGCCTGGGAGGGCAGGGACCGGCCTGGGAGAGCAGGGAGGGGAGGGACCGGCCTGGGAGGGCAGGGACCGGCCTGGGAGGGCAGGAAGGGCAGGGACCGGCCTGGGAGGGCAGGAAGGGCAGGGACTGGCCTGGGAGGGCAGGGAGGGCAGAGACTGGCCTGGGAGGGCAGGGAGGGCAGAGACTGGCCTGGAAGGGCAGGGAGGGCAGAGACTGGCCTGGGAGGGCAGGGACTGGCCTGGGAGGGCAGAGACTGGCCTGGGAGGGCAGAGACTGGCCTGGGAGGGCAGAGACTGGCCTGGGAGGGCAGGGAGGGCAGGGACTGGCCTGGGAGGGCAGGGAGGGCAGAGACTGGCCTGGGAGGGCAGGGACTGGCCTGGGAGGGCAGGGATGCTCAAATATCTCTCCCATGGTGTTCAGAAATCCAACAAAGATGCAATAAAGCCAATCAAGTTTTAGGCCAAATGGCACCAATTTTAAAATGCAAGAATGTGAATATGAACACTGATAGAACACTGTTTAACACATTTTTCTTACCAACACTATTCTATCAATGTCAAAAATGGACACTGTCTTCAGAAGACAGAAAGAATATAGTCTCGACATAAATGAAATGTTTACGTACTATGCAAGGTGTAACGGAGAAAGATCGACTTAGGAACGATGATATCAGGAGGAGAGTTGGCACAGAACCAATACTAAACTTTATAGGTAGACAACAAATCAAATGGTTTGGCCATGTAACAAGATTGGCAGCAGACAGGGCACCACAGAGAGCAATGTTATACAGATACAACGGTAACAGACCGATAGGTCAACCACGCAGAAGATGGACCACAGAAATATCAGAGACACTGAAAATTACTACCTACCAGGTGAACAGAAGCACATATTCTAGAGATCTCTTCCTACCCTGATGCCACGAGGCATTCCAGGAGTAGTGAAAAGATTTTATTTGATTCAAGAACCAGCACTCGGGGCATTTCCCTAAGTTCTCCATCCACATCTTCAGCAGCCAGTGAAGAGTTCCGATACTAATGGTTGCAGTAGCATTCTGATTAAAAGTCTGTATTGCCTTTCCTCTGAGCCTCTAGCATCTGCCAGAACCTCTCGTCACTCCCCGCTGCATCAATTTCACCAGACTGTGGTGATCCATCTGCTCCTCCGAACTGTACAAGCTCTTCCACAAGGCACTAACCACATCTGCCTTATCATGTATCAGTATTCCCCCAAGTTGTGCAGAGCCAGCCAGTTTGTCGGCCTGTTCATTTCCCAACAGTGTAGTGAGCCAGCCAGATCCTCTGAATGTAGTCAGCCGGCCACACCCTCTGAGTGTAGTGAACTGGCCACACCCTCTGAGTGTAGTGAACTAGCCACACCCTCTGAGTGTAGTGAACTGGCCACACCCTCTGAGTGTAGTCAGCCGGCCACACCCTCTGAGTGTAGTGAACTGGCCACACCCTCTGAGTGTAGTGAACTGGCCACACCCTCTGAGTGTAGTGAACTGGCCACACCCTCTGAGTGTAGTGAACTGGCCCAACCCTCTGAGTGTAGTGAACTGGCCACACCCTCTGAGTGTAGTGAACTGGCCACACCCTCTGAGTGTAGTGAACTGGCCCAACCCTCTGAGTGTAGTGAACTGGCCCAACCCTCTGAGTGTAGTGAACTGGCCCAACCCTCTGAGTGTAGTGAACTGGCCACAACCTCTGAGTGTAGTGAACTGGCCACACCCTCTGGCTACACTCCAGTCAGAGTTTGGGGTCTACTTTATATTGACAAAAAATGGTACGATTATTTCACTGAGATAAAAACTGCACTCACCGTATAAACTGGTGATGCCTCTCAAGTCGTCTTCAGGTAGCTGGAACCTGCCTTCAAAGCCCATGTACCAGGGGTACATCAAGGCACTGGGGTCTCCACTGTGAGCAAGTCCAAGGGCATGGCCAAATTCATGAGCAGCAACCATAAATAGGTCAACGCCTGATCCTTGTTTTAGAAACAGGAGAGTTCAGAAATCATGTCTCTGTATTAGCTGTATATATGTGTGCGTGTGTGCGTGAGTGACTGGGTGTGTGTATAAAAGTATATATGTGTGTGTGCGTAAGTGTGAGTTAATGAGTGTAGGAGTACAAATATGTAAGTGAGTGAGTGAGTGGGTGAGTGAGTGAGTGAGTGAGTGAGTGAGTGAGTGAGTGAGTGAGTGAGTGAGTGAGTGAGTGAGTGAGTGAATGAGTGAGTGAGTGAGTGAGTGAGTGAGTGAGTGAGTGAGTGAGTGAGTGAGTGAGTGAGTGAGTGAGTGAGTGAGTCAGTGAGTGTGTAAGTGAGTGAGTGAGTGGGTGAGTGAGTGAGTGAGTGAGTGAGTGAGTGAGTGAGTGAGTGAGTGAGTGAGTGAGTGAGTGAGTGAGTGAGTGAGTGAGTGAGTGAGTGAGTGAGTGAGTGAGTGAGAGAGTGAGTGAGTGAGTGAGTGAGTGAGTGAGTGAGAAGGTGAGTACATATATGTGAGTGCATGAATAATTGAGTCAGTGAGTAAGTGCATGAGTTTGTGAGTGAGTAAATGAGTGAGTGAGTGTATATATGTGAGTAAATGAGTGAGCGAGTGAGTTAGTAAGTGCATTTATTGAGTAAGTTAATGAGTAAGTGCATGAGTAAGTGAGTGAGTGGGTGGGTGGGTGAGTAAGTGAGTGAGTGTGAGTGAGTGAGTGAGTGAGCAAGTGAGTGAGTGAGTGTGTGTGAGTGTGAGTAAGTGAGTGTTTGAGTGAGTGAGTGAGTGAGTGTGTGTGTGAGTGAGTGAGTGTGGGTGAGTGAGTGGGTGGGTGGGTGGGTGGGTGAGTGAGTGAGTGAGTGGGTGGGTGGGTGAGTGAGTGAGAGTGGGTGGGTGGGTGGATTGGTGAGTGAGTGAGTGTGAGTGGGTGGGTGGGTGGATTGGTGAGTGCATGAGTGAGTTACATTTAAACAATTTTTTAAACATCCTGTTCTCTCTTATCTCTGCCATACTTGCTTCCCCTC
>CAJHNH020001200.1:82500-85000 GCA_905116865.2 Candidula unifasciata
CACACGTGATCCAATGTGTACACCACTAGAATATGCAGTTTTAATTCACGGAGAGAAAATTTAGAATCCTCAACTGGAACAGATGACTGGACAGTGGTCATCAGCACCCACCTTAACGCCTACACGAGTGTCCCGGCTGACTGGACAGTGGTCATCAGCACCCACCTTAACGCCTACACGAGTGTCCCGGCTGACTGGACAGTGGTCATCAGCACCCACCTTAACGCCTACACGAGTGTCCCGGCTGACTAGACAGTGGTCATCAGCACCCACCTTAAGGCCTACACGAGTGTCCCGGCTGACTGGACAGTGACCATCAGCACCCACCTCAACGCCTACAAGAGTGTCCCGGCTAATTGGACAGTGGTCATCAGGACCTCGACGCCTACACGAGTGTCGCGGCATACACTAGCAACGGTAGTCAGTGACTTACAAGCACTGCGATAAGAGCTAGCAACATTGAGTTGATACTTAAAGGATAGTTGACCCTCAGCTTCCTCAGATCTTTGTACTCTAAGTCAAGGTGGGACCCCCCCCCCCCTTGTACTCTAAGGCAAGGTGGACCCCCCCCCACCCCACCCCCATTACAAATATGTGGGTATTTATTCTGGTTTTAGGCTATTTATGAGGTTAAAGAAGCCATTTAAAATGGATTCTGGCTAATAAAAAAAAGGTTAAAGTTAAAGTCAGGAGGTTCGACTTCATTGCACCAGATTTTACCACACATGGCTGGCTCTCTCTTTCCTGAACCTGCCTAGAGCATCGCCTACAGCACGAACTCCGTAGCTCCGGCAATGATCCCAAGAGATGTCTGTAAAAATTGCACTCGTGAACTGAACGTTGCAGTTGTGAAGCGAACCCAAAACCTTCAGGCAAACGGCTTGACCACTTGGCCTTGAACACCACAACACACACTACACACACACCACACACACACCAAAACACAACACAACACACCACACACACACACCACACACACACCACACACACACACCATACACACACACCATACACACACCACACACGCACACCACACACACACCACACACACACCACACACACACACCACACACACACCACACACACACACCATACACACACACCATACACACACCACACACGCACACCACACACACACCAGGGTATACCCAAGAGAAAACAGGGACCGAGCTGTAAATACTGTCCGGGATGTGCGTGAGTGCGAGGAAATGAAAGAGCCACCCAAACTACAGCTACATGAACACTCGTACTGTAGTGGAGACATTCCAAACTACAGCTACAGGAACACTCGTACTGTAGTGGAGACATTCCAAACTACAGCTACAGGAACACTCGTACTGTAGTGGAGACATTCCAAACTACAGCTACAGGAACACTCGTACTGTAGTGTAGACATTCCAAACTACAGCTACAGGAACACTCGTACTGTAGTGGAGACATTCCAAACTACAGCTACAGGAACACTCGTACTGTAGTAGAGACATTCCAAACTACAGCTACAGGAACACTCGTACTGTAGTGGAGACATTCCAAACTACAGCTACAGGAACACTCGTACTGTAGTGGAGACATTCCAAACTACAGCTACAGGAACACTCGTACTGTAGTGTAGACATTCCAAACTACAGCTACAGGAACACTCGTACTGTAGTGGAGACATTCCAAACTACAGCTACAAGAACACTCGTACTGTAATGGAGACATTCCAAACTACAGCTACAGGAACACTCGTACTGTAGTGGAGACATTCCAAACTACAGCAACAGGAACACTCGTACAGGACACAGGAGACATTCCAAACTACAACTACAAGAACACTCGTACTGTAGTGGAGACATTTCAAACTACAGCTACAAGAACACTCGTACTGTAGTGGAGACATTCCAAACTACAGCTACAAGAACACTCGTACTGTAGTGGAGACATTCCAAACACTATTTATGAACGAATGCTGACAAGAAGACACAAGGTTAGAGGAAATTACTTGTCTAACTTGTGTGAACGAGTAATCAGGTGTGGATGAGGCAAGCAGGGATGTCAGAGAGGAAGAGAACCACCAGTTTATAATCAGTTTGCTGGGGCAATGGAGCACCTACAGCAGGGCTATACTACCAGCGGCTCGCGGGTCAGATGTGGCCCGTGGAGACGTAACAATACATAGGCCATTGCCTGCCATCCAGTGGCAGATGATGGTGGTAATGACTATGATGTGGAGATAGTGCCAGATGATGATGGTAATTACTATGATGTGGAGACCAGATGATGATGGTAACGACTATGATGTGGAGACAGTGCCAGATGATGATGGTAATGACTATGAGGTGGAGACAGTGCCAGATGATGATGGTAACGACTATGATGTGGAGACAGTGCCAGATGATGATGGTAATGACTATGACGTGGAGACAGTGCCAGATGATGATGGTAACGACTATGATGTGGAGACAGTGCCAGATGATGATGGTAATTACTATGATGTGGAGACAGTGCCAGATGATGA
>CAJHNH020001200.1:90000-95000 GCA_905116865.2 Candidula unifasciata
GCAGTCAGAACTGTCCGTGTGTGGTGGTGGGGGTGCTACTTGTTGTAGCAGTGAGTGAGGGCTGTCCGTGTGGTGGTGGGGGTGCTACTTGTTGTAGCAGTCAGGACTGTCCGTGTGTGGTGGTGGGGGTGCTACTTGTTGTAGCAGTCAGGGCTGTCCGTGTGTGGTGGTGGGGGTGCTACTTGTTGTAGCAGTCAGAGCTGTCCGTGTGTGGTGGCGGGGGTGCTACTTGTTGTAGCAGTCAGGGCTGTCCGTGTGTGGTGGTGGGGGTGCTACTTGTTGTAGCAGTCAGAGCTTTACGTGTGTGGTGGCGGGGGTGCTACTTGTTGTAGCAGTCAGGGCTGTCCGTGTGTGGTGACGGGGGTGCTACTTGTTGTAGCAGTCAGGGCTGTCCGTGTAGTGACAGGGGTGCTACTTGTTGTAGCAGTGAGGGCTGTCCGTGTGTGGTGGGGGCGGGGGTGCTACTTGATGTAGCAGTGAGGGCTGTCCGTGTGGTGGTGGGGGTGCTACTTGTTGTAGCAGTCAGGACTGTCCGTGTGGTGGTGGGGGTGCTACTTGTTGTAGCAGTCAGGGCTGTCCGTGTGTGGTGACAGGGGTGCTACTTGTTGTAGCAGTCAGGGCTGTCCGTGTGTGGTGACAGGGGTGCTACTTGTTGTAGCAGTTAGGGCTGTCCGTGTGGTGACGGGGGTGCTACTTGTTGTAGCAGTCAGGACTGTCCGTGTGATGGTGGGGGTGCTACTTGTTGTAGCAGTCAGGGCTGTCCGTGTGGTGGTAGGGGTGCTACTTGTTGTAGCAGTCAGGGCTGTCCGTGTGGTGGTGGGGGTGCTACTTGTTGTAGCAGTCAGGACTGTCCGTGTGGTGTTAGGGGTGCTACTTGTTGTAGCAGTCAGGGCTGTCCGTGTGGTGGTGGGGGTGCTACTTGTTGTAGCAGTCAGGACTGTCCGTGTGGTGGTGGGGGTGCTACTTGTTGTAGCAGTCAGGACTGTCCGTGTGGTGGTAGGGGTGCTACTTGTTGTAGCAGTCAGGGCTGTCCGTGTGGTGGTGCTACTTGTTGTAGCAGTCAGGGCTTTTCGTGTGGTGGTGGCGGTGCTACTTGTTGTAGCAGTCAGGGCTGTCCGTGTGTGGTGACGGGGGTGCTACTTGTTGTAGCAGTCAGGGCTGTCCGTGTGGTGGTGGGGGTGCTGCTTGTTGTAGCAGTCAGGGCTGTCCGTGTGGTGGTGGGGGTGCTACTTGTTGTAGCAGTCAGGACTGTCCGTGTGTGGTGGTGGGGGTGCTACTTGTTGTAGCAGTCAGGACTATCCGTGTGTGGTGGTGGTGGTGCTACTTGTTGTAGCAGTCAGGACTGTCCGTGTGTGGCGGTGGGGGTGCTACTTGTTGTAGCAGTCAGGACTGTCCGTGTGTGGTGGTGGGGGTGCTACTTGTTGTAGCAGTCAGGACTGTCCGTGTGTGGTGGTGGGGGTGCTACTTGTTGTAGCAGTCAGGACTGTCCGTGTGTGGTGGTGGGGGTGCTACTTGTTGTAGCAGTCAGGACTGTCCGTGTGTGGTGGTGGGGGTGCTACTTGTTGTAGCAGTCAGGACTGTCCGTGTGTGGTGACGGGGGTGCTACTTGTTGTAGCAGTCAGGACTGTCCATGTGGTGGTGGGGGTGCTACTTGTTGTAGCAGTCAGGACTGTCCGTGTGTGGTGGTGGGGGTGCTACTTGTTGTAGCAGTCAGGGCTGTCCGTGTGTGGTGGTGGGGGTGCTACTTGTTGTAGCAGTCAGGGCTGTCCGTGTGGTGACGGGGGTGCTACTTGTTGTAGCAGTCAGGACTGTCCGTGTGTGGTGACGGGGGTGCTACTTGTTGTAGCAGTCAGGACTGTCCGTGTGATGGTGGGGGTGCTACTTGTTGTAGCAGTCAGGACTGTCCGTGTGGTGGTGGGGGTGGTACTTGTTGTAGCAGTCAGGACTGTTTGTGTGGTGACGGGGGTGCTACTTGTTGTAGCAGTCAGGACTGTCCGTGTGGTGGTGGGGGTGCTACTTGTTGTAGCAGTCAGGGCTGTCCGTGTGGTGGTGGGGGTGGTACTTGTTGTAGCAGTCAGGACTGTCCGTGTGGTGGTGGGGGTGCTACTTGTTGTAGCAGTCAGGACTGTCCGTGTGGTGACGGGGGTGCTAATTGTTGTAGCAGTCAGGACTGTCCGTGTGTGGTGACGGGGGTGCTACTTGTTGTAGCAGTCAGGGCTGTCCGTGTGGTGGTGGGGGTGCTACTTGTTGTAGCAGTCAGGACTGTCCGTGTGGTGGTGGGGGTGCTACTTGTTGTAGCAGTCAGGACTGTCCGTGTGTGGTGACGGGGGTGCTACTTGTTGTAGCAGTCAGGGCTGTCCGTGTGGTGGTGGGGGTGCTACTTGTTGTAGCAGTCAGGGCTGTCCGTGTGTGGTGGTGGGGGTGCTACTTGCTGTAGCAGTCAGGGCTGTCCGTGTGTGGTGGTGGGGGTGCTACTTGTTTTAGCAGTCAGGGCTGTCCGTGTGTGGTGAGTCGCTGACTTGCTGGGAAGCAGACAATCAACACAAATAAATAAGTTGTCCTCGCCTTGAGGTGGTCGGTTAGAAAGCTATCGCCGTTGACACTCAGGCAAGTTTCCCATTGATGAGGTAGGCGCCGATTGCCAAATCCCCACGTGTCCTATATCAGCCCAAACAATTCTAAACACAGGCAGTTAAAAAAAAAAAAAAAGTCTATGTTGGGTCTTAAAAAGTTGCTCTCTGAGTCACAACATGTCAATATTTGAGGCTGCAGTCCCGGAGAGAGAACATTTAAAGAACAATAACAACAACTATAACAGTGTCTGAGAATCTCTGGTTAGCCTTGTAAACGTATTACAGCATCTGTGTTGGTATTTAACATGAACACGTCACTTATCTCAGGGACATCAACAAACGCAGAGCAGCAAAGGCAAGGGAGAGGCCGCTAGAGGGCATTCCTCACAAGTGACGTACTCGGTTGGTACTCAGCAAAGTTAGCAGCCTAAGAATGCTTACTTGTGTTGGGTTGGGCTGGGCAGAGGGAGGCAGTTACAAGACAAGGCTAAGCACTGAAGTCTGGCATGTAAGGACAAGTCTCCGTGTTAGAATATGTTAATTACATATAAGCACATACTCACACACGCTGGGTGCGATTACAGGAGTAGGTAAGTGGACACAGTCCTGATTAATTCTAATAGTGGAGAGGAGTGGCTGACAACATAAAACACCCGGTGTGGGACATGTTACAGATTATGTGGATGGGAAACGGTGGGGTGGGGGGTGAGGGAGCAAGCGGCACATCACTGATTATGTAGGATATATTACTGATTCTGTGGGACTAATTACTGAGTATTTTCGACAAACTAATGAGTATTAGGGGTACGCAGTGGAGCAACGCCGTGTGGGTACGCCGTGGGGGCAAGACGTAGGGGCACGCCGTTTGGGTACGCCGTGGGGGTACGCCGTGGTGGTACGCCGTGGGGGTACGCCGTGGAGCAACGCCGTGTAGGTACGCCGTGGGGGTACGCCGTGGGTGTACGCCGTGTGGTACGCAGTGGAGCAACGCCGTGTGGGTACGCCGTGGGGGTACGCCGTGTGGGTACGCAGTGGGAGCACGCCGTGGCTTCAAGTCAGTCATGAAACATCAGTTTCCGTATTCGTAGAAAAAAGTGACAGAATGGTTAGAATAATAGGAAGACATACATAATGGTAATACCACACACAGATAATTGTGCCTGCATGTCAGTGGGGTATATTTTGAGATAAGCACCTATGTAAGGTATCTAGGCATAAGGATAACATCGACTAGAAGATGTGTCAAAGAGATTGCAACATGACATGCATAAACTGCATTGTATAACATAAATATTGCTATGACACATATTTCTGTTAAGGTTAGTTGCGTATCCTTTACAGGACGTTGCAGAACCAACCCCAACAGCCCCTGGCTGTTGTGTGGTTTCTCTAGACAAATTTACGTCCAGTAGTTTGCCATTGCTCCCTGGACGGTCGGCTTTCTTGATACCACTGTCGAAACCAACGCAAGGCGCATGTCCTGCAGCTGGGATCGAACCCGGCATCCTGGCATTAAAAGCGTTCGCATCGACTTAGCCACAGAGCCGACATTTCTGTTATGAGAGGTTTAAAAAACAATTTAGAGCTATCGTCACAGACTGGTGAAAATCATGGACTAATTATAAACAAGCCAAACAGCTTCTTGAGGTCTCATAGATCTGGTGTTAGGGAAGAGTACTTCTTGAGGTCTCATAGATCTGGTGTTAGGGAAGAGTGCTTCTTGAGGTCTCATAGATCTGGTGTTAGGGAAGAGTGCTTCTTGAGGTCTCATAGATCTGGTATTAGGGAAGAGTGCTTCTTGAGGTCTCATAGATCTGGTGTTAGGGAAGAGTGCTTCTTGAGGTCTCATAGATCTGGTGTTAGGGAAGAGTGCTTCCAGTTGCCCAGACAGACAAGCAGAGCAGCGCAGGAGTTCTGAAAGAAACCAGGATTCGAACACAACTTAGCGTGTGTTTGTGTGTGTGTATGTGTGTGTGTGTGAGTGTGTGTGTCTGTCTGTGGTAAATGCTACGAGAAGAGGGCAACTGGAACATGATGTGACCACTGGAACAATTTGTGGGAAGGGATAGAGGAAAACAAGGCGAGATTATTCCTGACATCTTTGTCGTGACAGACAGTGATATTAGCACACAAAATGTTGGAGATCGCAGGTTGTGGAAAGACATGATCGCTAGCGCCAATCGGAGAGACATTTGGTGATGAAACATTTAAGGAGACCTTAAAGAGATATGTCAACAGACAACTGCCAATGTTGTGTCTGACACCAGAGCAGTGGGTCACAGGCGATAGGGAACACGCTGAGACAGATCGGAGCCTGTCTTTGTATGTCTTTTGTTTCTAGTTAATCATACTCTCTTTCTCTCTCTCTCTCTCTCTCTCTCTCTCTCTCTCTCTCTCTCTCTCTCTCTCTTTTTCGTGTCTATGTCT
>CAJHNH020001200.1:97500-115402 GCA_905116865.2 Candidula unifasciata
TTACTTGACTGGACTTCATTGGGTCCTATATCCCACGGGCGTCTTTTTAAACGTTGGCAACAATGAAACTACAGCCAGAGCTGTGAGATGCGCTACTCTGCTGTCTCGTGGGTACAGCAAGTTGTCTTATCCCATGCGCTACTCTGCTGTCTTGGGTACAGCAAGTTGTCTGATCCCATGCGCTACTCTGCTGTCTTGGGTACAGCAGGTTGTCTGATCCCATGCGCTACTCTGCTGTCTTGGGTACAGCAGGTTGTCTGATCCCATGCGCTACTCTGCTGTCTTGGGTACAGCAAGCTGTCTGATCCCATGTTATTCATGGGCCAGTATACACCTACAACAGATCACTGTTTAATACTGGCCACTACATTACGAGTGTCATAAACAAACACAGTACTGTTGTAGATGACCAATGAGTAAAAGAAAACAAAATTCTACAGCGTCACAAGAATTAATTGGTTGTGTTAGCGTAAAATAAACACAATAAACGTAGAGAATGCCGGTACAGGTATTAATTCAAGGAGAGTCAGTTGATCAGTGACAGAATGTGTGAACGTTGAGAGATGTAGTTTTAGAGGCCAATTATGGGGACGATCTCTAGTGACCAAACATATTCACAATGTGACAGAGAATTCCAGAGAAATTTGACTAAAAAGCTCAACAAAATGGGAAAGAGGAAAACGTGCACAAAACAACACAACGTAACGTTTCGGCCAGGCAGCCTTTTTCAAACACAAGTGGACTACACAAACGAGGAATGGAGAGTATGTAGATCTCTAAGGGGTGACGTGAGCGACGTTTAAAAAATGTGATGCGGAATAAATGAAATAAAATAAACGATGGCTAAAAAATATAGTCACAATACAGGATGTGTTAACGCTGAGACATGTAGTTTTAGAGGCCAATAATGGAGACGATCTCTAGTGACCAAACACACTCATGATGTCTGACAAGAATTTAACTTGCGAGGAGAACTAATGACCTGTATCTAAGGAAACACTCGACACTGTTTGTGTGCTTTCTGAGACGGGAGAAACGAGTATGTTGTTACAACTGAACAATTCCAGGGGATAAGAGGCAGATAGATGTAAATAGAGAAGATGCTAGACATTCGGTATCATTGCATGGAAGAATATCAGCATCAGAAGACAAAAATTTACCAGACACGAGATAGAATGATGTCATACACGACTGATCACACACACGACTGATCACACACACGACTGATCACACACACGACTGATCACACACACGGAGTGGACTTTGAGAACATGAATAAACCTACGGTGAAAAGACACAAAAGTTAAAAAGTGCAAACATTCCTTGATGTAAGATCCTCATTGACATCCACTCGATGACGCTGTGAGTTGAGAACATTCTTTGATGTGAGATCCTCATTGACATCCACTCGATGACGCTGTGAGTTGAGAACAGCCATCGCAAGTCCTCATTCAAGCAGGTTGTGGTGAACTGTCCAACATTACAACTCCGCTGAATGAGGACACACAATGGCAAATCTTGGCTGGTCTCATTGGCTCCGCAAGGGGCCTGTACTCGCGGGAAGCAGTGTTACTGTAAATGTTCTGTGACAATGTTTTCTCTGGGGAATTTGTGAACTTTGATAGCAGTGACTGACTGTGATGACCACAGAAAAGAAGAATTTGTTAGTTATTTTCCGTTGTGTTGACAACAGTCGTTGTAGATTATATATGATAACTGGCAACGGGTTGGTGACTTCAGTAGAGTGTATCGGACACAGATGGTAAATATCACTGATTAAGCGTCGATGTTTCAACTAATAGGGTCCAGCTGCAAACATTTCACACATAAACAGGTGTCCCTGAAGAGGCAAGAGGAAGTACATTTTCCTATGGAGTACAGATAAGCAGTGCTTTTAGCTCTCAGTCTATAGAGTCTTTGTGTATAGCATAGAGGGAATAAGAATATTGTCTGAAGGAAAGCTGAGAGGAAGGCAAGTCGCCCAGCCATCTGTTGTCGCTAGGCAAATGTTTTCAGACAATCTCAAACTGACAGTGAGACAATTGTTGTCAGCTCAGTCGAGATGCCAGGCAGAAAGTTACATGCAACACAATAACAACAACGATGGGATAGGACATGGAGACGGAAGGAAGAAAAACGGAAAATATAGCCATGAGAACATCAAAAAACAAGTAGCCTCCATTCTGGAATCAATGGTAAACAGAGAAAGTTGTTGAAACTGAGTAACTCTCTAGGTAGCCAGTAGAGGCCCTAATGACAACCTCCAACTGTCTGACCAGTGTCCAGAGTTGGTACACTTGAGGTCTGACTGGAGCACAGGCGGTGACGTTTTCCACACATTTAAGTTGTAAACATGATCTCAACTCTAACGAGGGCGCAAAGAGAGGAGCGAGAGAGAGAGAGGAGAGAGAGAGAGAAAGAGAGAGAGGAGAGAGAGAGGAGAGAGAGAGAGAAAGAGAGAGAGGGGGGTGGGAGAGAAATAAAACTAGACAAATATACAAAAGCAACCATAATCTAATTAAATTGGCATTATTCTTTTGCTGATGTTATTTAAAAACGAACCACGATTGCACCTATACTAGCTTGTCACCTGGTCCTGTGATGTTTTTGACATGTCTGAAATAGAGTTAACATTGAAGTAGAGACAAAGTCGAGTAGGTCAGAAAGATTCCACACAGGGTAGAGACAGCTAACAGTACCAGAAAATCTTCTATTTTGTTGAAAGGCATGGATGACAGAACTATAGTTCAACAGAAACCTGTCCGTTAGATTGATCACACAATCTTTACAGTAAAATTCAGGCGCACCAAAAAAATCACATTGTGCGCAACACACACACCATAATAAGACGTGTAAGGAAACCAGATTAAAAAAGTAGAGCCATGTCCTATAATACAACTAGAGAATCTTCACGAATAACAAAAGCCATGTTTCTCTGACACTGAAAAATACAGTAGTGTAAACAGTTTGCCGCTCTGCAAGTTTCCTCTCGTTTCCCACTAAACAATCACGCAACGTCAGAACTACTTTCCCACGACTTTCCGCGAAGCTAGCAAGGCTTAGTTGAGAATGAATGAAACACACCGACTTTTGAACTCCCGCCAACTAATGGCTGCCATCAGATTGTAGGCGAAAACTTACGGGAACATGAATCCAAGATTGTGAACAAAAATTATGGGACACCGTGAGCGAAATGTTACTCTCACTCCATCGAGTGCCGTTCCTGCATTACAACCAACCGCCTAACCTGTGTGCAGCTGAGAGTGGAGATCAGTCAGGTTGCCAAACTAGCCACACTGTAAACAGTTGTGTCTTTTATAAACCCAGTCAACATGAAGTCACTGTTTCAGCCACTCCGTTTGTTTCAGTTCCAGGCCAAACTACCATAGTCGCCTGCACAGCCTGTTGCCAACAGATGATGTCCAGAACGTTCAGTGCATTTCCTTGGGTCCCTATGAGGCAGATTCATGTGAGTATGTGTGTCTGGCTTGCTCTCACTCCTGGATGCCATCGGATGTTGTCACTGCAGAAGAAGACCAGGCTAACTGCCTCAATCAAAACGAGACGCACACAGGCGTCAATGACAAGGACTTTCTCACGAAGAACATGCCAGGTGGCTAACCGACGATTCAGTTAAACACTGAGTCAAAGGAAAAAAAAATATAAGGGAACATTGAACTATCAGAGACGACAGACGGACAGAGACGGAGAATAGAGACTAATGGTCAAGTGATGGTTCCATATACACAACTATGAGATAGAAAACAAACCGTCTAATGAAGAAAGCAGCACTGCCGTCCTAACTAACCTGCTGTCCTAACTAACCTGCTGTCCTCAGTAACCTGCTGTCCTCACTAACCTGCTGTCCTCAGTAACCTGCTGTCCTCACTAACCTGCTGTCCTCAGTAACCTGCTGTCCTCAGTAACCTGCTGTCCTCACTAACCTGCTGTCCTCAGTAACCTGCTGTCCTCAGTAACCTGCTGTCCTCAGTAACCTTAGGAACATGAGTATGTTTAATTCCTGTCACGTGTACTTGTCAAGACGAGTCCAAATATGTCCTCTTCACCTAGTTCTTCCTTGTGTTCAGGTCACATACAACGCCCCGGTGTTTGTCCCTCCACTGAATAGTCTCTGACATGCCCTCGTGTATCGCTAGACTCGACCTTCTCTCCTGTATCGCTAGACTCGACCTTCTCTCCTGTATCGCTAGACTCGACCTTCTCTCCTGTATCGCTAGACTCGACCTTCCATCGGGTTCCGTCTGACTCCATGGTCGAATGTCTGACTGGAGATATCACACTGCAGTTTGTCCTCTCCGAAATTGCAGTCCGCAACATCAACACCTCAAGTATGAGAATCCTACATGTACATATGCCGTTCAACCCTAAGGTTGTATTGAGAGCCCGACGATCACCGAGCAACCTGAGAAGCGGACCAGGCAGGCAGTGTGACTGAAGATAGACATACGTCGAGTTTATGTAGACTGCTACTTGAAATAGCCACCATTGATTGGCTGTCAGCCAAATGGTCACTTGCAAGCCATAGATGGAGCAAAGGGAGGTGAAGCCACTTCTGGTAGAGTCGCTGATTGGGTGTATGTGGTTGTTGCTCGTGTAGCTTTCAACGGTGACCGACAGCCAGGCGATACCATCTACGGGAAACCAAAGTGGTTTGTGGGGGAGGGAGAGGAGCTCCAGATTAGCAGGGAAATATCTTGATGGAGGGGGAGAGGTGGCAGAGAGACAATTCATTTGGAATTTAACTCTATCATCACGTAGCCCAAAGTAAAATGAGTGCCAGAACATTTATGTGACGCAAAGGCGGCCGGCGCCATACTAAGCATATCAGCTGTGCAATGCCGAACGATCTATACAAATATGAATCTAACACCATGGCAACGTCAACCATTAGCGTAAAAAATAGTCACTGATACTTAACTCTTACCCGCCAAGCTCTTTATAGAAACGTTCTTTATATGTTTTTTAACTCCCGAACCATTGACATTTCTAAAAGTAAAGGAAAACAAATCCGAACACTTCCATCGCAATTAACAAACAAAGAGATCTAACATTTCATAAAAGATATAGTATGTAAATAACTCTAGTTGTGTGCAGATAAGTGGATGTGTGAAACTGTGTGCAGATAAGTGGATGTGTGAAACTGTGTGCAGATAAGTGGATGTGTGAAACTGTGTGCAGATAAGTGGATGTGTGAAACTGTGTGCAGATAAGTGGATGTGTGAAACTGTGTGCAGATAAGTGGATGTGTGAAACTGTGTGCAGATAAGTGGATGTGTGAAACTGTGTGCAGATAAGTGGATGTGTGAAACTGTGTGCGGTGTCTGAGGATGTCTACACGTCTCTGAAGCCACATGAGGATGTGTTGGAAGAAGAAGAATATGGAGGAGGTCAGCCTGAAGCCGCATGAGGATGTGTTGGAAGAAGAAGAAGAGGGAGTAGGTCAACCTGAAGTCGCATGAGGATGTGTTGGAAGAAGAAGAAGAGGGAGTAGGTCAACCTGAAGTCGCATGAGGATGTGTTGGAAGAAGAAGAAGAGGGAGTAGGTCAACCTGAAGCCGCATGAGGATGTGTTGGAAGAAGAAGAAGAGGGAGTAGGTCAACCTGAAGCCGCATGAGGATGTGTTGGAAGAAGAAGAAGAGGAAGTAGGTCAACCTGAAGCCGCATGAGGATGTGTTGGAAGAAGAAGATGAAGGAGTAGGTCAACCTGAAGCCGCATGAGGATGTGTTGGAAGAAGAAGATGAAGGAGTAGGTCAGCCTGAAGCCGCATGAGGATGTGTTGGAAGAAGAAGAAGAAGAAAAGGGAGTAGGTCAACCTGAAGTCGCATAAGGATGTGTTGGAAGAAGAAGAAAAAGAGGGAGTAGGTCAACCTAAAGCCGCATGAGGATGTGTTGGAAGAAGAAGAAGAAGGAGGAGGTCAGCCTGAATATCACAGAAACTTGCTTAGACACATTGTGTATCAGAAAGAGAGAAACAGAAAACTGACATGCTAGTAGATGTCAACATCAAGGACAATGTTCGCATCAACAGCATCCTGTTTTTAGAGACTGAAATGGTTCGGCCAAAAATACCAGAGAGCAACTAGGACTTTGTACACAAATTATATTGGAAAAAGTAATTGTTAAAATATATCTTTCACTTTGATCATGTTGACGCTGTTTCTATTAATCTGTACCAACTCTCGGAGTGGCTATCCCTAGTTTGAACATCCCCGTGATTGATTGATTACATTAGGGTGAGCAAAATATGTTCCGTGCAGTAAAATGTGACAGCAAGAGCTGAAAGCGGAGAAAAAAGGGGGTGGGGGAGGGGGGGGGCAGCAGTTCTTTCAGCATCTTATTCATATGTAACCGTGTTCAAGGCCTCAGAGACCCTGCTATTCTTACGGATGTCTTTCAGCACCCTATTCATACGTAACCGTGTTCAAGGCCTCAAAGACCCTGCTATTCTTACGGATGTGAAGTGACTTCATTCACTTGCTATGATGGCCAGTGCCACCATCTAGCACTAGACCTCAAACTGTTCCTCCCCACGCCGCCTAAGGATAAATGTGGAATGTGTTGTGCATGATGATGACACAAATCCTGTCAGGCTTAATCTTAACAGGGCTACAAAATACAAATCTGCTCTCGTGTATGTTAGTTACTACAAAACGGTAACTATAAGCGTTAGTAAATGGTGTAAGAAGGCTGGAACTCGCAGAGTTAAAGACCCTTAACACATCATCATCCCCGTGTGGGTTCGGGACTCTATTATAGGGAAATCCAGAATAGACCCACTGCCTGCTCAAATACAACAGTGTTGCACGCAGGGTTTTAACTAAGGCTGTACCGAATAGTGGTTTTCACTATTCGGCCGAATACGAATAGTGGGACCAACTATTCGGCCGAATACGAATAGTGTATCATCATCATCAGGTGCCTTGCCGACTGGTGTGGCGATTTTGCCTCGCCACAATCTGCGATCTCCTGCAGCATGTATCAGTTTGTGTGCTGACACACCTCCATGACATGCAACGACTGTCAAGAATCTTCTCTTGTTGTCTTTTTCTATCTCTCCTTCCACAAATCTTTCCAGTGGTCATCACACGTTCCATTTTCACTCTTTCTATATGATGACTGTCTTCTTCTGATGTCTGCGATTAGTTGTCTTCGGGCTCCCGCCTCTTTCAAAACCTAGTGGTTGCTTTTTTTGAAGCTGTCCAAGGTATTTTAAGCATTGTTCTGTAAAACCACATCTCTGAGGCCTTAAAAAATAATTTGGCCTGGCTACCGATTGTCCAGGACTCATAGCCATATGTTAAAACTTTATGTATGTAGCAAGCAAGACAACGATATATTGCACAAGATGTTCTTTTTTTATTAATATAAAATGCATTTTTAGTCTGTCCTATTTTGTTTTTTTATTTTAGTAATGCATCTTTCATCTGATTTTATCCATGTGCCAAATTCGCATTTAAATCATTATTCGTTCAGGCGTTCGTTATGTAATGTAATTTAAATGCACCTTCATATTCTCGTTTGCAATATCTTCAATTTGATTTGGGAAAAGACACCCCGTAAGAACCAAAAAAAAAAAAAATGCATGCTTTCTCTTTCTCTCTCTCTCTCTCTCTCTCTCTCTCTCTCTCTCTCTCTCTCTCTCTCTCTCTCTCTCTCTCTCTCTCTCTCTCTCACACACACACACACACACACAGATACACTTTAAAGTTTCTTCATGCCTTCTTTAACACAACAGTAGCCATGCCTAAATCTTTCGCAGCGGAAAAAACGGCGACCCGTTTGCGTAGTAACAGCGCCTGACTCCGAGGCATTACAGCAGAGGTTCTAAAACTGGGTGCGTATGACAGGGGTGCCGTGGCGAAAATTAAGAAAAGTCGGCTATAAATTGTGACATTATTAATGAGAGAGTTATTTTAGTCCATCGCAGTGTATGCAGAAATCACTATTCGTATTCGGCCGACCGCCACTATTCGGCCGAATACCGAATAGCTAGTAGGTCCACTATTCGACCCCAAAGCGAATACGAAGCGAATATTCGGTACAGCATTAGTTTCAACTCACAAATGTTAGGGGCACATTAAAAGACATAACACTCATGAAAAGTGGAGGGATGATTTGAATGGTAAGAGATTAAAATGTAGACAGTGATACAAATGGGCGAACGACAGCATTACACACACACACACACACACACACACACACACACACACACACATACACATACATATGATATAAATGGGCAATGGACATCAATGTGTGAGTGTGTATGTGTGTGTGTACAATCAGTCAGCAACTGCTAACTTTTGGGCCACACCGCAGGATCATCAGACCCTAGGGGCTGAGGCACCTAAAGCCTCCCTCCCGCCCACCAACTTCACCTGTAGCCTCCCTCCCGCCCACCAACTTCACCTAAAGCCTCTCTCCCGCCCACCAACTTCACCTAAAGTCTCCCTCCCGTTCACCAACTTTACCTAAAGCCTCCCTCCCGCCCACCAACTTCACCTAAAGTCTCCCTCCCGCCCACCAACTTTCGACGATCTATCTTTAAGTATTTATTCTTTTACGTTTTCTTTTTTTTTTTAAATATATTTATACATTTCTTATTTCAAACATGGATGTGTGTGCATGTGTGTGTGTGTATGTGTATGTGTGTGTATTTTCATTGAAAACATAAGCACAATTACTATCATGACATGAAGGGTTAGGGTTCCAGTCTGAATCGAAGAACTTTTTTTCTTTAACAAGACCTCCGCTCCCAAATCTACCCAGCAAATGTAAAATCCTGGGAAGTAAAGGCGACCGAAGTGATGTCTAGGACATCGGCAACTGGTCTATACAAATATGAGTTCAACACCGTCTGCCGTGTACAACACAGGCGTGAAATGGGTCCTTTACTTCTCCCTCCCCCCACACATACACACACACACATACATACATACATACATACATACATACATACATACATAAAACATACATACATACATACATACATACATACACACATACACACAACACACATACACACATACACACATACATACATACAACACACATACACACACACACATACACACATACATACATACAACACACATACACACAACACACATACACACATACATACATACATACAACACACATACACACACACATATATACATACATACATACAACACACATACACACACATATACACACACATACATACATACACACAACACACAAACACACATACACACATATACACACACATACACACACATACACACACATACACACAACACACATACACACACATATATACACACACATACACACAACACACATACACACAACACACATACACACACACATATACACACACAAATACACACACACACACTTATGATGTCTTGTGGTGCGCCCTTGCTACACAATATCAGTGTGAAACAGAAAACAAAAAGAGAAGGAGAATTGCAAATGTTGAATTTTGAAAGAAACGATTCTAACAAACAAGTTTTATCACGGATGTAGAATTATGAAGGGCTACAACCACACGGAACATGATTGTATGAGTGCCTGAGTCATCCACGAGTAGCTGACAATCGGGATTCACTCCGTCCACAGATGGATGTATAAGTTATCTTTGGAGAGCGGAAGCTTTTGGATGACGTAATTATTATTGTCGTCAACATATGACAAACAGAAACTAACGCTTGTATCAAACTTAGAATAGTCAACAAAATGTCACATCAATATTCCGGAGTAGTGCAGACACACACAAATACAGCCAACGACTCAAACAGATAGCAACAAACTAGAAACAAACACGGAGTCATGTTTGCCTGTGTAGAACAGACTCAATGACACGGTGTGACAGCCCAGTAGGAAAGCAAACTTAATTGCGATGAATCAAGAGATGAGGAGTGCGCTGAAAATAGTCTTAAACAAATTTACTTATAGTTTTTCTTTTCTCCAATAATTCAAGGAAACAGAAGATGAGGAAAAGACTCCCGGGGAAGACAATTAGAAACTAAGATACAAAAGATGTGGAAAACAAGTCGGTGAACTACATGAGATAACACAGGACGGGACGACATGGTGAACTACATGAGATAACACAGGACGGGACGACATGGTGAACTACATGAGATAACACAGGACGGGACGACTTGGTGAACTACATGAGATAACACAGGTCGGGACGACTTGGTGAACTACATGAGATAACACAGGACGGGACGACATGGTGAACTACATGAGATAACACAGGACGGGACGACTTGGTGAACTACATGAGATAACACAGGACGGGACGACTTGGTGAACTACATGAGATAACACAGGACGGGACGACATGGTGAACTACATGAGATAACACAGGACGGGACGACATGGTGAACTACATGAGATAACACAGGACGGGACGACATGGTGAACTACATAAGATAACACAAGACGGGACGACATGGTGAACTACATGAGATAACACAGGACGGGACGACATGGTGAACTACATGAGATAACACAGGACGGGACGACATGGTGAACTACATGAGATAACACAGGACGGGACGACATGGTGAACTACATGAGATGACACAGGACGGGACGACATGGTGAACTACATGAGATAACACAGGACGGGACGACATGGTGAACTACATGAGATAACACAGGACGGGACGACATGGTGAACTACATGAGATAACACAGGACGGGACGACATGGTGAACTACATGAGATAACACAGGACGGGACGACATGGTGAACTACATGAGATAACACAGGACGGGACGACATGGTGAACTACATGAGCTAACACAGGACGGGACGACTTGGTGAACTACATGAGATAACACAGGACGGGACGACATGGTGAACTACATGAGATAACACAGGACGGGACGACATGGTGAACTACATGAGATAACACAGGACGGGACGACTTGGTGAACTACATGAGATAACACAGGACGGGACGACTTGGTGAACTACATGAGATAACACAGGACGGGACGACTTGGTGAACTACATGAGATAACACAGGACGGGACGACATGGTGAACTACATGAGATAACACAGGACGGGACGACATGGTGAACTACATGAGATAACACAGGACGGGACGACATGGTGAACTACATGAGATAACACAGGACGGGACGACTTGGTGAACTACATGAGATAACACAGGACGGGACGACTTGGTGAACTACATGAGATAACACAGGACGGGACGACATGGTGAACTACATGAGATAACACAGGACGGGACGACATGGTGAACTACATGAGATAACACAGGACGGGACGACATGGTGAACTACATGAGATAACACAGGACGGGACGACTTGGTGAACTACATGAGATAACACAGGACGGGACGACTTGGTGAACTACATGAGATAACACAGGACGGGACGACTTGGTGAACTAAATGAGATAACACAGGACGGGACGACTTGGTGAACTACATGAGATAACACAGGACGGGACGACATGGTGAACTACATGAGATAACACAGGACGGGACGACATGGTGAACTACATGAGATAACACAGGACGGGACAAAATGGTGAACTACATGAGATAACACAGGAAGGGACGACTTGGTGAACTACATGAGATAACACAGGACGGGACGACTTTGTGAACTACATGAGATAACACAGGACGGGACGACTTGGTGAACTACATGAGATAACACAGGACGGGACGACATGGTGAACTACATGAGATAACACAGGACGGGACGACATGGTGAACTACATGAGATAACACAGGACGGGACGACATGGTGAACTACATGAGATAACACAGGACGGGACGACATGGTGAACTACATGAGATAACACAGGGAGGGACGACATGGTGAACTACATAAGATAACACAGGACGGGACGACATGGTGAACTACATGAGATAACACAGGACGGGACGACATGGTGAACTACATGAGATAACACAGGACGGGACGACATGGTGAACTACATGAGATAACACAGGACGGGACGACATGGTGAACTACATGAGATAACACAGGACGGGACGACATGGTGAACTACATGAGATAACACAGGACGGGACGACATGGTGAACTACATGAGATAACACAGGACGGGACGACATGGTGAACTACATGAGATAACACAGGACGGGACGACTTGGTGAACTACATGAGATAACACAGGACAGGACAGATAATTGTATGCTCCTTTGGGTGCGTAAAAAAGGGGGGAAGGGAGTGATTACGGAAAGAGTACAACATTTTTTCTCACAACTGTGGGTGTCGTATTCGGTGGACATAAAACACGTATTATTACTAGCAAGGTGGCACATTGTTTTGTGTGTGGTTACGTTCAAGCTGTAAATAGACATTTTAGGCAGGGATTATCACACCAAGACACACAACTACATAAATATATATATAGCAAGCAATCACTAACACACAAGACAGACAACTACATATATATATATATATATATATATATATATATATATATATATATATATATATATATATATATATATATATATATATATATATAGCAAACAATCACTAACAAACAAGACATTTTAGGCAGGGATTATCACAAGAAGACACACAACTACATAAATATATATATAGCAAGCAATCACTAACACAAAAGACAGACAACTACATAAATATATATATATATATATATATATATATATATATATATATATATATATATATATATATATATATATATATATATATATATATATATATATATATATATATATATATAGCAAACAATCACTAACAAACAAGACAGACTATATATATATATATATATATATATATATATATATATATATATATATATATATATATATATATAGCAAGCATCATTAACACATAAGACAGACAACTACATATAATATATATATATATAGCAAGCAATCACTAGCACATAAGACAGACAACTACATATACATATATATATATATATATATATATATATATATATATATATATATATATATATATATATATATATCTATATAATATATATATATATATATATATATATATATATATATATATATGTAGTTGTCTGTAGTGCTTGCTTTATATATATCTATATATATATATATATATATATATATATATATCTATACTATATATATATATACATATGCTATATATATAGCAAGCACTACACTAAAGAACTACAAGACATATGCCTTAGCCCCTCCCCCCCCCCTCCCCCTTTTCCCAACATATAGAGACGGCACAAGAGAAATCAGAATGTCTGAGGCCATGTCCCTGCGAAGGTGGGACCACATCCTGACCTTGTAACTGTCAAGGCAGTTTCCTATGGCTTGTGTCAAGACTGCTAAGATGGCGAGTGTTTCCCAAAGATAAACTCACATCAAATGTTACAGCTGGTCCAGGGAACGTTAAGTGTTGGCACTTGAGCCAGGCCCAGATGTCCTGGTTAAGGACCTGGAGTCACTGACATCCAGGCACCACTACAATCATTGGTACTTACAGCTGAGCGCTGAACTTCCAGCGATATTAATTGGGGCTTGCTAGTCAGTCAGACTATCAGTCTGTTAGTTAATTAGTTAGTTAGCCGATACATCGTCCTCGCTGCATTTCAACCCATTCTGACCACAAGTGCTCAGGTCCCCTCTTCGATATACCCTTAGCATGTAGCAACTAACGATACAGTTCTATCTCGATTTACAACTCTTCTTTGAGTAAGCACACCAGGAGAAAAACCAATTCCGGACACACATTTAATGTTGTCATAATCTTACATTGAACGCCGTCCTTCTTTATTGTCACCCACCCCCAGCCCACCCACAAACACACCACTTTTCAAAATGTTCCATGTATTTATCTCTGTAAATTGTATGTCTATTTTAGGTCTTTTACAAGAGCAGTATGTCTAACGCAGGGGTTCTCAACCTTCCTAATGCGGCGAACCTTTAATACAATTCCTCATGTTGTGGCCACCCATTGTCACCGCCCCACCCCCATGTGGCCACCCATTGTCACCGCCCCACCCCCATGTGGCCACCCATTGTCACCGCCCCACCCCCATGTGGCCACCCATTGTCACCGCCCCACCCCCATGTGGCCACCCATTGTCACCACCCCACCCCCATGTGGCCACCCATTGTCACCGCCCCACCCCCATGTGGCCACCCATTGTCACCGCCCCACCCCCATGTGGCCACCCGCAACCATACACAGATTTTCGTTGCTAGTTCCTAACTTCAGTGATGATGTATTTTCCAGTGATCTTTGGCGACCCATGTGAAAGTGTCGTTCTGCCCACAGGTTGAGAACGGCTGGTCTAACGTGTTCTATTTTTATCTGTTCCATATATGTGATTGCGCGTTTGTCTGCTTGTGGTACTGTCGGTCTGTTGTGTTAGTCGGCGGGACTTTCAGTCTGGTATTTGTCCCTGCGGGACTGTCTGTATGGTCTGTCTGTCTGCGGGACTGTTAGTCTGGTATTTCTCCCTGCGGGACTGTCAGTCTGGTATGTCTGTCTTCGGGACTGTCTGTCTGGTCTGTCTGCCTGCGGGACTATCAGTCTGGTCTGTCTGCCTGCGGGACTATTAGTCTGGTCTGTCTGTCTGGTCTGTCTGTCTGCGGGACTGTCAGCCTGGTCTGTCTGTCTGTCTGGTCTGGTCTGTCTGTCTGCGGGACTATCAGTCTGGTGTGTCTGTCTGTCTGCGGGACTGTCAGTCTGGTCTGTCTACATGCGGGACTGTCAGTCTGGTCTGTCTTCTGGTGTGGGGAAAAAAGGGGAGGGGTATATCCTTACTGCCTTTATTTACCATTTGTGCGGTGTAAGGAGCGGGTGGGATATTTGAGCCTGAGGATTTAGGACTGCATAGCTACTGCTGAAGCCACGGACTGTCCGGTAAGGATTTTATTTTTATCCCTGACAAGAAAAAAACAAAATTCCTCAACCCTGATGAGGATTTGAATGCATGTGTCCCGTACTTACCTGAAAGTGATATTGGTGCGTGGCCATCTGGAGGTAGACACGGTGTAGCGTCTCTTGCGAATTTGGAAGCCGTCCTCTTCATCGTTGATGACTCGAACATCGTCGACAAAATCATCGGTGTTTCCGCACCTGGGCCTCAGCATCAACGTCTGAGTGCGGAGGTCCACAAAACCGGTCTGAGGTATGCCTCCAACCTGCGCAGGGAAATAACGCATTTAGTGCCTACAGACATGTCCTGGTGACTGTATGTGACGTTACATGGACACAGCAAACTTCGTCTCACAAAACATTTAGTGCTAACAGACTTGTCCTGGTGACTCTGTACGATGTTACATCGACACAGCAAACTTGATCTCACACAACATTTAGTGCTAACAGACATGTCCTAGTGACTATATGACGTTACATCAACACAGCAAACTTGATCTCACACAACATTTAGTGCTAACAGACTTGTCCTGGTGACTCTGTACAATGTTACATCAACACAGCAAACTTGCTCTCACACATTTAGTGCTAACAGACTTGTCCTGGTGACTGTATGACGTTACATCGACACAGCAAACCTGATCTCACACAACATTTAGTGCTAACAGACTTGTCCTGGTGACTGTATGACGTTACATCAACACAGCAAACTTGCTCTCACACATTTAGTGCTAACAGACTTGTCCTGGTGACTGTATGACGTTACATCAACACAGCAAACTTGCTCTCACACATTTAGTGCTAACAGACTTGTCCTGGTGACTGTATGACGTTACATCAACACAGCAAACTTGCTCTCACACATTAAGTGCTAACAGACTTGTCCTGGTGACTGTATGACGTTACATCGACACAGCAAACCTGATCTCACACATTAAGTGCTAACAGACTTGACCTGGAGACTGTATACGACGTTACCTCGACACAGCAAACGTGCTCTCACACAACATTTAGTGCTAACAGACTTGTCCTGGTGACTGTATGACGTTACAACAACACAGCAAACTTGATCTCATACAACATTTAGTGCTAACAGACTTGTCCTGGTGACTCTGTACGATGTTACATCAACACAGCAAACTTGATCTCACACAACATTTAGTGCTGACAGACATGTCCTGGTGACTATATGACGTTACATCGACACAGCAAACTTGATCTCACACAACATTTAGTGCTAACAGACTTGTCCCGGTGACTGTATGACGTTACCTCGTCACAGCAAACTTGATCTCATACAACATTTAGTGCTGACAGACATGTCCCGGTGACTGTATGACGTTACCTCGACACAGCAAACTTGCTCTCACACAACACCTCTGTGCCTAGATATGCTAAATGGCTTTGGAAGATGGCGGATATCAGGATATGAGACACTTTTATGGCAGCATATGATTTTAGGTAATTTTAGTTTAGCAAGATATAAGATTCTTCCTCTTCTCCGCCTCCTACTCCTCCTCCTCCTCCTTCTTCTTCTTCTTCTTCTTCTTCTTCTTCTTCTTCTTCTTCTTCTTCTTCTTCTTCTTCTTCTTCTTCTTCTTCTTCTTCTTCTTCTTCTTATTATTATTATTATTATTATTATTATTATTATTATTATTATTATTATTAATATTATTATTAATTTTCCCTTTGTTTCCTTACTTAATCTTTTACCGCTTCGGCTGTCGAGTGAGATCTAAGGTTCTGCTTCTTGCTCTTTAGGTCACCTCAACAAAAGACACGTCGTGCTGTTAAAGAGTTTTTTTCCCCTTTTCGTTCTTGTTGTGAGTCAACCTTGTGCTCCATGTCCATCTCTTCTTGTTGTGAGTCTACCTTGTGCTCCATGTCCATCTCTTCTTGTTGTGAGTCTACCTTGTGCTCCACGTCCATCTCTTCTTGTTGCTACTCAACCTTGTGCTCCATGTCCATCTCTTCTTGTTGCTAGTCTACCTTGTGCTCCATGTCCCTCTCTTCTTGTTTCTAGTCTACCTTGTGCTCCATGTCCCTCTCTTCTTGTGGCTAGTCTACCTTGTGCTCCATGTCCCTCTCTTCTTGTTGCTAGTCTACCTTGTGCTCCATGTCCCTCTCTTCTTGTTGCTAGTCTATCCTTGTGCTCCACGTCCCTCTCTTCTTGTGGCTAGTCTACCTTGTGCTCCATGTCCCTCTCTTCTTGTTGCTAGTCTATCCTTGTGCTCCACGTCCCTCTCTTCTTGTTGTGAGTCTACCTTGTGCTCCACGTCCCTCTCTTTTTGTTGCTAGTCTACCTTGTGCTCCACGTCCCTCTCTTCTTGTTGTGAGTCTACCTTGTGCTCCACGTCCCTCTCTTTTTGTTGCTAGTCAACCTTGTGCTCCACGTCCATCTCTTTTTGTTGCTAGTCTACCTTGTGCTCTACGTCCCTCTCTTTTTGTTGCTAGTCTACCTTGTGCTCCACGTCCCTCTCTTTTTGTTGCTAGTCTACCTTGTGCTCCACGTCCCTCTCTTCTTGTTGTGAGTCTACCTTGTGCTCCACCTCCCTCTCTTTTTGTTGCTAGTCTACCTTGTGCTCCACGTCCCTCTCTTTTTGTTGCTAGTCTACCTTGTGCTCCATGTCCCTCTCTTCTTGTTGTGAGTCTACTTTGTGCTCCACGTCCCTCTCTTCACAGGACAGTCTTACTCTAGCTTGTGTGGTATAGCGTCACAGGACAGTCTTACTCTAGCTTGTGTGGTATAGCGTCACAGGACAGTCTCTCTCTAGCTTGTGTGGTATAGCGTCACAGGACAGTCTCTCTCTAGCTTGTGTGGTATAGCGTGTCCTCTCTCTAGAGGTATGTGGTTATAGCGTCACAGGACAGTCTCTCTCTAGCTTGTGTGGTATAGCGTCACAGGACAGTCTCTCTCTAGCTTGTGTGGTATAGCGTCACAGGACAGTCTCTCTCTAGCTTGTGTGGTATA
>CAJHNH020001200.1:116814-149314 GCA_905116865.2 Candidula unifasciata
CAGTCTTACTTACCCTTGGGGGGATAGAGTCACAGGAAGCCCTCTCTCTAGCTTGTGGGGTATAGGTCACATGACGCCCTCTCTCTAGCTTGGTGGTTTTAGCTTAAAAGGGACAGTCTCTCTCTAAGTGGGTCAACCATTTTATCCTATGTCTTTGTGTGTAAATTTTTAGAATTGTTGCTGTGCCGACTTTTTCTCTTTTGATCTAATTCCTGATCCTTACCACTTCTGCCATCTCATTTCTGTGGTTACTAATGATGTTTTCTAATTTTGTTTGTGAGTGACTGTGTTATATCAGAGTAGGATATCAATTTAAGTTATCGGGTGACATAAAGGCGACACATGATATCATTGTGGGCCATGTTTTTTCTACGGAGACCAGTCTTGGACAGTAAATTGTGTGCTTTTTCATAATATGCTAGTTTTTTTTTTTTTTTTTCAACTGCATGATTTTGTTTATTTGAAGTGCTGCTTGTTTGTGTATTCTTGCTGAATTGTTCAGTAATTTAGATATACCAAAATGAGATGCAAACTAGACAGCTGTAAATATACGTTGCTGTGATTAACTAAACAAAGTTATGGTTTGTTAAAATATTTAATTAAGGAAAAATATTAATTTTTAAACACACAATACAGTTATAAACAAATGATATAACCGTGAGCAAACAGTTGTAAGGAAAGTATACGTACTCGCTGCAGTGCTTTGATGGCCCGTATCAAATCATCCTGGCTCCGCAAGTTCTGGGTCTCGCGAGATGGACCCCTGAGGTATCCGAACTGGGCCAGGTATTTCTGGGGACAACACAAATTAACAGAATGTTTACCTCTGCAGGCAACATGATTCTTGCATTATCCCGGACGTTTAGGCAAAAAGCAATCATGGGAAGAATTGTCAAACTCGTTAGGCGCAATTATAATTCATACTTTTCTTCTTTTTCTTCTTCTTTTTTTAAATCTACTTCTTCTTCTTCTTCTTCTTTTTCTTCTTCTTCTTCTTCTTCTTCTTCTTCTTCTTCTTCTTCTTCTTCTTCTTCTTCTTCTTCTTCTTCTTCTTCTTCTTCTTCTTCTTCTTCTTCTTCTTCTTCTTTTTCTTCTTCTTCTTTCCCTCCTCCTTCTTCTTTCATCCATTAAATTGCGGTTAGCACGTTATCTTGTACAAAGTAAAAGTGAAAGTTATCTTGTGGTTTACAGCCAGGCTGTGATATCTACACCCTTCGGCCAAACTCATCCGATTTCAGCAAACTTCTGATTAGTAGACTTTTACGACATGCTTGTTTAGAAGACAGGGGTTCTATTGCCGCCTCTCCCGCCCCCCGCCCACTCCATCCCATCCTAGTAGGGCTATGGAACTGTGAAACGCAACCAGGGGTTCTAACCACTTGAAACAAACCAAAATGATTGAAACTTTCTAAGACAGACTGGAGACGAGAGGCACGATGATAGAGTTGTTGGCAGAGGTAACATCAGTGACATACTTACATGGTTACATTAAAAAAACACAAATTAAAAAAAAAAAAAAAACATAAGGAGAAGTTTGAGGCCGACGACAAAAAGGTAGGCAGCAGTACAATCGGACCGGCTCATTGACTGGCTTGGTATTTACTTCTAAGTCAGTGATTCCCACACTGTGTGCCGTGGCGCTCCGGGGAGCCACGACCTCATCACAGGGGAGCCGCGACCTCATCACAGGGGAGCCGCAAAATATTCGAAGAAACACGAGTTTTATTTTTTTTCTGATCTCTTACAAACGAATAGTCATACTTTTATTTAGGTTAGGGCGTCGTGGATAAACTTTAATTGAAAAAAAAGACGCCGGACTAGGAACAGTTTGGAAAACACTGTTCTAAGACAAGGAACTGTTTGGGAAACACTGTTCTAAGACTAGGAACAGTTTGAGAAACACTGTTCTAAGACAAGGAATAGTTTGGGAAACACTGTTCTAAGACAAGGAACAGTTAGGGAAACACTGTTCTAAGACAAGGAACAGTTTGAGAAACACTGTTCTAAGACAAGGAACAGTTTGAGAAACACTGTTCTAAGACTAGGAACAGTTTGGGAAACAATGTTCTAAGACTAGGAACAGTTTGGGAAACACTGTTCTAAGACAAGGAACAGTTAGGGAAACACTGTTCTAAGACTAGGAACAGTTTGAGAAACACTGTTCTAAGACAAGGAACAGTTTGAGAAACACTGTTCTAAGACTAGGAACAGTTAGGGAAACACTGTTCTAAGACTAGGAATAGTTTGGGTGACGTCTCTAACCTGTTACTATTACAAAGAAATCAACAGAGAATCTGTGAACTGCCTTGAGACCTCTATTTTGTGTTGACAGTGTTGATGAAGCAGTGGAACATCTACTAACTAGCCGTTCTCACATTCTCTCATTTATACCAAATATTCAAATGTGAGTGCCGCTGTCAAATAGTGACCAACAATTCCTGTCCCAACTACAGCTCACTAAATATAGACGATTTCTTTTGAAGCATTTGTTTATTTCAAACTTTTTCAACTATATTATTTTTTTGGTCTTCAGCACATTGCTATTATTATTATTATTAATTAATAATATTTTATTATTGTGCAATTTAAGAAGCGCCCCCCCCCCCCCCTTTTATAAGAACAGAGTGGCCGCTCAAAGGGGTTCAGTCATGTTCAACTGCGCAATAAATAATAATAATAATAATAATAATAATAATAATAATAATAACAGCAACAACAATAATATTATTGCAATGAAACACGGCTGAACCCTCCTCACCCCCCCCCCCCCTCTCAACCATACTATATAAAATTATTGGTAGCCCCCCACCATACTATAGAAAATTATTGATAGCCCCTCCCCATCTGCAAGTCCCTTTGCAGCCTGTTTCCCCATATGTTGTATGAGACAGGAGCCCGTCTTCCTGAAGACACTCACTGTCCCCGCCATCAAACCGGTTGCTAAAGTTGAATCTGCTCAGCTTCAAGGGAGGTAATTAACACTGTGCCAGCACAAGACTTCGGTGCTAACACACGCTGATGCACACTCTTGTCTCATTTGACTGCACTTCTCTCCGAGTACATACGGATGGGGACAACAAACGCAGGATCTGTGAACAATCGGCACTAATGACTCATTTGGAGGATGGGCGACTTCTAAGTTGGGTGAAATGAGTATTCTCCCTCTATCTGGAAGGATGGGGCAAATCTTTTCAAGCTGACATTAAAACGATTCATTTAACGTGAGTACTCTTCATGGCTATGTCTGTATATTGCATTTGAAGTTCATTTGGAAATGATTCCACTGAAGTAAATGCGCACCCAACCCACGGAGATGATACACGTTCAATGGCAGCTTTGATAACTTGGGGGTACAAATGTTCACAGAGACCTGATTAATGACCTCGCCCTGAGTCAGAGCCAAATCATTTCGGGTAGAATTCTGTGCTGTCTTGTCTCGACAGCTGAAATATTTTGGTCATATCAAGCGCCACGACGGATTGGAAAAAAATATAGTACAAGGCATGGTACCAGCAAGGAGGGGCAGGGGCCGACCGACACGAAGATGGCCACAGGATATAAGTGACTCCTTGAGTATGAAAGTTGATGAGGCGGGGGAGCTGGCGAGAGACCGAGTTTCTTTCAGACAGACCGTAGATGATAATGCTAGATGATAATGATGACTACTTTCCGCTGGCTTGAGAACTAATTACACACACATGTCATCATTGTAACTGACTCATAAAGTAGGTTTAGACATGTGGAGTTATGTATGCTCCGGGGAGATATGCTCTGAAATCTGCTTTGATTGGTTACAATCACATATATCAACGGCACCAATATAAACAGCAAAGCTCACGTTTCGAGTAAAATCATTATTAACGAGTTTGATGACACACAACTAGTCTTACAAACCCTGACTTCCACCACAAGTCCCACAACGCACAACCTAACCAGTATCGTCTTCCACAAAGGATATACTATATCATTAGCCAGGTTTAAGGAAACATTACCACCCAGACTGTGTTACATAACACCATATATCGCATGATCTCAGTGGCTGGAGCATTTGATCTGTCATTCACAAACACGACACACTAACTCCTGCAGTTTTCACCAACTTTTTCTTCTGGGCTTCTCTGTAAAAACAAAAGATACTCTCTCTCTCTCTCTCTGTCTCTCTTGTTCTCTCTCTGTGTCTCTCCATCTTCTCTTTCACTGTCTCTCCTTCTCTCTCTCTCTTTCTCTCTCTCCATTTGCGCGTGTGTTACAATTTCCGAGAAACAGTACAAACCCCCGCTCCAACCCCCCCCCCCCCACCCCCAACACACATTTTACCGACCCGCGAGGCTAAACTACCACTTATTTAATAAACAAAATCAACCAAGATCAATACAAACAGAGATGTGGTTAAACAACGAGAGAAGATTGTTGGCAGACTTCTCATCATTGCACGGAAAGGTGTAAAAACACGAACGCGTGCATGCGTCGTCACCGAAAGTCGACACGGAACCGGATAATGTTGATGATGATAGTGCTGATCATATACTGGTTTACTTTTTTTGTTGAAATCTATATCTGTGAAACATTCGTTGTTGTTAAATAATTCAAACATCTGTTCTCTCTTTTGTAATTACCAAGGTCCGTGGTTGTTGACGTGTAACTTGTGATAAAATCAACTCTGACCTCTCTTTAAACGGAAGTGAGGCACAGGAAGTCGAAACACTGTCAACTTGAACGCTTTCATCGACCGGAAGTGCCTCAAGTGCCCGTTAGGGGGCGTCATCGACATGTCTGCTTCGTGTGTCTTCCGGTTTGTTTCGTTGCTGGCTCTAGTTAATCAAGTGGGGCGTCTTGAGACAATTATGTCAGTTGCCAAATGTTTCTAGAGAAACCATTGTAATCTAGATGTTTCCACCGTTATGTTCCTTTCACGAATGTCATTGCGATATTTGCACAGATTAGTTTACATGTAGATATAATCGTTATCGTTTTATACAGTGTTAACGCGACTTCTGAACTGCACGATTCAATAACAGCCATTATCATCATCATCCTGATCATTATCATCATCATTATCTTCTTCTTCTTCTTCTCATCCCCCTCCTCCTCTTCTTTTTCTGCTGTTGCCACAGCAGCTTCATCATGTTCTTCTTCTCCTTTATTTTCTTCTTTTTCTTCAATAACACTGTTGAGTCACAATCTCCACCCAACCCCAACTCCCGCCGCCCCTTTCTAGTTCCAATTGGTATGTTAAAGAAGAACCTCGTGCATGTTAATCAACCCTCGATAGAAAGCAGGGTTAAAAACATATGAATTTTTGCTTATCCAAATAGGCTTCCTTAGATATCTTGGGGCTATTCATAATAAGGCTCTTAAGCCTGTCTCCTTCCATTTTGACAGTTCTGACCCCAAGGTGAAATCAATGTCTCAGTCTCTGCTATTAAATCTTGCTCCGGTGACCAGACCAGCCGCTACTCCTTTAAAAATCTTTTTATTCATAGTTTTGACTTTCTCAGTCCTGGAATGATCAATATTAAACACGTATGTGTTTAATACAATTTATCACCTTAATAATTTATTTACCTTCACACCCCCTCTTTTTACATACGCATTCTTATTTATTTTGTGCCATATTATAGTCCTCTATTTTCATACCCCCCCCCCCCCTCCCACCAACCATTGATCGATATGTTCGGTTGAATTTTTGTGCTTGCTTTCCATTCATTCCGTTGAGCTTTCTAGTCATAGCTTATATTATATTCATTCCGTTGATCTTTCTAGTCATAGTTTATGTTATATTCATTCAGATGATCTTTCTAGTCACAGTTTATGTTATATTCATTCCTTAGAGCTTTCTAGTCATAATTTATATTATATTCATTCCGTTGATCTTTCTAGTCATAGTTTATGTTATATTCATTTAGTAGAGCTTTCTAGTCATAGTTTATGTTATATTCATTTAGTAGAGCTGTCTAGTCATAGTTTATGTTATATTCATTTAGTAGAGCTTTCTAGTCATAGTTTATGTTATATTCATTCCGTTGATCTTTCTAGTCATAGTTTATGTTATATTCGTTCCGTTGATCTTTCTAGTCATAGTTTATGTTATATTCATTTATTAGAGCTTTCTAGTCATAGTTTATGTTATATTCATTCCGTTGATCTTTCTAGTCATAGTTTATTTTATATTCATTCCGTTGATCTTTCTAGTCATAGTTTATGTTTTATTCATTCCGTAGATCTTTATAGTCATAGTTTATGTTATATTCGTTCCGTTGATCTTTCTAGTCATAGTTTATGTTATATTCATTTATTAGAGCTTTCTAGTCATAGTTTATGTTATATTCATTCCGTTGATATTTCTAGTCATAGTTTATGTTATATTTATTCCGTTGATCTTTCTAGTCATAGTTTATATTATATTCATTCCGTAGATCTTTCTAGTCATAGTTTATGTTATATTCGTTCCATTGATCTTTCTAATCATAGTTTATGTTATATTCATTTAGTAGAGCTTTCTAGTCATAGTTTATGTTATATTCATTTAGTAGAGCTTTCTAGTCATAGTTTATGTTATATTCATTCCGTTAATCTTTCTAGTCATAGTTTATGTTATATTCATTCCGTTAATCTTTATAGTCATAGTAGATAAACAACAATCTTGTTAAAATATGCCTCTCAGAAGACTAGGGTGTGGTTCTCGCATGGAATCAAGAAGAGACAGAAACAACTCGGTGAAAAAAGATGGCGCTGCTTACGTAAACAATAGCAGGGAATCAGTCTCTAAAATATACAGCTAGTTTTAGCAGGCAGAAGATATGGATTATCGCCCACTTTTCCTGGGTATTGAATGATAATGATTATGACTATGACGATGAGGAAGACGACGAGGTGTTCTATATGTCTGTTCTATATGTCTGTTCTATATGTCTGTTCTATTTGTCTGTTCTATATGTCTGTTCTATATGTCTGTTCTATATGTCTGTTCTATATCTCTGTTCTATATGTCTGTTCTATATGTCCGTTCTATATGTCCGTTCTATATGTCTGTTCTATATGTCTGCCTTCTTCTTTCAAGAATTAAAAACAACTCAACCAGGAACAGGGCGGCCATCTTGGACAAAGCACGTCGTCATCGAAACCACAGAATGGAGAAAACAATACCCAAATTGAATCAACTGTGCAAACGGATGCCTCCCTGGACACGAACTGACAGAAACGATTTGCCGGCCCCAGAAATGAGAACCTGCTCAAAGGAAATTACAAGCTCTGCCTGCGGGCCCATGGGCCGTAATTGTATTAAGACAAGCGGGCCTTTACACGGTGGCCCGATTCGATTACAGGGTTTGTGGCAGCGACAGTTATACAAAACTGAAGCGGGCAATCAATGGCGGGAGCAAAAGGGCAAAGACGTTATACGACAAGACTAGGGCGGGAGATGGCTCGCGCCGTGAATAAATTAGCCAGGGGTGGGGAGGGACACTAGGCCTGCCAGTGGCTGAGTGAAAACAACTAAGGTTGCCGTAGGTAAGTTTAAAACAAACAAATTGACTGAAATAAAGGCGCATCCCTGCTGCAGGATCTGAGAATAGCAGCAGTCTTCGGTCGATGTACACGAGAAAACCTACATGCCATAGATCACAAGTGAAAACCTACGTGCCATAGATCACAAGTGAAAACCTACGTGCCATAGATCACACGTGAAAACCTACGTGCCATACATCACAAGTGAAAACTTAAGTGCCATAGATCACAAGTGAAAACCTACGTGCCATAGATCACAAGTGAAAACTTAAGTGCATAGATCACAAGTGAAAACTTAAGTGCCATAGATAACAAGTGAAAACCTACGTGCCATAGATCACAAGTTAAAACCTACGTGCCATAGATCACAAGTGAAAACTTAAGTGCCATAGATCACAAGTGAAAACTTAAGTGCCATAGATCACAAGTGAAAACCTACGTGCATAGATCACAAGTGAAAACCTACGTGCATAGATCAGTGCTGGGAAATACTGTCTCTATTTTCTTAACCAAACCAAAAGGAAAAACGGGACGAAATATTCAACTATTAGCTCCCCTGAGGTTCAGCTGAACGTTGCCCAGTATGCCATTATGTGACCCTTCTCATCTGGAAAATGATGTCCCTGAAGAAATAAACGTGAATAGAAGTGGATAAACGTGGCAATAAAGCCAAACAAGCGCCATCTAGCTGGCCATACAGCGGGTATGGACGATCGATACTCTCTGAAAGGAATTATTTGAAAGAAGGCGAAGACTGTTCTCTTTTAAATCTAAATTTGGGCCAAAAGTTTCCAAGGATGAGTCAGAAAATGTTCTTTCATATTTCAGACTGAATAAAGACGAACGATGAATATCGAAGCTTTCTGTTGCGGTGAATAGCTTTCTTGATTGCAACGATTACTGGCTGGGGCGTCTCAATGTTTGGTGACCTCACGTGCCATCAAAAATATGATTGATGGGCTGTAGAACAGCGAGATTTGTTACTGCTGCCGCCAAATCAACCGACTATTCACGCTGGGCCGAGAGTGGCGGCCGGTGACGTAGCGGGAATATTCTAGAAAAGCAACGATTGCTCCCGAATTAGTTGAAAACTGCTCTTCGGTATGTGCGCGCGCGCATTTATGTGTGAGCAGTTCTGTTTACAACTGCTAGCAAAAGTACACAGACAAGAAGAAATGTGTGCCTGTTTTGCATCCACTCCTAGCGCCTTGAATATGTAGGTCACCAATGGAGGGAAACTTTTAGTTGGAAGTTGACAAGGGCAAATAACTCGCCTTTCTCCAACTGATGCTGTTATCGTCTCCGTGCTCACACCAGACAGTTGTCTGTCCGTGCTCACACCAGACAGTTGTCTGTCCGTGCTGCTGTACTGGAACATTAACGTGCCAATTAACTGGCTGTTTGTCATCTTCTGACAATGCACATTTTTCATTTCCCCAGCTCCCGCCATATTTCGTGCCTTCTAATAAAGTAACAAAAATGTATTGATGGACACTCATAGAAAGAAGTAGAAAGATAGAAGAACACACTAGACAACATACAAATCGAAAGCTATAGTTACCGTGCCGGGAATGGAACCTGTCACCTCCAGACGGCGTATGCGCCTCGCTATGAAAACAAGCGCACTAAAAAAATGGCCAACTTGTCAGCATTTCTTGTAATGAGTTCTATCATTTAATAGTAAGTTAAGGTCAAGCCAAGGACCATTGTCCCCGCCTTCACACATATAGGGCATATAGGGCTAGATCAAGCGTCACTCGGTAGGTGTCGTGGTCAACGTCACACCGGTCGCCTTTACTTTCCAGGACTGCACCTGTTACCCACTCGAGGCTGGGTCGACGTGGGAGCCAAGGTCATTTTTTGAAGAGAGCCATCAGGACCTCAACCACGCGCTTGCCATCTGCAGGCGACAGTCTAACCACTACACCATAGCGGCTCTCTCAAGGAGGAAAGTGTCTAATTGTATAGTAGTCCCGACTAATTAGCCTCGTCTAGTACTTCCTGTCATGTGTTCTGTAAACAATCCCCAGTCGCCATAGTTACCCTCGCCAGAGCATTCCCTGTTCCGAGGATCTCCTCAACAAATGTTGTTGTTTATCCACTGTCAAACCCGGTTAGGTTTTTTTCAATTCTATTGTTGTTTCAGTTGCAACATCTGCCAGTGACAGTTGGACAACCACTCAAGACATGCAACCAAAGTTTAATGCATTGAAAAACAAATGTCTTCAGAAAATGATGGAAATAAAATGTGATGAATTCAAAAAAGAGTGAAGAAATAAGAGAAATGTTTAAGCAACCTCTGGAAGCATCAGTTATAAGACAGAAAAGATGGCGTTATACTGGACACGTCCTGGGTAGAAACGAGCAGAAAGTCACCTCACAGGCATTACAATGGGGAATCCAGCGATTGGGGAGGCGAACGTTGATGAGAGAGGCCAAAGCTGCTGAACAGGACTCTATCCATGATACTGAACTGATACCTCAGGATAGAACGGACTGGAGGAATAGATTGCGAGCCCTATGAGACACATAATGACACAAGGGACAATAAATAAAAGAATAATTTCATGTTCTATAGATCTTCACTGCACAACCATATGCTTATTCTGTGAACATCATTTCTGATGTCATGTTTATATCTTGTATTTCTTCTTCTTCTTCTTCTTCTTCTTCTTCTTCTTCTTCTTCTTCTTCTTCTTCTTTCTCTTGAGCTATCTGTGCCTTTCTGCCCAGCTCACCCTTTTCTTCTTCACGTTCACTGGCTGTCAACTCCGTCGGAAAGTTTTAATTGTTAGTCCACCTCTGGACTGTAGTCTTGTTGCAGAACCTGAATGTTGCATGTACATCCATGTCACAAATCTGGATTGCATGTTTATATACAGACTGTTGATTTCTTGTCTCTCTGGTAGATTCGAAGGAAGCCACCGACTAGTCGACTCTTACGACATACTTGCCGAGGAGGCAAAGGGTTTGTTCTTGTTTCCCCACAATGTGGCACCTGAGCCTTGTCATCTCTGACGTCATGTTGGATTCTACAGCAAAAGTAGTCAACCAGATGAGGTAGCCCAACATCTGTAGTCACCTGATGATGATGGAAGGCATGGAAGGCTAAAGTATACGGCAACTGTTAGCTTCGCTTGATGACTCCAGTGGCTGACAAGGCAATTACTTACATCAAATGGGCAGTTTAACATGGGCATTAATTTAGTTGAAGATGGCAATATTTTCTTTTCCTTGATTACTTCCCTTAAGCTAAAAGTTTGTGTTGTGTTTTGTCTGTCGACCATGTACCGTGCCACAGCGGAGCAAGTACCTAAGATCCTGACTTGCCACTTCAGAGGCCATACGTTTGATGGTAGGGGTCGGGATAACTTAGTAGCTAGACACTTGTCTGTCTGTCCGAATCTCTTGTGAGGTTTGATGTAACCAAAGTTAATTACTTTTCTTCCCTTTTCACATCTTACAAAACATCTACATATAGTTTTTTTTTTTTGTTGTTGAATGTGTGATGAACAATATTGTAAGAATTGTTGCGGATATTCTGTGACTGACTCAGGTGTGGTGACGCAGGAACAAAACATGGATTCGAATACTGACTTCTGTTTGTTGACTATGGTTGTCTTTTGGTTGCCCACTTCTTCACTGTTGTGTGGTGGAATACTTTTACTGTCCGGTTTTCACCCCAGATGATGTGGTTTACAAAGTTTCCAGTTCATTCAGTTATTTATTTATTTGTTTTTAAATTTTCACAATTTTTATTCTGTCTTGTTTGGCTGGATCACAGTTTTGCAGGTAGTGGCCGCATAGAGAAAGAACATACATGTTTAACAAACTTGTGTACAATTCATATTTGCGTACGTTTGTAACAAATTTGTTTAGATTCCATATTTGCACACCTTTAGAACTGACTTATGTACATTCTTATTTGTATACAATTATAAAACATTTGTGTACGTTTAGAGCAGACGCGTGTATATCCCAGTATGTGTACGTTTAGAGCAGACGCGTGTATATCCCAGTATGCGTGCATTTAGAGCACTCGCGTGTATATCCCAGTATGCGTGCATTTAGAGCACTGGCGTGTATATCCCAGTATGTGTACATTTAGAGCACTGGCGTGTATATCCCAGTATGTGTACATTTAGAGCACTGGCGTGTATATCCCAGTATGTGTACATTTAGAGCACTCGCGTGTATATCCCAGTATGTGTACATTTAGAGCACTCGCGTGTATATCCCAGTATGCGTACATTTAGAGCACTCGCGTGTATATCCCAGTATGCGTGCATTTAGAGCACTCGCGTGTATTCACCGAGATAAATATACAGAGGTGGTATCTGCAGCAACAAACCACAGGGTATTGGAATTCTGAAGAATAGAAAGTCCGGTGCAAGATAAACGAAATGAACTCTGCAGGCACACCCCGATCTAACAAACACAATGTCAACAGCACACCCCGATCTAACAAACACAATGTCAACAGCACACCCCGATCTAACAAACAGAATGTCAACAGCACACCCCGATCTAACAAACACAATGTCAACAGCACACCCCGATCTAACAAACACAATGTCAACAGCACACCCCGATCTAACAAACACAATGTCAACAGCACACCCCGATCTAACAAACACAATGTCAACAGCACACCCCGATCTAACAAACACAATGTCAACAGCACACCCCGATCTAACAAACACAATGTCAACAGCACACCCCGATCTAACAAACACAATGTCAACAGCACACCCCGATCTAACAAACACAATGTCAACAGCACACTCCGATCTAACAAACACTATGTCAACAGCACACCCCGATCTAACAAACACAATGTCAACAGCACAACCATAAGAATTCAATCTTCGGCACATATCAAAGCATTTAAGTGAGCATAAACTGCAAGAACGTGCGGATATCTCTTGAGAACCCAGTTGTCGGTCTTGACAATCACAGATTCACGGCCCTTGACTCCACACAGACGCCACTAGCTCCGATAAGGTCAGTGAGTATTCGCGCGTGTTTACATCACAAGTCAACTGTCATCTGATACTGTCATATCCCTATGTCTAGCGTGTAAACAAACAGACAAACACACGAGAGAGCTACCAGAGCACAGGCAACAGACTGTGTACATGACTAAACAGAAAGACAGCCCAAGAAGTATGATACACTTTATACAAACTGACTGTGTACATGGCTAAAAGACAAGACACACGGCAAGTCTGCACAAATACGGACAACAGACTGGGTATATAATTAAACGGATAGACACTCGAGAAGTCTACTACACTATGGACAAACTGAGTGTGTACATGACTAAACAAACAGACACTCGAGAAGTCTACTACACTATAGACAAACTGACAGTGTACACGACTAAACAAACACACACTTGAGAAGTCTACTACACTATAGATAAACTGACTGTGTAAACGACTAAACAAACACACACTCGAGAAGTCTACTACACTATAGATAAACTGACTGTGTAAACGACTAAACAAACAGACACTCAAGAAGTCTACTACACTATAGACAAACTGACTGTATACATGACTAAACAAACAGACACTCGAGAAGTCTATTACACTATAGACAAACTGACTGTATACATGACTAAACAAACAGACACTCGAGAAGTCTATTACACTATAGACAAACTGACTGTATACATGACTAAACAAACAGACACTCGAGAAGTCTACTACACTATAGACAAACTGACTGTATACATGACTAAACAAACAGACACTCGAGAAGTCTACTACACTATAGACAAACTGACTGTGTACATGACTAAACAAACAGACACTCAAGAAGTCTACGACACTATAGACAAACTGACTGTGTACACGACTAAACAAACAGACACTAGAGAAGTCTACTACACTATAGACAAACTGACTGTGTACACGACTAAATAAACACACACTCGAAAAGTCTACTACACTATAGACAAACTGAGTGTGTACATGACTAAACAAACACACACTCGAGAAGTCTACTACACTATAGACAAACTGACTGTGTACACGACTAAACAAACAGACACTCATGAAGTCTACTATACTATAGACAAACTGACTGTGTACACGACTAAACAACCAGACACTCAAGAAGTCTACTACACTATAGACAAAATGACTGTGTACATGACTTAACAAACAGACACTCAAGAAGTCTACTACACTATAGACAAACTGACTGTGTACACGACTAAACAAACAGACACTCAAGAAGTCTACTACACTATAGACAAACTGACTGTGTACACGACTAAACAAACAGACACTGGAGACGTCTACTACACTATAGACAAACTGACTGTGTACACGACTAAACAAACAGACACTCGAGAAGTCTGCTACACTATAGACAAAATGACTGTGTACATGACTAAACAAACAGATAAACACATCAGAAGTATTACCAAAGTTAGGTTAGTTACGTATCCTTTACATGACGTTGCAGAACCAACCCCAGCTTGGCTGTTGTGTGGGTTTTCTAGACAAAGTAACGTCCAGTAGTTTGCCATTGCCCCTGGACGGTCGGCTTTCTTGATACCACTGTCGAAACCAACGCAAGGCGCATGGCCCGCAGCTGGGATCAAACCCGGCATCCCGGCATTACGAAGCGTTCGCATCGACTTAGCCACAGAGCCGACAGAACCAAATTACAGACCCAAAAAATGTACAAGACTAAACAGACAGACAAACACGAAAAGTCTGACCACCATGCAGACAGTCTGGCTGTTATATTTCTACACGGCTTATTATTTCAAATGACTTTGCCACATATTTTGGGGTGTCTGTCTTTAAAAGCAACATGATTAATTTCACTGCACCAGTGGTTTTTTTATTTTTTTTTTTATTTGTCTGGGTCTCGTTTCGAAAGCTGTTATCTCCCGCCAAGAGCGTCACACAAAGCACCAGCTCCGTTGTTTTATCGACGTCCCTCTGGAACCTCTGAAACAGCTACTCTCGCTGACCCGAACTAGACTGAACCCAAAACCTCCACAGTGATGGGCAATCGGCTCAACCACTTCACCGCGGAGCCGTCAGACCTTCACAGTAAACACTGTACTGTAGAATGCAACAGTGTTACCATGGTTTCAAGCGCTCACTCTGAGATCTGTTTCATTCGCATGCATATGTGTGTGAAGAATGACCGCCAAAGGCAGTGGGCCACGCACTTGATGATCGATGTGCCGGTTGTGGTGGTGGTGGTGGAGTAGCGGGTGGTGATGGTGGAGGAGGAGGTGGTGGTGGTAATGAAAGAGGTTGAGATTGTGGTAGAGGAGGTGGTGGTGGAGGAGGTGGTGGAGGAGGTGGTGGTGGAGGAGGTGGTGGTGGAGGAGGTGGTGGTGAGACAGTCTCAAATAAATGAATTGCAGACAATGTTCTGTTCAAATCTGATGCACTGGCATTCAGGGCGTTGTCGTTTTAATCAAAAGTTTGGCAAGTTTCAGAGTGAGAATAATTTCTGTCCTTGACACCTAGCACCGAACTACAAGATATAAATGAAAGAAAGAAAGAAAGAAAGAAAGAAAGAAAGAAAGAAACAAGGGAAGGAATAAAGAAAAAAAAAGACAGAAGGGAAGAGAGACAGGAAGAATTATATCAGCCGGGGCGACGATGAAAATATATTTTAGTCTGCAGGCTCTCAGCCTCTAATCAAGTGTTCCGGGCCTACGCCTTGTTTAAATGTTTAATACTAAGGATGATAATATTATTTATAATATAATAATAATAATGTCCAAACTGTGCTGAATGTCAAATAAACATAATAACATGTTGAAAACAAAACACAATAAGGATACACAAAAACTTAAAAACGGAGACAGATTTTCTATAGATGGTTTTTTTTTTTTTGGCATCTCATCAATTTTTTGTTTGTTTTTTGTTTTTGTTTTTACAAATGTGGCCACTTCTACGTTAAACACATTTTTAAGAAAAAGCAGGCGGGGCAGGGGGGGGGGGTACTCAGAATGCCTAAACCCCATCCCCCCCAGGTTTCAGCGCCCCTATTTTTGTAGGTCAAACTAAAGCTCTTCGATTCGAGCACTGACACACGTCAACGGCTGGTCGTATTGAATCAACATTTCCAATCTTGAATGACTAAAGGCCCGCCACGTGAGGTTGTAGAGCCGACAGGAGCATTGCACCTTGGCCCATGACTGTCAAAGCTCACAACAGACTTGTTCAGGTTATGTAACATGTTCACTGAAGTGCCGCAGCTCCATCGTCCTACCACCGACTGACCAGACCATAGACTGCATACAGCAGCTCCGCTAGCTCACGGCAAATGATCTGTCAACCAGCGACCCCACGGTCCTATCCCCAGGCCAGTGATAGCCAGCTTATACCCGTGTTCTTTAACGATACATTGTCTCCGGGTCCCGCTGTTTTCTCTCTGGGAGACGATAACTGTCTGACTCGACGGCGCTGTTTCCGGTCATGCCAACAAGACATCGTCCACTATGGATGCAGTGTGGAACTTTATTGTCTGCGAGCTGTCACTGGGCGCCGAGCTGCCGTCAGGGGGCGCCGAGCTGCTGTCACCGGGCGCCGAGTTGCTGGCGCTTGCCGCCCCGTAAGACGACCTTTTCTGGCAGACTATATCAACATCTGGACAGACTAACATAATTTTCCGGGCAGAAACTGCGGGCGTTCAAACAAGCCCAGGGTAATTATAAGAAAATAATACCACAAACGGGGACATTGTAACAAGAGTGTGACTAAGTTGTGGCTGTTTCTTTGTCTCCATGGAGGTAACAGGTTGGGGTGGGCGTGTGGGGGAGCGGCTAGACAATCAGATCTCCTTTTCTCGGGGAATTACTGTTTAGTTCATTGAGCATATTTCATATTGTTGTCTAGTTTAGCGTATTTCATGTTGTTGTCTAGTTTAGGGTATTTCATGTTGTTGTCTAGTTTAGCGTATTTCATATTGTTGTCTAGTTTAGGGTATTTCATATTGTTGTCTAGTTTAGCGTATTTCATATTGTTGTCTAGTTTAGCGTATTTCATATTGTTGTCTAGTTTATCATACTTCATATTGTTGTCTAGCTTAGCGTATTTCATGTTGTTGTCTAGTTTAGCGTATTTCATATTGTTGTCTAGTTTAGCGTATTTCATATTGTTGTCTAGTTTAGCATATTTCCTATTGTTGTCTAGTTTAGCGTATTTCATGTTGTTGTCTAGTTTAGCGTATTTCATATTGTTGTCTAGTTTAGCGTATTTCATATTGTTGTCTAGTTTAGCATATTTCATATTGTTGTCTAGTTTAGCGTATTTCATGTTGTTGTCTAGTTTAACGTTGGTGATACAGAAGACAACCATATCAGCAGCGTGGATGTTGTGTTTTAGGATTCACGTCTAGGACAGCTAGGACAGTGCAAAGAACATAGTCATGTTTTAGAACACAGGGACTATGTAAACACGATTATGTTCCTGGTCTAGAACACAGGGACTATGTAAACACGATTATGTTCCTGGTCTAGAACACAAGGACTATGTAAACACGATTATGTTCCTGGTCTAGAACACGGGGACTATGTAAACACGATTATTTTCCTGGTCTAGAACACAGGGACTATGTAAACACGATTATGTTCCTGGTGTAGAACACGGGGACTATGTAAACACGATTATGTTCCTGGTGTAGAACACAGGGACTATGTAAACAGGATTATGTTCATGGTCTAGAACACAGGGACTATGTAAACACGATTATGTTCCTGGTCTAGAACACAGGGACTATGTAAACACGATTATGTTCCTAGTCTAGAACACAGGGACTATGTAAACACGATTATGTCCCTGGTCTAGAACACAGGGACTATGTAAACACGATTATGTTCCTAGTCTAGAACACAGGGACTATGTAAACACGATTATGTTCCTAGTCTAGAACACAGGGACTATGTAAACACGATTATGTTCCTGGTCTAGAACACAGGGACTATGTAAACACGATTATGTTCCTGGTCTAGAACACAGGGACTATGTAAACACGATTATGTTCCTGGTCTAGAACACAGGGACTATGTAAACACGATTATGTTCCTAGTCTAGAACACAGGGACTATGTAAACACGATTATGTTCCTGGTCTAGAACACAGGGACTATGTAAACACGATTATGTTCCTAGTCTAGAACACAGGGACTATGTAAACATGATTATGTTCCTGGTCTAGAACACAGGGACTATGTAAACACGATTATGTTCCTGGTCTAGAACACAGGGACTATGTAAACACGATTATGTTCCTGGTCTAGAACACAAGGACTATGTAAACACGATTATGTTCCTGGTCTAGAACGCAGGGACTATGTAAACACGATTATGTTCCTGGTCTAGAACACAGGGACTATGTAAACACGATTATGTTCCTGGTCTAGAACACGGGGACTATGTAAACACGATTATGTTCCTAGTCTAGAACACAAGGACTATGTAAACACGATTATGTTCCTGGTGTAGAACACAGGGACTATGTAAACACGATTATGTTCCTGGTCTAGAACACAGGGACTATGTAAACACGATTATGTTCCTGGTCTAGAACACAGGGACTATGTAAACAGGATTATGTTCCTGGTCTAGAACACGGGGACTATGTAAACACGATTATGTTCCTGGTCTAGAACACGGGGACTATGTAAACACGATTATGTTCCTGGTCTAGAACACGGGGACTATGTAAACAGGATTATGTTCCTGGTCTAGAACACAAGGACTATGTAAACACGATTATGTCCCTGGTCTAGAACACAGGGACTATGTAAACACGATTATGTTCCTGGTCTAGAACACGGGGACTATGTAAACACGATTATGTTCCTGGTGTAGAACACGGGGACTATGTAAACACGATTATGTTCCTGGTCTAAAACACAGGGACTATGTAAACACGATTATGTTCCTGGTCTAGAACACAGGGACTATGTAAACACGATTATGTTCCTGGTCTAGAACACAAGGACTATGTAAACACGATTATGTTCCTGGTCTAGAACGCAGGGACTATGTAAACACGATTATGTTCCTGGTCTAGAACACAGGGACTATGTAAACACGATTATGTTCCTGGTCTAGAACACGGGGACTATGTAAACACGATTATGTTCCTAGTCTAGAACACAAGGACTATGTAAACACGATTATGTTCCTGGTGTAGAACACAGGGACTATGTAAACACGATTATGTTCCTGGTCTAGAACACAGGGACTATGTAAACACGATTATGTTCCTGGTCTAGAACACAGGGACTATGTAAACAGGATTATGTTCCTGGTCTAGAACACGGGGACTATGTAAACACGATTATGTTCCTGGTCTAGAACACGGGGGACTATGTAAACACGATTATGTTCCTGGTCTAGAACACGGGGACTATGTAAACAGGATTATGTTCCTGGTCTAGAACACAAGGACTATGTAAACACGATTATGTCCCTGGTCTAGAACACAGGGACTATGTAAACACGATTATGTTCCTGGTCTAGAACACGGGGACTATGTAAACACGATTATGTTCCTGGTGTAGAACACGGGGACTATGTAAACACGATTATGTTCCTGGTCTAGAACACGGGGACTATGTAAACACGATTATGTTCCTGGTGTAGAACACGGGGACTATGTAAACACGATTATGTTCCTGGTCTAAAACACAGGGACTATGTAAACACGATTATGTTCCTGGTCTAGAACACAGGTACTATGTAAACACGATTATGTTCCTGGTCTAGAACACAGGGACTATGTAAACACGATTATGTTCCTGGTCTAGAACACAGGGACTATGTAAACACGATTATGTTCCTGGTCTAGAACACAGGGACTATGTAAACACGATTATGTTCCTGGTCTAGAACACAGGGACTATGTAAACACGATTATGTTCCTGGTCTAGAAACACAGGGACTATGTAAACACGATTATGTTCCTGGTCTAGAACACAGGGACTATGTAAACACGATTATGTTCCTGGTCTAGAACACAGGGACTATGTAAACACGATTATGTTCCTGGTCTAGAACACAGGGACTATGTAAACACGATTATGTTCCTGGTCTAGAACACAGGGACTATGTAAACACGATTATGTTCCTGGTCTAGAACACAGAGACTATGTAAACACGATTATGTTCCTGGTCTAGAACACAGGGACTATGTAAACACGATTATGTTCCTGGTCTAGAACACAGGGACTATGTAAACACGATTATGTTCCTGGTCTAGAACACAGGGACTATGTAAACACGATTATGTTCCTGGTCTAGAACACAGGGACTATGTAAACACGATTATGTTCCTGGTCTAGAACACAGGGACTATGTAAACACGATTATGTTCCTGGTCTAGAACACAAGGACTATGCAAACACGATTATGTTCCTGGTCTAGAACACAAGGACTATGTAAACACGATTATGTTCCTGGTCTAGAACACAGGGACTATGTAAACACGATTATGTTCCTGGTCTAGAACACAGGGACTATGTAAACACGATTATGTTCCTGGTGTAGAACACAGGGACTATGCAAACAGGATTATGTTCCTGGTGTAGAACACGGGGACTATGTAAACACGATTATGTTCCTAGTCTAGAACACAGGGACTATGTAAACACGATTATGTTCCTGGTCTAGAACAAGGGGACTATGTAAACACGATTATGTTCCTGGTCTAGAACACAGGGACTATGTAAACACTTGGTTGAGAGCCTGTGCTCATTTGGGTGGAGGATGGGGGAGGGGCATTAGTTTGTGGTGGTCACCAGCTCCATGTCTATTATAAATATAAACACACACTCCCAGATATATTTGTACAGGGAACCTTTGGCGAGCTCTCTCCCTGCCTCCGTATCTCTGTCACCTTGACCTGGTTCACGTATGCGTGGTAATATTTCTAATGAGTATTCACCCTGACATCCAGTTCAGCCCTTTCTGTGCTCCCATCTTTGACCTGATTGGACAGATACTACCAACAATTAACAAAGGACCGTTTTCCACGCCTTTCAGGCATATTGGGCATATAGGGCTAGACTTATGTTTTATAAACCAACGCACAAGATGGGTGATGTGGTCAGCATCACGCCGGCCGCCTTAACTTCCTTGGACTGTACCTGGTACCCACTCAATGCTGGGTCGACCTGGGAGCCAGTCATTTAAAAAAAAAGTCTGGCTCGGTCAGAAAGCGAACCCACGACCTTCCGATCTGCAGGCGATCCTCTAGCCGCTACGCCACGGCGACTCCCACTGCCACCGATTGCCCGCCATATATATTTTCGGGCACCAGTGACACAATAGTTGCATGTCTGGTTTCAGTCAATTAGGTGCCGTCTTCACAATAAAGGCTGGCTGCAATGAATCTTCGTCACCCTGTCCCTGATCCACTCAGGCTACTGTTAGCCTCCCAACTGTAAGACTGCTTGCCTCTTGCTTGTTCGCTTTCAACTGTTTCAGTACGGTTTCTACATCCGGTGTACAAAAAGCATTCTGATCTATGTTCGTGCTCACACCGCTAAGCCTTCAACGGGCCAAGTTTCGGTGTCCAACATCTGTCACAGCAGCTGCGACACTCCAAGGACGACATTTCATTGTTGGGTATTGATTGTCTGGTGGGATGTGGCCGTGAGTGAGCGGTAAAATCGTGTTTGTGATTCATCGGACAGGCATGTGTCGGTGACACGGTTGTTGGGAAAACCTGTAGCGGCAGGAGGAGGAGGAGGAGGAGGACACAAGGCACAGGTGTCTACAGATGTTCTTCAGTCTGTTGCTTGCCGACTGACACCAAGCTGACGAAAGTTTCTAGTAATCAGCTAAAAATGTCCGCCTTACCACATATTGGCTTCTCTAAAATATACAACCACTGTCCCAGATAGGAGCAATATATCGCCACGGTCCCAGAAGGGAGCAATATACCACCACTGTCCCATATAGGAGCAATATACCACCACTGTCACAGATAGGAGCAATATACCACCACTGTCCCAGATAGCAGCAATATACCACCACTGTCCCAGCTAGGGGCAATATACCACCACTGTCCCAGATAGGAGCAATATACCACCACTGTCCCAGCTAGGGGCAATATACCACCACTGTCCCAGCTAGGAGCAATATACCACCACTGTCCCAAATAGGAGCAATATACCACCACTGTCCCAGATAGCAGCAATATACCACCACTGTCCCAGATAGGAGCAATATACCACCACAGTCCCAGATAGCAGCAATATACCACCACTGTCCCAGATAGCAGCAACATACCACCACTGTCCCAGATAGCAGCAATATACTACCACTGTCCCAGATAGGAACAATATACCACCACTGTCCCAGATAGGAGCAATATACCACCACTGTCCCAGATAGGAACAATATACTACCACTGTCCCAGCTAGGAGCAATATACCACCACTGTCCCAGATAGGAACAATATACCACCACTGTCCCAGATAGGAGCAATATACCACCACTGTCCCAGATAGGAACAATATACCACCACTGTCCCAGCTAGGAGCAATATACCACCACGGTCCCAGATAGGAGCAATATACCACCACTGTCCCAGATAGGAGCAATATACCACCACTGTCCCAGATAGGAGCAATATACCACCACTGTCCCAGCTAGGAGCAATATACCACCACTGTCCCAAATAGGAGCAATATACCACCACTGTCCCAGATAGCAGCAATATACCACCACTGTCCCAGATAGGAGCAATATACCACCACTGTTCCAGATAGGAGCAATATACCACCACTGTTCCAGATAGCAGCAATATACCACCACTGTTCCAGATAGCAGCAATATACCACCACTGTTCCAGATAGGAGCAATACACCACCACTGTCCCAGATAGGGGATACAACACCACTGTCCCAGATATGGGATACACCACCACTGTCCCAGATAGGGGCAATATACTACCACTGTTCCAGATTGCAGTAATATACCACTGCTTTCCTAGAATGACTGGGACTGAATTAAAATGGCTTCATATATCAACACTGATGGTCATAAAATAGCAGGCAACAATGCCGCCTAACATAATTGCTTTCTGGAGATCGCTGTCCTCACACTGACAGAATCAACTTGGTTATCTCACTTGATATTTGTAGCTGTTGCAGCGACCAGAGTCAACACATTCAATCACCGCTCTCCGAGTGTTCTGGCTTGTTTATGCCTCTCTCCACGATCGTGCTTCACCACGCATGTCTGGTGTGTCTTGTGTGTCTTGTGTGTCTTGTGTCTTGTGTTTGAACTAAACAGCCTCTGTTTAATTAATAAGGGGAGTCTCTGAGATAGGCGAATTTTAATGTCGCACCATTTCCCATGATCAATACAATGAAGAAAACAAACTTTAACGACCAAAACAGGACTAATACATTGAACATCTGTACATGATCTTTTCCAAGGGTTCCAGATTAGAGTGGACGTGCTTGTAATGATCATTGATCTTGAGGAAACATATACTCGAGTCCGATTTTCAACCCGTCTAGACATGGTGGATATGCACGTTTATTTCTGGGGTGGGGTTACTGTTAACGATGCTGAATACACAGTGAATGTGGCCACATGAGAAGCCAGATTTGTCTAGTACGCTGGAACCAAATGTGGGGGGAAAAGGTAAGAAGCATATTGGGATTCAATGTTAACAGTCAGTTGCACATAAAGCGTTGATTAGTACTGAAACAGATCAGATGATTCTGCTTTCAATCGCACATGATTGAATGAATGAGAGAAAGAAGATCTTGGATGAAACGTGCGCACCAACAGACAGTACTTCAAGTACGGGCGCCCACAAAGTGCAGCAGGTCTTGGGTAGGTGTCAGTACCTGTACGGTCTCCGTCGGCACCTGGCAACGTCCAGTTCACTTGGTGTTGACACATACATACATTAACATCTGAGCATCTGTCAGCCAAAGCCAAGGTCACTTTCTGGCACCACGCTTTGTATCTCTTCTTTTAGAAATATATGTATTTCAGTCAACAATCCGTGGGAAACTGACAGCCAATTTCTTCATTCCAAAATTTACTTTCCTTTGGATTCATTTCTGACATTGTCTTCTTCTTTTCTTCTTCTTCTTCTTCTTTTTCTTCTTTTTCTTCTACTTCTTTTTCTTCTTCTTTTTCTGCTTCCTTCTTCTTCTTCTTCTTCTTCTTCTTCTTCTTCTTCTTCTTCTTCTTCTTCTTCTTCTTCTTCTTCTTCTTCTTCTTCTTCTTCTTCTTCTTCTTCTTCTTCTTCCTCTTCTTCTTCTTCTTCTTTTTCTCCTTCTTCTTTTTCTTCTTCTAATTCTTCGTCTCCTCCTCCTTCTATTTCTTCTGGCCTCAACAAATTTACGTCTTCTCGTCGTATCCATTGGTCTGCCGTTGTTCCTCTTATCCTCGGGGTCACAGTACAATGACATCTAGTTGTATTGTTATCGTATTTTTTCAACAGGTGCCCTATCCAACATCAGCATATTTTCTTTACATATTTATTCACTAGGAGTTGTATTAATTTTAATAACTTGTTTTAGTTGTTTCTAATGTTTCATCTCCATTCAGCAGCCTTGAATTAACATTGAAGTCAAGTATTCTAAGTTTGGTACTAGTTTATTTCCCGTCAAATGCGACATTTTGTGATAAACGTTATTATGGATGAAGATGGTCTGGAAAATGGTCTGGACATGATTGCACAATGTCCAGTGACACGTTGGCAAAGACAGCTATCTGGTGGTCAGCAGACAGGAGGGACAACAAGAAACGTCGACAACGTAGGAAAAAATAACAAAGGACAACAGACAGAGAAATTAAGAAATGATACATAAAATGGGATACCATGAGAGACAAGGAGCGAACCGACAACATCGGAGATCACCTGACATGCAGAAGGTATAGAGAGGAAGAAACACTGAAGCGTGGAGTTGTAGCAGCGAACTCACAACACTGGAGATTGCCTGTGTCAGCAATGACATACAGAAAGTATGGAGAGGTAGAAACATTGAAGAATGGAGTCGCGGCAGCGAACTCACAAGGCTCTGGGTTGACCAAACAAACGTCTGGAGTTTCAATTCTGTGACGAGAGATAACTTCTACTGATGACTAGTAGATCCCTGCTGTACTTGCTCCCCTGTGAGTTTATTCCTACTGTGACGAGAGATAACTTCTACTGATGACCGGTAGATCCCTGCTGTACTTGCTCCCCTGTGAGTTTATTCCTACTGTGACGAGAGATAACTTCTACTGATGACTGGTAGATCCCTGCTGTACTTGCTCCCCTGTGAGTTTATTCCTACTGTGACGAGAGATAACTTCTACTGATGACTGGTAGATCCCTGCTGTACTTGCTCCCCTGTGAGTTTATTCCTACTGTGACGAGAGATAACTTCTACTGATGACTGGTAGATCCCTGCTGTACTTGCTCCCCTGTGAGTTTATTCCTACTGTGACGAGAGATAACTTCTACTGATGACTGGTAGATCCCTGCTGTACTTGCTCCCTGTGGAGTTTTTTCCTATTCTGTCAAGAAGATTTTTTAACAAACTTGGGCTACTGGGTCAACCTAGTACAAATAAGTACCAGAAAATGCCATAGGAAGTGAAGGCAGACGGGTACTGTTGACAATATCTCCCTGGTCTACACAAACCAACTGTTACCACTGGATGCTCAGTGAGCATGAAAGAGACCATCATTTTTACTAACAGTGAAAATATGGATCTGACATTGTCTGGTGACATCAGAATAAGAATTGTGTACAGAAACTGCAGCAGCAAAGTAGGTGTTATTACATCGTTCTCATGGAGACATAAATGTGTCGCATGCACTTTCTATCAGATTCTATTCTTTTTATTGAGCTGCAACCACATAGCAAGCATAGTTCAATAGCTAGTTCAACAGCAAAACTAGTGAGGGTATGTTGCTGTCAGTGGAACCTGTGGAACCTGTGGACTGTAACAACTGCGATCTGACCCCTACATCCCGGTTCCTAACAGCCAGAGATATCATGCACGGCTAGAGAAGCAAGTACAGCGGAAGCCTACCTGCTGCAGCCAGGCAGCTGGGAAATATGTTTACCTTCGAGTGAAGCCTGGATGACATCAGTTCTACAACGGAAGTGAATACATTCATGAGGGATACTGGCGAGAGCTGGAGGAGGAGGTAGGGTGCAGGAATTCGTCGCTTACCGGCCTGTGTTTGTGGTAAGAGTGACCTTGACTTCATGCGTGCAGGTGTGATGTCAATGCCACGTGTGCAGGGAGGCTGTCTCTGACAGGACAGAAGAGCACAACTATATCTACATTGTTTCAGTGCAGGGAGGCTGTCTCTGACAGGACAGAAGAGCACAACTATATCTACGTTGTATCAACTCTGGGAGGATGTCTGTGACAGGACACAAGAGCACAACTATATCTACAATGTTTGATGTCGTCGCTGTTGCCAGTTTAGAAAAACTTTTACACAAAGTGGCCGGAGCCTGAGGGCTCAGACACCGTGAGCCTGCCTCCACCCCCTCCCCTAAAACCAGTACAGATGTTTTGTTTAGAGCATTTGATTGCACATGTCTTATAGTTTCAATTACAATAATGCCCTTCAACACATAATTTTAATTATTGCTCATTTAAACAAGGTTTAGTGCCTTGAAGCGCACAGCCTAGAATGTTATACGGGGCCTCCACAAATGGTTCTTTGTATCAGCGCGCCTGCTCTAGTATATAGCATTGGTACCTCTTGCCAAATCATATCATGGTACTCAGTCAAAAGATGGGTAGATCATATCATATCATGGTACTCAGTCAAAAGATGGGTAGATCATATCACATCATGGTATTTATTTCAGATACGAGATTGATTGCTCATTGTTCACTTCAAGATCATCTTCATCGCACATCGGACATGACCACAAGTGCTCCAATCTGCTCCTGAGTTTGTCTCCAAGTGTTTTCAGGCTAACAACTCCCATTCTCTTCTGGCTGAAAAGCGACGGATGGCTCGCGCATGGTTTTCTGTCTCTCTGCTGCAACTGGTACACCCCGGGTATGCGATCTATGAAGTAAACAATCATTGTCCACGCAACTGTGAGCCCAACAGTGTTTAGTCTCTGGTATGGCATTGATGATGTCTCTCCTGTCTACAGATGGCCCATTCCTGACACTCGCACTGTCAGCCAGGGCGTCTGCTCTCTCACTGCCTTTGACACAAGCATGCCCTGTGACAAAAATAAAGATGATTTTGCGAAACGCTGCGGCTGTATCAGATCGAGCCACTGTTTCCGTATAAGCCCTGCCTTGATCTGCTGTAGCATTCTCACTGACAAGACTAATGTGTGTACGTCATGTTATTGGTCCCAGAGACTAATGTGTGTACGTCATGTTATTGGTCCCGGGACTAATGTGTGTACGTCATGTTATTGATACCAGGGACTAATGTGTGTACGTCATGTTATTGGTCCCAGAGACTAATGTGTGTACGTCATGTTATTGGTCCCGGGACTAATGTGTGTACGTCATGTTATTGGTCCCAGAGACTAATGTGTGTACTTCCTGTTATTGGTCCCAGAGACTAATGTGTGTACGTCATGTTATTGGTCCCGGGACTAATGTGTGTACGTCATGTTTTTGATCCCAGGGACTAATGTGTGTACGTCATGTTATTGGTCCCAGAGACTAATGTGTGTACGTCATGTTATTGGTCCCAGAGACTAATGTGTGTACTTCCTGTTATTGGTCCCAGAGACTAATGTGTGTACGTCATGTTATTGGTCCCAGAGACTAATGTGTGTACGTCATGTTATTGGTCCCAGAGACTAATGTGTGTACGTCCAGTTATTGGTCCCAGAGACTAATGTGTGTACGTCATGTTATTGGTCCAGGGACTAATGTGTGTACGTCATGTTATTGGTCCCAGAGACTAATGTGTGTACGTCATGTTATTGGTCCCAGAGACTAATGTGTGTACGTCATGTTATTGGTCCCAGAGACTAATGTGTGTACGTCCAGTTATTGGTCCCAGAGACTAATGTGTGTACGTCATGTTATTGGTCCCAGAGACTAATGTGTGTACGACCTGTTATCGGTCCCAGGGACTAATGTGTGTACGTCCTGTTATTGGTCCCAGAGACTAATGTTGTACGTCCTGTTATCGGTCCCAGGGACTAATGTGTGCACGTCATGTTATCGGTCCCAGGGACTAATGTGTGTACGTCCTGTTATTGGTCCCAGGGACTAATGTGTGTACGTCATGTTATTGGTCCAGGGACTAATGTAAGCACGTCATGTTATTGGTCCCAGGGACTAATGTGTGTACGTCCTGTTATTGGTCCCAGGGACTAATGTGTGCACGTCCTGTTATTGGTCCTAGAGACTAATGTGTGTACGTCATGTTATCGGTCCCGGGACTAATGTGTGTAAGTCATGTTATCGGTCCCGGGACTAATGTGTGTACGTCCAGTTATTGGTCCCAGAGACTAATGTGTGTACGTCATGTTATTGGTCCCAGGGACTAATGTGTGTACGTCATGTTATTGGTCCCGGGACTAATGTGTGTACGTCCAGTTACTGGTCCCAGAGACTGTATGTCCAGTCACCTTATGTAACATATTTTAGCAAAGACTGTCAGCACAACCTCTATTCCAACTTTATGTTAATCAGTCTCAGACTTGGAGGTTAACTATAGAACATCAGAGAACACAAACTACCTGTGAACTGTGATGTCTTAGAAACGGTCAGATACAAATCAGAGAACACTAACTGTGATGTCTGAGAAACGGTCAGATACAAATCAGAGAACACTAACTGTGATGTCTGAGAAACGGTCAGATACAAATCAGAGAACACTAACTGTGATGTCTGAGAAACGGTCAGATACAAATCAGAAGAGATCGTGTGAGCAATAAAGAGATTAGAAGAAATATTTTAACAGTAGTCGTAGTTATGTTCATTGAGAAACAACGACTGAAACGATTTGGCCACTTTTTCAGATGGTATTCAGCAATGCTGACTGGTGGAAACAGTGGCAGAAGGAGACCTAGAAGACGATGGATTGGATGAATCAACAACATGCGGAACAAAGCAGATATCGACAACCAACAGAAGGAAAGAAGAAAGAATATACCTTGAAGAGACTGATCTGTCTAGTTATGTGGTGCTATTTATTTGAGAGACTAGCAGTTCAAGTCATATCTGGTTACTGGGATCAGAGACAAGAACTCACTAAATACCAGACATTGACTAGGAAAGTTAACAAATAGAAGAGGGGTTGGACAAGAAAAAGGGCAGAAGGGGGGAGGGTAGGGGGGGGGGGGGTGGGTGTGTGGGGTAGAAGGGGGGGGGGGGGATGGAAAGGGGGCTCAATGATTCAACCTAAACAAGTTTTTTTTTAAAGCTACATTGCGTCACTAAAATCATCGACTTCTTTAGTTTTATTTTACAAGTTGTAACACACAGACTATTTTTTTTTTCAAGTTATAATTTTAATTTCCACGACAAGTATGTCAAGTGATGTTATAACCGGCTCGCTAGCTCAGTTGGTTAAACCTGACTGCGCAGCGACCGGGTGACGAACTCCTTGTATTTCACAACGGGGTTAGGCAGAAAGCCAGATTCCTCCCAGATTTATGGTATCTATCATGGAATCAAGGCCGAAGAGCTGCGATTTCCATAGTACCGAGCCACAGGGTTGTGATATCTATAGTACCGAGCCAAAGGGTTGTGATATCTATAGTACCAAGCCAAAGGGTTGTCACATCTATATTTCCGAGCCAAAGGGTTTACAACTGATGGTTTTTGAATACTTAAAGAAAACATGTCAAGGTTATTTTCTGGAAAGAGTGTAATGTTAAGATACATGGCGTGACTGATTAAACAAACATGGCGTTACTGACTGAACAAACATGGCGTTACTGACTGAACAAACATAGCGTTACTGATTGAACAAACATGGCGACACTGACGGAACAAACATAGCGTTACTGACTGAACAAACATGGTGACACTGACGGAACAAACATAGCGTTACTGATTGAACAAACATGGCGACACTGACGGAACAAACATAGCGTTACTGACTGAACAAACATGGCGTTACTGACTGAACAAACATAGCGTTACTGATTGAACAAACATGGCGACACTGACGGAACAAACATAGCGTTACTGACTGAACAAACATGGCGACACTGACGGAACAAACATAGCGTTACTGATTGAACAAACATGGCGACACTGACGGAACAAACATAGCGTTACTGATTGAACAAACATGGCGTTACTGATTGAACAAACATGGCGACACTGACGGAACAAACATGGCGTTACTGACTGAACAAACATGGCGTTACTGACTGAACAAACATAGCGTTACTGACTGAACAAACATGGCGTTACTGATTGAACAAACATGGCGACACTGACGGAACAAACATAGCGTTACTGACTGAACAAACATGGCGTTACTGACTGAACAAACATGGCGTTACTGATTGAACAAACATGGCGTTACTGATTGAACAAACATGGCGTTACTGACTGAACAAACATGGCGTTACTGATTGAACAAACATGGCGACACTGACGGAACAAACATAGCGTTACTGACTGAACAAACATGGCGACACTGACGGAACAAACATAGCGTTACTGATTGAACAAACATGGCGACACTGACGGAACAAACATAGCGTTACTGACTGAACAAACATGGCGTTACTGACTGAACAAACATAGCGTTACTGATTGAACAAACATGGCGACACTGACGGAACAAACATAGCGTTACTGACTGAACAAACATGGCGACACTGACGGAACAAACATAGCGTTACTGATTGAACAAACATGGCGACACTGACGGAACAAACATAGCGTTACTGATTGAACAAACATGGCGTTACTGATTGAACAAACATGGCGTTACTGATTGAACAAACATAGCGTTACTGATTGAACAAACATAGCGTTACTGATTGAACAAACATAGCATTACTGATTGAACAAACATGGCGACACTGACGGAACAAACATAGCGTTACTGATTGAACAAACATGGCGTTACTGATTGAACAAACATGGCGTTACTGATTGAACAAACATGGCGTTGCTGATACAACAAACATGGCGTTACTGATACAACAAACATGGCGTTGCTGATTGAACAAACATAGCATTACTGATTGAACAAACATGGCGCTACTGACTGAACAAACATAGCATTACTGATTGAACAAACATGGCGACACTGACGGAACAAACATAGCATTACTGATTGAACAAACATGGCGCTACTGACTGAACAAACATAGCATTACTGATTGAACAAACATGGCGTTGCTGATACAACAAACATGGCGTTACTGACTGAACAAACATGGCGCTACTGATTGAACAAACATGGCGTTACTGATACAACAAACATGGCGTTGCTGACTGAACAAACATGGCGTTACTGATACAACAAACATGGCGTTACTGATTGAACAAACATGGCGACACTGACGGAACAAACATAGCGTTAGAGATTGAACAAACATGGCGTTACTGATTGAACAAACATGGCGTTACTGATTGAACAAACATAGCGTTACTGATTGAACAAACATAGCGTTACTGATTGAACAAACATAGCATTACTGATTGAACAAACATGGCGACACTGACGGAACAAACATAGCGTTACTGATTGAACAAACATGGCGTTACTGATTGAACAAACATGGCGTTACTGATTGAACAAACATGGCGTTGCTGATACAACAAACATGGCGTTACTGATACAACAAACATGGCGTTGCTGATTGAACAAACATAGCATTACTGATTGAACAAACATGGCGCTACTGACTGAACAAACATAGCATTACTGATTGAACAAACATGGCGACACTGACGGAACAAACATAGCATTACTGATTGAACAAACATGGCGCTACTGACTGAACAAACATAGCATTACTGATTGAACAAACATGGCGTTGCTGATACAACAAACATGGCGTTACTGACTGAACAAACATGGCGCTACTGATTGAACAAACATGGCGTTACTGATACAACAAACATGGCGTTGCTGACTGAACAAACATGGCGTTACTGATACAACAAACATGGCGTTACTGACTGAACAAACATGGCGCTACTGATTGAACAAACATGGCGTTACTGATACAACAAACATGGCGCTACTGATTGAACAAACATGGCGTTACTGATACAACAAACATGGCGTTGCTGATACAACAAACATGGCGGTACCGATACAACAAACATGGCGGTACTGATTGAACAAACATGGCGGTACTGATTGAACAAACATGGCGGTACTGATACAACAAACATGGCGTTGCTGATACAACAAACATGGCGGTACTGATACAACAAACATGGCGGTACTGATACAACAAACATGGCGGTACTGATTGAACAAACATGGCGTTGCTGATACAACAAACATGGCGTTGCTGATACAACAAACATGGCGTTACTGATACAACAAACATGGCGTTACTGATACAACAAACATGGCGTTACTGATACAACAAACATGGCGTTACTGATACAACAAACATGGCGTTACTGATACAACAAACATGGCGTTACTGATACAACAAACATGGCGTTACTGATACAACAAACATGGCGTTACTGACTGAACAAACATGGTACATACACAGGGATCTCTTCAGGTCGATAAGTGATTTGGTATTAGACAGACAGACTGATAACAGGACTGATCGAAATACAGATAGATAGACAGGCAGGCAGACATAGCGACAGACAGACCGACCGATTTGATATATAGGTAGATCAGACAGACAGACAGACAGACAGACAGACAGACAGACAGACAGACAGACAGACAGACAGACAGACAGACAGACAGACAGACAGACAGACAGACAGACAGACAGACAGACAGACAGACAGACAGTCAGATCCTATAGCTAACATCTGAATACCTAGCATGTGAATACCTAACCTGTGAATAACTAGCCTG
>CAJHNH020001200.1:154314-190893 GCA_905116865.2 Candidula unifasciata
ATACAAAAGACACAGATAGTTGACAAAGGGGGCGGGGGGGGGGGGGGGGCGAAGTAGTCCCTCTCTCCAAGCTCAGACATTCTCTTTTTAAGGGGTCACTACACCAAAAAATTTTATTTTTTTATTTACAGAGCTAGAGCAGTTATTTTATAATGATCATTTGTAGGGATACATGTTATTACATTTGTATACTTTAAGTGTTTAAAAAAATATAGTTGTCATGGCAATAGCCGCCATCTTGTGAAAAAAGCAATATGTACTTAGAATCCTAAAATTTTAAAAACAAACATAGTTATTCAACAGTAGATGATGGATTTATGACTATTTATCGTTTTTAGAGGTACAGGTCTAGTTTATTTACTTTAAACATGTTTTTAAATATTTTGCTTAGAATTCTAAAATGTAGGTTTATTGAAAAAGTCAAAAAAATCTAGCATCATAAGACAATAATCGAATTTAAAAAAAACAAAACTTTCCAAAATCTACTTTTAGATAGACCAGTCCCTATAATATTGTTTACTGAGTGTGCATACAAAACATCATGTTTCTAATCCTTATATTAGCTTAGATTTTAGGATTTCACACACACAGCAAACTGAAATATAGAGATTTGAGAAAACTGACTTTTAAACTTTTTTTTATCTTAAAAAAGTGCATGAGGTGGTGTCGTTAGTATTAACTTTTCAATGCTAAATTGTTTACAAATGACATAAATTTTGTGTGTCATCTATTCTACGAATGCCGAACTTTACAAAAACGAACACATTGAAAAAGTTATATTTTTGTCATAAATTGGAAAAAAATTCTGTGTAGTGACCCCTTAAGTATTGGTTTATAGACTTCATATTATTTCAATTGTTTCTTTTCAATAATTGCTTTTTTCAGCACATCATAACAAAAGTGTTTATTAGTATTGTGTACATAAAACAGGCTTCAGCTGTACGAGTCCCAACCATCTAGAAAAAAAGGTGGCTGATGTCGAGGTCTCCCCCAACGACTTCCTCACTATGTTTTCTGTATGTCAGCTCCCCTAGAGCCCCACCTCTCTCTCTCTCTCTCTCTCTCTCTCTCTCTCTCTCTCTCTCTCTCTCTCTCTCTCTCTCTCTATCTCTCTCTCTATATAGCATCACTTCTTTTAACGCCCCCTCCCTCTTTTTTTGCTTTCCTTCCCCCCCCCCCCCCATGTTTTTTTGTGTGTTGAAAGTTCGCTCTTAGTCTAAACTTTCTGTCTCATACCCATATATGTGTGGCATTCTTAGCAACTTTCCTTTTTTATTTCTCTGAGTCTCTCCTGCTACACTCTACCTCTCTATTCCCACACTACTCTTTATTTCTCTCTTTTTCTTCCTTTTACTCACCTCTCACCCTCATATATACTTATCTCCCTCTACCCTTTGCTTGTCTTTCACTCTATCCTTTATGTCTCTCTTTCTTTATCTTTCTATTCTTCTTTCTGTCACTCCCAACATCCGCACTGTCTTTCTAACCTTCAACTCTCTCTCTCTCTCTCTGACTCTCACTGGCTGGCTCTCCCCTCCATCTATCACGGACAAGAAAACCTCTCTCAAATAAACGTGGGCCAGGCTGTGAGGTAGTTTAGCCCAACTGGTGGAAACATAAAACCTGGCAACAATCATGAATCTTTCATGTGCACAGATCCAGTTGCCATTGACATTTGCACATAGAGCACGGACTGTCTGTCGTCTGCGGTGCATGTCGTCTGCAAGTCCGAGTCGATGGTCAGTCTTGTACTTTCATGTAACAACACGTCTGCTTCTGGCTTCACCCTGCAGTTGAAACTTTACAGCAGACAATGAAACTGTGATAGGATAAAAAATATACTTTATAGGAGACAATGAAATTGTGATAGGATAAGACTAAACTTTAGAGGAGACAATGAAACTGTGATAGGATAAGACTAAACTTTAGAGGAGACAATGAAACTGTGATAGGATAAAAAATATACTTTATAGGAGACAATGAAACTGTGATAGGATAAGACTAAACTTTAGAGGAGACAATAAAACTGTGATAGGATAAGAATAAACTTTAGAGGAGACAATGAAACTGTGATAGGATAAGACTAAACTTTAGAGGAGACAATAAAACTGTGATAGGATAAGAATAAACTTTATAGGAGACAATGAAACTGTGATAGGATAAGACTAAACTTTAGAGGAGACAATGAAACTGTGAGAGGATAAGACTAAACTTTAGAGGAGACAATGAAACTGTGATAGGATAAAAAATATACTTTATAGGAGACAATGAAACTGTGATAGGATAAGACTAAACTTTAGAGGAGACAATAAAACTGTGATAGGATAAGACTAAACTTTATAGGAGACAATGAAACTGTGATAGGATAAGAATAAACTTTAGAGGAGACAATGAAACTGTGATAGGATAAGAATAAACTTTAGAGGAGACAATGAAACTGTGATAGGATAAGAATAAACTTTAGAGGAGACAATGAAACTGTAGTAAGATAAATAGCAGACTTAAAAGCAGACTATGTAATTGTAGTGAGATACATAGCAGAAATAGCAGACTTAACAGCAGACTATGAAATTGTAGTAAGATACATAGCAGAAATAGCAGACTTAACAGCAGACTATGAAATTGTAGTAAGATAAATAGCACAAATAGCAGACTTAACAGCAGACTATGAAACTGTAGTAAGATAAATACCAGACTTAACAGTAGACTATGAAACTGCAGTAAGATAAGTAGCAGACTTAACAGCAGACTATGAAATTGTAGTAAGATAAATAGCAGAAATAGCAGACTTAACAGCAGCCTTTGAAACTGTAGTAAGATAAATAGCACAAATAGCAGACTTACCAGCAGACTATGAAACTGTAGTAAGATAAATAGCAGACTTAACAGTAGACTATGAAACTGCAGTAACATAAGTAGCAGACTTAACAGCAGACTATGAAACTCTGGTAAGATAAATAGCAGACATTACAGCAGACTATGAAACTGTAGTAAGATAAGAAACAGACTTAACAGCAGACTATGAAACTGCAGTAAGATCAGTAACAGACTTAACAGCAGACTATGAAACTGCAGTAAGATAAGTAGCAGACTTAACAGCAGACTATGAAACTCTGGTAAGATAAATAGCAGACATTACAGCAGACTATGAAACTGTAGTAAGATAAGTAACAGACTTAACAGCAGACTATGAAACTCTGGTAAGATAAATAGCAGACATTACAGCAGACTATGAAACTGCAGTAAGATAAGTAACAGACTTAACAGCAGACTATGAAACTCTGGTAAGATAAGTAGCAGAATTAACAGCAGACTATGGAGTTGTAGTAAGGTACTATGCAGACTCTGAGATTTCTCAATTGAAGAAATACCCTGACTTTACATTGGATTAGGAAACTAGTAAGAGGTTGTCAGAATCACAGGAACAATGGAATAAATGTATCTTGTATGACCAGCTCTTGCAAGTATTTACAGCCTACTAGTATTGTATGATGTCAGGTCATGGTTGCAAGTGTTTGCAGCCTACTAGTATTGTATGATGTCAGGTCATGGTTGCAAGTGTTTGCAGCCTACTGGTATTGTATGATGTCAGCTAATGGTTGCAAGTATTTGCAGCCTACTAGTATTGTCTGATGTCATGTAATGGTTGCAAGTATTTGCCGCCTACTGGTATTGTATGATGTCAGGTAATGGTTGCAAGTATTTGCTGCCTACTAGTATTGTATGATGTCAGGTAATGGTTGCAAGTATTTGCAGCCTACTGGTATTGTCTCGTGTCAGGTAATAGTTGCAAGTATTTGCTGCCTACTGGTATTGTTTGATGTCATGTAATGGCTGCAAGTATTTGCTGCCTACTGGTATTGTCTGATGTCAGGTCATGGTTGCAAGTATTTGCAGCCTACTGGTATTGTCTGATGTCAGGTCATGGTTGCAAGTATTTGCTGCCTAGTGGTATTGTCTGATGTCATGTAATGGTTGCAAGTATTTGCAGCCTACTGGTATTGTATGATGTCAGGTCATGGTTGCAAGTATTTGCTGCCTAGTGGTATTGTCTGATGTCATGTAATGGTTGCAAGTATTTGCAGCCTACTGGTATTGTCTGATGTCAGGTCATGGTTGCAAGTATTTGCAGCCTACTGGTATTGTCTGATCTCATGTAATGGTTGCAAGTATTTGCTGCCTACTGGTATTGTCTGATGTCAGGTCATGGTTGCAAGTGTTTGCAGCCTACTGGTATTGTCTGATGTCAGGTCATGGTTGCAAGTGTTTGCAGCCTACTGGTATTGTCTGATGTCAGGTCATGGTTGCAAGTGTTTGCAGCCTACTGGTATTGTCTGATGTCAGGTCATGGTTGCAAGTGTTTGCAGCCTACTGGTATTGTCTGATGTCAGGTAATGGTTGCAAGTGTTTGCAGCCTACTGGTATTGTCTGATGTCAGGTAATGGTTGCAAGTATTTGCTGCCTACTGGTATTGTTTGATGTCATGTAATGGCTGCAAGTATTTGCAGCCTACTGGTATTGTCTGATGTCAGGTCATGGTTGCAAGTATTTGCTGCCTAGTGGTATTGTCTGATGTCATGTAATGGTTGCAAGTATTTGCAGCCTACTGGTATTGTATGATGTCATGTAATGGTTGCAAGTATTTGCTGCCTAGTGGTATTGTCTGATGTCATGTAATGGTTGCAAGTATTTGCAGCCTACTGGTATTGTATGATGTCATGTAATGGTTGCAAGTATTTGCAGCCTACTGGTATTGTCTGATGTCATGTAATGGTTGCAAGTATTTGCTGCCTACTGGTATTGTCTGATGTCATGTAATGGTTGCAAGTGTTTGCTGCCTACTGGTATTGTCTGATGTCATGTAATGGTTGCAAGTATTTGCTGCCTACTGGTATTGTCTGATGTCATGTAATGGTTGCAAGTATTTGCTGCCTACTGGTATTGTCTGATGTCAGGTCATGGTTGCAAGTGTTTGCAGCCTACTTGTATTGTCTGATGTCATGTAATGGTTGCAAGTGTTTGCAGCCTACTAGTATTGTCTGATGTCAGGTAATGGTTACAAGTATTTGCTGCCTACTGGTATTGTCTGATGTCAGGTAATGGTTGCAAGTGTTTGCAGCCTACTGGTATTGTCTGATGTCATGTAATGGTTGCAAGTGTTTGCAGCCTACTGGTATTGTCTGATGTCAGGTAATGGTTACAAGTGTTTGCAGCCTACTGGTATTGTCTGATGTCATTTAATGGTTGCAGGTATTTGCAGCCTACTGGTATTGTCTGATGTCAGGTCATGGTTGCAAGTATTTGCTGCCTACTGGTATTGTCTGATGTCAGGTCTGGTTGCAAGTATTTGCAGCCTACTGGTATTGCCTGATGTCAGCTAATGGTTGCAAGTATTTGCTGCCTTTTGGTATTGTCTGATATCATGTAATGAGAGATTGAACGCTTTTATGCAGTAGTACACCGAAAATGTTCTTTTATAGAACATTACGTAAAAGAACATTTATAGTTTTTTCCGCAACAGAACAATGATAAGAAGCCAGAATCTGCTGTTGGAACTTAGTGTAAACCATATTCAAGTCTACTTTTCACTAGCCCCAAATATAATCACAATTCTCTAGCCAAATTGTATAACTGAGAAGTCTATATAAATGCACTAAACACTGAATCAAATGTGAATACAAACATCGAGGCACGGGGTCTTGCGGTAACAGAACCACAAAGACATGAACATCGATGTTCCAGTCTGTCATCTACTGTGTACCTACCCCCCCCCCCCCCCCCCCCACGTGACCCCGACAATCATTGCCGCCATTAGTCTGGTCTACAATCAGCTGCTATTTTCTGGCCAGCTATTGATGTTTTGATTTCCACGTTGTCCTCCTGCGCTTGCTTGCATGCACCCCGTCAACCCCTTCTCTGTTCTCCCAGGGAATGCCGTTCATTCTGTGTGTGTGTGTGTGCGCGCGCGCGTGCGTGCGTGCGTGTGTGTGTGTGGACGATCGTATCAAGTTATACTTTATGCACTATTCCATTATCCCACCCTGGCAGGGCATTCTAGGCAGTTGTTACTTTAACCCGTTATGTCTAAGGCAGTTGTTACTTTAACCTGTTATGTCATAGGCAGTTATTACTTTAACCCGTTATGTCATAGGCAGTTGTTACTTTAACCCGTTATGTCAAAGGCGATTATTACTCTAACCCGTTATGTCATAGGCAGTTGTTACTATTACCCGTTATGTTATAGGCAGTTGTTACTTTTACCCGTTAAAGATATGACAGTCTTATGGAGGTGGGGGGAAAGGAAACTGGACAGAGCAGACAAAGGCTAGAGCCCCAGAGGTAGACAGCGGTACAAGTGGAGGGATAACACTAGAAGAAAGGCGAAGGCTAGAGACTGTTGAAGGTTCACTGGTGTCAACCTTAACGGTGGAGATGACTCATTAATCGTCTTCTGCTAAATGTAACATTTGTAGTGAAACACTGACAAGGGGACCAGACAGCTACTGACATGATGATAAAGACGCTGACAAGGGGACCAGACAGCTACTAAAATCACGATGTAGACACCGACAAGGGGACCAGACAGCTACTAAAATCACGATGTAGACACCGACAAGGGGACCAGACAGCTACTGACATGATGATAAAGACGCTGACAAGGGGACCAGACAGCTACTAAAATCACGATGTAGACACCGACAAGGGGACCAGACAGCTACTAAAATCACGATGTAGACACCGACAAGGGGACCAGAAAGCTACTAAAATCACGATGTTAGAGGGGACAGAAAGCTACTAAAATCACGATGTAGACACCGACAAGGGGACCAGACAGCTACTAAAATCACGATGTAGACACCGACAAGGGGACCAGACAGCTACTAAAATCACGATGTAGACACCGACAAGGGGACCAGACAGCTACTGACATGATGAGACGCTGAAAGACGACTGACAAGGGGACCAGACAGCTACTAAAATCACGATGTAGACACCGACAAGGGGACCAGACAGCTACTAAAATCACGATGTAGACACCGACAAGGGGACCAGACAGCTACTAAAATCACGATGTAGACACCGACAAGGGGACCAGACAGCTACTGAAATAACGATGTAGACACCGACAAGGGGACCAGACAGCTACTGAAATCACGATGTAGACACCGACAAGGGGACCAGACAGCTACTAAAATCACGATAGACTGAAAGGGGACCACGACTGAAATAACGATGTAGACACCGACAAGGGGACCAGACAGCTACTGAAATCACGATGTAGACACCGACAAGGGGACCAGACAGCTACTGAAATCACGATGTAGACACCGACAAGGGGACCAGACAGCTACTAAAATCACGATGTAGACACCGACAAGGGGACCAGACAGCTACTGAAATCACGATGTAGACACCAACAAGGGGACCAGACAGCTACTGACATCACAATGGAGACACTGACAAGGGGACCAGACAGCTACTGAAATCACGATGTAAACACCGACAAGGGACAAGACAGCTACTGACATCACGATGTAGACACCGACAAGGGGACCAGACAGCTACTGAAATCACGATGTAGACACCGACAAGGGGACAAGACAGCTACTGACATCACAATGGAGACACTGACAAAGGGACAAGACAGCAAACAAAATGATAATGGGGACACCGACAGGTGGACAAGACAGCTTTTGACAAGATGATGCAGACACCGACAAGGGGACAAGACATGAAGAAAAAGACACTTACCACGGCGTGGGTATGCAGCTCGTTGAAGCGCTTATCTGCATCAATGAGCGGTCTGCTCTCAGTGTATCCAACAAACATCCCCAGGCAGGCTGTCAGACCTAACAGATGCACCAGTAGTCGACCCTGGGAGAACCGTACTGCATGGCCCCTGGAGCTACCAACCCTTGCTCGTGGGAAAACATTGTTAGAGAGCACATTATCACTGTCGCAAATTGAATTATTATCACTGCTGATGAGAGCATCGAGACGGAACGTCTCGTCCTCTATATCCTGAGTGTGGGCACTAACACTTGACGGTAGCAGAGACTGGGGCCAGCAGACTGAACTGTTGTCTCCTGGCAGATGGCAGTGGCACTGTTCTTGGTCCCCAGTCTGCTTGTGTTGGCCGAGGTTCTGATGGAGCTGACACTCATAGATGTGATCTTCTCCTGGACTAGAAGCGAACCTGCCTACACTCCTTCCTACATCCCAAGTCTCTGCACTAGGGTAGATGTCCTGGCCACCAAGCTCTGTAGGTGTCCTCCCTGTCTCAGACATTTCACTCATGTCAGACGCACAACACTGCACTAGAGTATAGAAGAACTGAGACTAGACTATGTCGCAGAAACTAGACACAAATTACGAGGAACGCCGTTCTCAACTCTGCAGAGTGTTCAACTGTTGCAGGACTGTGTCCTGCTAGTGCTATCATAACCGTCCGGTGTCACAATCAACATTTTAGTTCAACGATTTCAACTGTTTCTAGGTCTAGCACTCAGTAACAGCAATAGGTCACAGTTTATCAGTTCCAAATAAATCTGTCTCAACAATGCTACAGTCTATTCCACGGTTCAGACAGCGCCTGTCTGGCTTTCAACGACTCACTCCTTTATCAAAACAAAATGAAAACTAAATAATCAAACAGTATTATATATATAAATTCTCAGTAGTTAATTAATTTAACGAGACTTCCAATACAAATCGAGTGGCCTTCCAAGTGCAAGCTATATTTTCCTATCCCCACCGATTTAACTTCTGTAATATGACAGCTGAACCAAACTCACGCGACCCAAAGAGCCGCGATGCCAACTCAACAGATAAGAGGCGGACATCAACATATAACACGTTGTCTTGGTTCTGTATCCACTAACTAACATACAACACAACTTATGATTTCAAATTGTAAACACCAGAAGTATTTACGTAACACAGTGGGAAAAAAAATATTCCCACATTAATGAGGGACCAACTAAGATTGTATCTGCCAGCAGGATATTGACAACTTTAGTTGCTAGCTGCCGGCAGGGAATTGACAACTTTAGTTGCTATCTGCCGGCAGGGAATTGACAACTTTAGTTGCCAGCTGCCGGCAGGGTATTGACAACTCTAGTTGCTAGCTGCTAACATTTTCTGCCGCCAGTTTTAACTACACTGGTTTATGTATTCAGTGCGTGTACATCTTTTATCTGGTAACCTAAAGTTATCCCTGACAAGCGACAGTTCAATATCTGATCTCTGTTAACCTAAAGTTATCATTGACAAGCGCCAGTTCAATATCTGATCTCTGTTAACCTAAAGTTATCATTGACAAGCGTCAGTTCAATATCTGATCTCCGGTAACCTAAAGTTATCACTGACAAGCGACAGTTCAATATCTGATCTCCGGTAACCTAAAGTTATCACTGTCAAGCGACAGTTCAATATCTATCTCCGGTAACCTAAAGTTATCACTGACAAGCGACATTTCAATATCTGATCTCCGGTAACCTAAAGTTATCACTGACAAGCGACAGTTCAATATCTGATCTCCGGTAACCTAAAGTTATAACTGACAAGCGACAGTTCAATATCTGATCTCCGGTAACCTAAAGTTATAACTGACAAGCGACAGTTCAATATCTGATCTCCGGTAACCTAAAGTTATAACTGACAAGCGACAGTTCATTATCTATCTCCGGTAACCTAAAGTTATCATTGACAAGCGTCATTTCAATATCTGATCTCCGGTAACCTAAAGTTATCACTGACAAGCGATAGTTCAATATCTGATCTCCGGTAACCTAAAGTTATCACTGACAAGCGTCATTTCAATATCTGATCTCCGGTAACCTAAAGTTATCACTGACAAGCGTCATTTCAATATCTGATCTCCGGTAACCTAAAGTTATCACTGACAAGCGACAGTTCAATATCTGATCTCCGGTAACCTAAAGTTATCACTGACAAGCGACAGTTCAATATCTGATCTCCGGTAACCTAAAGTTATAACTGACAAGCGACAGTTCAATATCTGATCTCCGGTAACCTAAAGTTATCACTGACAAGCGACAGTTCAATATCTATCTCCGGTAACCTAAAGTTATCACTGACAAGCGACAGTTCAATATCAATCTCCGGTAACCTAAAGTTATCACTGACAAGCGACAGTTCAATATCTGATCTCTGGTAACCTAAAGTTATCTCTGAAAAGCGACAATTCAATATCTATCTCTGGTAACCTGAAATTATCACTGACAAGCGACAATTCAATATCTATCTCCAACAACCTAAAGTTATCTCTGAAAAGCTACAGTTGAATATCTATCTCTGGTAACCTGAAATTATCACTGACAAGCGACAGTTCAATATCTATCTCCGGTAACCTAAAGTTATCACTGACAAGCGACAGTTCAATATCTATCTCCGGTAACCTAAAGTTATCACAACCAAGCGTCATTTCAATATCTATCTCCGGTAACCTAAAGTTATCACTGCCGAGCAAGAAGTCTCCCAGAGACATGCAGCGGCTAAAGCCCTCAATGAGCCCTCAATCTTCTTGACACAGGCGGGATGTCTAGAAAAGCCGGCACTGTCCACAACGGCCACCCCAGGAAATTAGATGCCTTCAAACAGAATAATCCAACACTGAACATGTAGTGAATCAACAACAACCTCAAGCTGCCTCAGTGATCCTGACACATCATCGTCATCACTGACAGTCCTAGAAAGAGACTACACAGACGAGACCGTGTAGAAACAGCTAGTGTGTTGAACGGGGTTGGACATGAGCTGTTGAGAGAGTAGCACTTGAACCCAGCCTCAGCAGAACACGGGGTTCTGGCACTTCTCCAGCCGCCGCATCATTGAGCTTGCCAATTTGCTAATGAATGGGCGTCTGGCATTTGACGTAACAAAGAAACCAGAGTCCCCGGTTCAAACCCTCACCCTCAAACAATGTACAGTATTCTACAAACACAGTGATGCCCTCGACTTGAGTTCCCGACCATATCGTTTAAATTATTCTGTTCTCTTCACCGAAATGCCCTGTTCTTATCCACAATAACACATCCCCGAGTAGGTTCCGGGTATAATTTCGCAGGGAAATAAGAATAGATCCACTGCCACCCTGACAAGCATGTCCTAGAAGGCGACTTATTTAGGGATGTTTCTTTCGACGTCGGAGTGTGTCTGCCTGAGAAGCGAGAATTCAACCGTCTGTGTAGAAATACGCCAGATGTGTAAAACGGATGTGCACGCAAAACTCCAGTTCTGTTGCAAGATTACAAATCCACAAGTGAACAACCAACCAAAACTTTGCCTCTGAGTTTAAAGCCAGTGAATCGGGAGAAGGAGAATTCATAAAAAAGAAACTTGTTTGTTGTTGAACTAACTGATGATATGTGTGCTTGCGGTTGTGTTCATTTGTTGACGTTTAGACTGGTTAACTCTTAAACTAGTTGATGTTTACACTTGTTGACGTTTAGACTGGTTAACTCTTAAACTAGTTGATGTTTACACTTGTTGACGTTTGAACTAGTTAAAGTTTAGACTTGTTGATGCTGAACTCTTTCGGTGCCAAGCAACTCACCATGTGTTTACTGGAAATACCTAGCACGCTCTGCCTTTCTGAGTGGCGTGCACCTGATCTTTTCGTGGCTTGAACTGATTCTATCGCATTTATCCCTTCAGTTCACTTGGTCCTGTTGTGTTACTATTTGAACTTTTTCAGACCCTGCACTTTTACTTGAAGTATCTAGTGCTGAGATAGTTAGCAGTTACAGAAACACAGATCTGGGACTGAAGCAGTTAAATACGAGAGTTTATGTTAGGTTTAATGGTATTTAAGCTCAAACGTAGACACTTACACCCGCCAGTGAACGTAACATTGGGACAACAGAGGTGAAATGCATTAGAAGAGCTGCAGGAGTGTCAAGGAAAGACAGAAAAAGAAATCACGAAATCAGACGAATGCTAGGAATAAAGCCAGTCTTACAAGTCATCAAAGAACAACAGATGACGTGGTTTGGACACCTAACAAGAATTTCCTGGAAGACCTCGGAAAATATGGACTGATGGCATTAAGAACAGTTTTACAGAAATGAACATCAGTCTCAATAGTGTTATTGAAAGAGCTCATCAACGAACGTTACATCTCAACCCGACACTTCGACAAGGTACAAGGTGGAAGAGAAGAAGAAGAAAAGAAAAGAGAGTATTTAAACTAATTTCTGTTTACACTTGTTGATGCTTAAACTAGTTTTTGTTGAGACTTTTTGTTGTTTAAACTAGTTGATGTTTATATATTTTGTTTAACCTACAGATGTTTAGACTTGCCGATACTTAGCTGAGTAGAAGACGGTGTTCAGTCGTGAACAGGGACGATAACGGCGGCGTTAGGTTTCATCATATCACACGTGACACTCTTTAACGTTTCTGGTTGTGTTCAATCTGTAGCGTGTATGCTGTTCATTACTGTAGCGTGTGTGGTGTTTATTACTGTAGCGTGTGTGGTGTTTATTACTGTAGCGTGTGTGGTGTTTATTACTGTAGCGTGTGTGGTGTTTATTACTGTAGCGTGTGTGGTGTTTATTACTGTAGAGTGTGTGGTGTTTATTACTGTAGAGTGTGTGGTGTTTATTACTGTAGAGTGTGTGGTGTTCATACTGTGGAGTGTGTGGTGTTTATTACTGTAGCGTGTGTGGTGTCCACATTAACATGTCAGAAACCTGACACTTGTCTATAGAGTACATGTTCCCATCCCTGACACTTGTCTATAGAGTACATGTTCCCATACCTGACACTTGTCTATAGAGTACATGTTCCCATACCTGACACTTGTCTATAGAGTACATGTTCCCATACCTGACACTTGTCTATAGAGTACATGTTCCCATACCTGACACTTGTCTATAGAGTACATGTTCCCAAACCTGACACTTGTCTATAGAGTACATGTTCCCAAGCCTGACACTTATCTATAGAGTACATGTTCCCATACATGACACTTGTCTATAGAGTACATGTTCCCATACCTGACACTTGTCTATAGAGTACATGTTCCCATACCTGACACTTGTCTATAGAGTACATGTTCCCATACCTGACACTTGTCTATAGAGTACATGTTCCCATACCTGCCACTTGTCTATAGAGTACATGTTCCCAAACCTGACACTTGTCTATAGAGTACATGTTCCCAAGCCTGACACTTGTCTATAGAGTACATGTTCCCATACATGACACTTGTCTATAGAGTACATGTTCCCATACCTGACACTTGTCTATAGAGTACATGTTCCCATACCTGACACCTGTCTATAGAGTACATGTTCCCATACCTGACACTTGTCTATAGAGTACATGTTCCCATACCTGACACTTGTCTATAGAGTACATGTTCCCATACCTGACACTTGTCTATAGAGTACATGTTCCCATACCTGACACTTGTCTATAGAGTACATGTTCCCATACCTGACACTTGTCTATAGAGTACATGTTCCCATACCTGACACTTGTCTATAGAGTACATCTTCCCAAACCTGACACTTGTCTATAGAGTACATGTTCCCAAGCCTGACACTTGTCTATAGAGTACATGTTCCCAAACCTGACACTTGCCTATAGAGTACATGTTCCCATACCTGACACTTGTCTATAGAGTACATGTTCCCAATCCTGACACTTGTCTATAGAGTTCATGTTCCCATACCTGACACTTGTCTATAGAGTACATGTTCCCATACCTGACACTTGTCTATAGAGTACATGTTCCCAAGCCTGACACTTGTCTATAGAGTACATGTTCCCAAGCCTGACACTTGTCTATAGAGTACATGTTCCCATACCTGACACTTGTCTATAGAGTACATGTTCCCAAGCCTGACACTTGTCTATAGAGTACATGTTCCCATACCTGACACTTGTCTATAGAGTACATGTTCCCATACCTGACAATTGTCTATAGAGTACATGTTCCCAAACCTGACACTTGTCTATAGAGTACATGTTCCCATACCTGACAATTGTCTATAGAGTACATGTTCCCATACCTGACACTTGTCTATAGAGTACATGTTCCCAAGCCTGACACTTGTCTATAGAGTACATGTTCCCAAGCCTGACACTTGTCTATAGAGTACATGTTCCCATACCTGACACTTGTCTATAGAGTACATGTTCCCATACCTGACACTTGTCTATAGAGTACTTGTTCCCATACCTGACACTTGTCTATAGAGTACATGTTCCCATACCTGACACTTGTCTATAGAGTACGTGTTCCCAAGCAGTTAGTCTAACACACAACCCCCCACCCCCTTTAAAAAAAAACACCAAAATTAGGGACCCGAAATCCAAAGAAATGTTTTAAATTAACATAACAAAATCTGGATTAGATGCAAAATGTAAAAATAATTATTCAGATAAGCTAACGAAGGTTACTGTAAAAAAAAGGCAATATTTTCTTTTTTAAAGTTCCATCGTCCACAGCAAGAGTTCATTGCTTGTGTCCCTCACACACTGTACATGAGACTACTACCGTCCCTCACACACTGTACATAAGACTATTAGCGTCCCTCACACATTGTACATGAGACTACTAGCGTCTCTCACACACTGTACATGAGACTACCCCTCACACATTGTACATAAGACTACTACCGTTCCTCACACATTGTACATGAGACTACTACCGTCCCTCACACATTGTACATGAGACTAACCCTCACACACTGTACATGAGACTACTACCGTCCCTCACACATTGTACATGAGACTAACCCTCACACACTGTACATGAGACTACTACCGTCCCTCACACACTGTACATAAGACTACTACCGTCCCTCACACACTGTACATGAGACTACTACCGTCCCTCACACACTGTACATGAGACTAACCCTCACACACTGTACATGAGACTACTACCGTCCCTCACACATTGTACATGAGACTACTACCGTCCCTCACACACTGTACATGAGACTACTACCGTCCCTCACACATTGTACATGAGACTACTACCGTCCCTCACACATTGTACATGAGACTACTACCGTCCCTCACACACTGTACATGAGACTAACCCTCACACACTGTACATGAGACTACTACCGTCCCTCACACACTGTACATGAGACTACTAGCGTCCCTCACACACTCTACATGAGACTACTAGCGTCTCTCACACACTGTACATGAGACTACTACCGTCCCTCACACATTGTACATGAGACTACTACCGTCCCTCACACACTGTACATGAGACTAACCCTCACACACTGTACATGAGACTACTACCGTCCCTCACACACTGTACATAAGACTACTACCGTCCCTCACACATTGTACATGAGACTACTACCGTCCCTCACACACTGTACATGAGACTACTACCGTCCCTCACACACTGTACATAAGACTACTACCGTCCCTCACACATTGTACATGAGACTACTACCGTCCCTCACACACTGTACATGAGACTAACCCTCACACATTGTACATAAGACTACTACCGTCCCTCACACACTGTACATGAGACTACTAGCGTCCCTCACACACTGTACATGAGACTACTAGCGTCTCTCACACATTGTACATAAGACTACTACCGTCCCTCACACACTGTACATGAGACTACTACCGCCCGTCCTCTAAATCGCCGTAGTGTCTACTTCTGGATACACTTTTCCAAGTATCAGGAACCGAGGCCACAGATGTAGAAAGCCTTATTCCAGCAGTGACCCCTGGACGGCACTGAAGTGAATCGAGTACAAGAGCAGTTTAGCACAGTCAGCAACCTTGGACATGTAACTAGGCCAAATGAAGAACGCGAGAGGCACTCCAAGACAGACTGGACAAGTATCTGGAGTGTATCAGAAACACTCCAAGACAGAAGTCACTACTACAGGAAAGAACCACTTCAGTCGTAACGGAGAGTCATTACGTAACGTATTCGCTTAATTGTTCAGCCTGAAACGTTTCATTCTCACGATATGCGTTCTCTAGGTATTAATTGGCAGGGGATAGGCAGCTCATTACCAGGCGTACTTTCTATATTTGCCTTTGGAGACTTGAGAATCTTCTGGTTCCCAGTCGGTGCTGTAACATGGCTCCTATTACACGTGATCCCAGCCGGTGCTGTAACATGGCTCCTATTACACGTGATACCAGCCGGCATATTCCATGACTGGCCTGACTGCTCCAGTATATACTTGTTTTAGGATTCTGGAGTTAGCGCCCCATGTGGTACCCGCTAATTTTTTCATCACTGCAAGCTTCTTGAATGCTTTCCTATTACACGTGATCCTAGCCGGTGCTCTAAAATGGCTCCTATGACACGTGAGTGTCCAACACTCGGGCCATAAAGTGCAAGGTCTGGCGTGTCGAGAACGGGTTATTACTGGAATTGTTCTAGATATAGCCCAGGCTGTTGGGGCTCTTAGGTCTCTGTATACTTGCTATAGTAGACTATGTTATTGCTGGAATTGTTCTAGATATAGCCCAGGCTGTTGGGGCTCTTAGGTCTCTGTATACTTGCTATAGTAGACTATGTTATTGCTCAAATATAGTTGTGTGTTTTTTTATGTGTGTGTGTGCGTGCGTGTCTATGTGTGTGTAAGTGTGTGGGTGAAGGGTGGGGGGGGGGGGGGGGGGGGGGGGACTTATAGTGTCCCTCAATGGTTTTACTTTCACGGCTCCATAAAAAAACAGGAGACATTGTATCGCGATCAACCAAAAACAGGGGACATTGTATCGCGATCAACCAAAAACAGGGGACATTGTTTCGCGATCAACCAAAAACAGGGGACATTGTATCGCGATCAACCAAAAACAGGGGACATTGTTTCGCGATCAACCAAAAACAGGGGACATTGTTTCGCGACCAACCAAAAACAGGGGACATTGTTTCGCGATCAACCAAAAACAGGGGACATTGTTTCGCGATCAACCAAAAACAGGGGACATTGTACCGCGATCAACCAAAAACAGGGGACATTGTATCGCGATCAACCAAAAACAGGGGACATTGTTTAGCGATCAACCAAAAACAGGGGATATTGTTTCGCGATCAACCAAAAACATGGGACATTGTATCGCGATCAACCAAAAACAGGGAAGATTGTTTCGCGATCAACCAAAAACAGAGGACATTGTACCGCGACCCACCTGAAAGCTCGCCAGACACAGAACGAAAAGCAAATGTCGACAGCGGTTTATTCGTTAAATCCGATGTCAGAAAATTGTAGTTTTCAGCCAATCAGAAATCTCCTTATGCTTAGGGGTTACACAACCTACAACAACAACATCCATTTGATATCACCGTTTGGTTTGTGCTGACATGCTAGACTAAGTCTCTTCCCTGGTTTGTACTGACAGGCTAGACTAAGTCTCTTCCCTGGTTTGTACTGACATGCTAGAGTAAGTCCCTTCACTGCTTTGTACTGACATGCTAGAGTAAGTCTCTTCCCTGGTTTGTACTGACATGCTAGAGTAAGTCTCTTCCCTGGTTTGTACTGACATGCTAGACTAAGTCTCTTCCCTGGTTTGTACTGACATGCTAGACTAAGTCTCTTCCCTGGTTTGTACTGACATGCTAGACTAAGTCTCTTCCCTGGTTTGTACTGACAGGCTAGACTAAGTCTCTTCCCTGGTTTGTACTGACATGCTAGAGTAAGTCCCTTCACTGCTTTGTACTGACATGCTAGAGTAAGTCTCTTCCCTGGTTTGTACTGACATGCTAGAGTAAGTCTCTTCCCTGGTTTGTACTGACATGCTAGACTAAGTCTCTTCCCTGGTTTGTACTGACATGCTAGACTAAGTCTCTTCCCTGGTTTGTACTGACATGCTAGACTAAGTCTCTTCCCTGGTTTGTACTGACATGCTAGACTAAGTCTCTTCCCTGGTTTGTACTGACATGCTAGAGTAAGTTTCTTCACTGCTTTGTACTGACATGCTAGAGTAAGTCTCTTCCCTGGTTTGTACTGACATGCTAGAGTAAGTCTCTTCCCTGGTTTGTACTGACATGCTAGACTAAGTCTCTTCCCTGGTTTGTACTGACATGCTAGACTAAGTCTCTTCCCTGGTTTGTACTGACATGCTAGACTAAGTCTCTTCCCTGGTTTGTGCTGACATGCTAGACTAAGTCTCTTCCCTGGTTTGTGCTGACATGCTAGACTAAGTCTCTTCCCTGGTTTGTACTGACATGCTAGACTAAGTCTCTTCCCTGGTTTGTACTGACATGCTAGAGTAAGTCCCTTCACTGCTTTGTACTGACATGCTAGAGTAAGTCTCTTCCCTGGTTTGTACTGACATGCTAGAGTAAGTCTCTTCCCTGGTTTGTACTGACATGCTAGACTAAGTCTCTTCCCTGGTTTGTACTGACATGCTAGACTAAGTCTCTTCCCTGGTTTGTACTGACATGCTAGACTAAGTCTCTTCCCTGGTTTGTACTGACATGCTAGAGTAAGTCTCTTCCCTGGTTTGTACTGACATGCTAGAGTAAGTCCCTTCACTGGTTTGTACTGACATGCTAGAGTAAGTCTCTTCCCTGGTTTGTACTGACATGCTAGACTAAGTCTCTTCCCTGGTTTGTACTGACATGCTAGACTAAGTCTCTTCCCTGGTTTGTACTGACATGCTAGACTAAGTCTCTTCCCTGGTTTGTGCTGACATGCTAGACTAAGTCTCTTCCCTGGTTTGTGCTGACATGCTAGACTAAGTCTCTTCCCTGGTTTGTGCTGACATGCTAGACTAAGTCTCTTCCCTGGTTTGTGCTGACATGCTAGACTAAGTCTCTTCCCTGGTTTGCACTGACATGCTAGACTAAGTCTCTTCACTGGTTTGCACTGACATGCTAGAGTAAGTCTCTTCCCTGGTTTGCACTGACATGCTAGACTAAGTCTCTTCACTGGTTTGCACTGACATGCTAGAGTAAGTCTCTTCCCTGGTTTGCACTGACATGCTAGACTAAGTCTCTTCACTGGTTTGCACTGACATGCTAGACTAAGTCTCTTCCCTGGTTTGCACTGACATGCTAGAGTAAGTCTCTTCACTGGTTTGTAATGACATGCTAGACTAAGTCTCTTCACTGGTTTGCACTGACAGAGTAAGTCTCTTCACTGGTTTGCACTGACAGAGTAAGTCTCTTCCCTGGTTTGCACTGACATGCTAGAGTAGGTCTCTTCCCTGGTTTGTACTGAAATGCTAGACTAAGTCTCTTCCCTGGTTTGTACTGACATGCTAGACTAAGTCTCCCCCCTGGTTTGTACTGACATGCTAGAGTAGGTCCCTTCACTGATTTGTACTGACATGCTAGAGTAAGTCTCTTCCCTGGTTTGTACTGACAGGCTAGACTAAGTCTCTTCCCTGGTTTGTACTGACATGCTAGACTAAGTCTCTTCCCTGGTTTGTGCTGACAGGCTAGAGTAAGTCTCTTCCCTGGTTTGTGCTGACATGCTAGAGTAGGTCTCTTCCCTGGTTTGTACTGACATGCTAGAGTAAGTCTCTTCACTGGTTTGTACTGACATGCTAGACTAAGTCTCTTCACTGGTTTGTACTGACATGCTAGACTAAGTCTCTTCCCTGGTTTGTGCTGACAGGCTAGACTAAGTCTCTTCCCTGGTTTGTACTGACATGCTAGAGTAAGTCTCTTCACTGGTTTGTACTGACATGCTAGACTAAGTCTCTTCACTGGTTTGCACTGACATGCTAGACTAAGTCTCTTCACTGGTTTGCACTGACAGGCTAGAGCAAGTCTCTTCACTGGTTTGTGCTGACATGCTAGACTAAGTCTCTTCACTGGTTTGCACTGACATGCTAGAGTAAGTCTCTTCCCTGGTTTGTGCTGACATGCTAGAGTAAGTCTCTTCCCTGGTTTGTGCTGACATGCTAAAGTAGGTCTCTTCCCTGGTTTGTACTGACAGGCTAGACTAAGTCTCTTTACACAGATACAAAGTTACCCAGGTGCTAATACTTGACACTAGAAGAGACAAACTACCGACCCTAGCTCGTTACAAGACTGAGCAGAATATTGTGGCGGTCCACGGAGACTTGAGGGCCGTCCAGCAGTGAGACACGGCCCATGGGTTTTAGAACACTGGTTTATGTTAATGTCAGGCACGTTTTTAGGGGCACTAGTTGGCCATTTGTTCAAGTCTAGGTTTGTCTTCACACAGCGTATTTGGTCCCATGTGACAGTCACTCCTATACTTCATTGACTTAACATTGAAAGTTCTGGACCGTCTCCACAGCCAAGGTTAGCTAGCGCTGTTTTACTGTAGTCTTTGAGTAAGGTTACGTGGTGATGCCCTGTTTTCTTCCATGGTGCAACTCTCATACCGCTGTCCTAAAACTACGAGAACTTCCAGCGCAGGGAAGGAACTACAGAACACGAGAATCATGAAATTGTTAACCGCCTCTAAGCCACAAAGTCGCACAGTTGACTGACTATCACTTTTGATTGCTCTAGTGCACACCGTGTTGTCTTCCTTGGTGACGATGCTAATATACAGACATCTACTGCTACTCATTCCTCATCTAGATCCTCCTCCATGTTCAGCTGTCCAATGAGATCTCTTTTTGATTCCCAGTGTCTCCCTTTATCCTCGACTGTTAGCAAGACTACAAGTGTCCCCGTGACAATTCCGGTCAATGGTAGGCTAGTCAGGTCCACTCGTTGGTTGACTCATTCAGCTCATTCGTGTCCCTAAAAACGGAGCATTATCTACGTTTTCTTGTTAATGCAAACAACGGCACTAAACCACTCATCTTGCCATCCGTAATTATACGTAATCAATGTACCCCTTGCCTCACACAGTTACAGATTTTTTTTCTAAATAATCAAAAAATAAAGGATATTGATGATGATGATAAAAATCAGATTGCCCTTGACACAAGATTGTGTGTTTGAAGGTACCTATACCCTAATGTGTGTTTATACGATATAGACTCTTTCAGCAGTAAACACCGCACCCTCTGGAATGTGCCTTATTAACATACTATAGACACTTGGCTTGTTATTTAAACACACCGCTTGGTGTACGTGTGACGTATTGTCTTGTCAACCGGGACAAGAGGGGGGCTAGCAGACACCGGACGCTGATGTATATACCTATGGACGTGTCCGGAGTGCCGTGAAAATAACAGGAATCATCTCATATCTCCCCGTGTGGGTTCCGGGGACTTGATACAGGGAAAACAAGAATAGATCCACTGCCTACACAAAAGCAGGTCGTATGATTAGGTTAATTGGGAGCTTCCTTAAATGTCAGAGTGCAGCTGCCTGTGAGGCATGTAACTAACAGTCTGTATACGGATTATTCAGATATGTCAAACGGATGCACACGCAGCACTCAAGTTCTGGAACAGGACTGCAGTCCATAAGTGGACGAACAACCAGAACTTTCCGCCAGAGTTTTCAGCTGGTGAACGCAAAGAAGAAGAAGATAACTCCTAACTTATACCTTTTACCGCATCTGTGATAGTGATGTACGCACACGGTGTGCTCATGATTAATATTGCTAGTCTTAGGCATTACCCGAGAACTCTTCTTCACTGACAGCTTTCAAGAGGTCCGAGACACAACTGCTCGTCTATTGGTCTTCACTCTGGGCTAACAACACTAAAGAAGTCTCACAGACATCGACTGGTCTATAGCAATATTAGCTGCAGCCATGACCGAAGCGCCACTAGTCCAAAATAATGATCCCTAACTTACTTAATTACTTGCATGTGTGCCCTTTATGCCTTCAGACTTCTACCTGGAAAGGTTGACACAATGACACACCAAGAGGAACTGAAGGTCTGACATCGTAAGACTCAAAGAATCTCAGTGCCGATGGCAGACCAACCGGGTAATTCCCTGATACCGAGTTAAACTTTCGAGGAAGTTATATTGAGGCCACCTGTACCGCACACCGGTGAAACCGGCAACCCTGTGTCAGCGAGGACGTCTTAACTACTGACATCTACACTTAACAACAGGCTAGACTTACGTGGTGTGTCTGCGTGAGACTGATACCAAGCTTATGCTACCTAACTGCTTCTTTCGCTCTTGCAGACATTGAATGAATAAGAAACACAGAAAATAGAACACACAACACAACAGCTGATATTTCTCCCACAGCCGGCGAGTACAAAGAACCAGTGATGCGTCACTTTCTGCTGGCTGATCAATAAGTGCACACAGCCGTCTGGGAAACATGGAAGCCCCGAGCGAGACTCCACAGACAGAACAAAGGTCGGCACGGTCGATAGAAATTAGGGTTTTGTCATTTCAACGCGGCCTGGATTAGTTGGTCTAGATTAGTGCCGTAACTGAGTGTACCAGTGAAACCGACTCCTGGCACACGCCAGAAATATTCACGAGTCAGATTCAAACTCGGCCCGCCTGATTTCCAGGTCTGTAGGGAAAACCGAGAACAGTTACAGTGGAATCTACCCTACATGTAATCCCAGACGACTAAGATGGGTTGACTATCTCCGGCTACTAACTCTAAGATCTGTTGACTATCTCCGGCTACTAAGTCTAAGATCGGTTGACTATCTCCGGCTACTAAGTCTTAGATCGGTTGACTATCTCCGGCTACTAAGTCTAAGATCGGTTGACTATCTCCGGCTACTAAGTCTAAGATGGGTTGACTATCTCCGGCTACTAAGTCTAAGATCGGTTGACTATCTCCGGCTACTAAGTCTAAGATGGGTTGACTATCTCCGGCTACTAAGTCTAAGATCGGTTGACTATCTCCGGCTACTAAGTCTAAGATCGGTTGACTATCTCCGGCTACTAAGTCTAAGATCGGTTGACTATCTCCGGCTACTAAGTCTAAGATCGGTTGACTATCTCCGGCTACTAAGTCTAAGATCGCTTGACTATCTCTGGCTACTAAGTCTAAGATCGGTTGATTATCTCCGGCTACTAAGTCTAAGATCGGTTGACTATCTCCGGCTACTGTCTAAGATGGGTTGAGTATTTCTGGCTACTAAGTCTAAGATCGGTTGACTATCTCCGGCTACTAAGTCTAAGATCGGTTGACTATCTCTTGCTACTAAGTCTAAGATCGGTTGATTATCTCTGGCTACTAAGTCTAAGATCGGTTGACTATCTCTGGCTACTAAGTCTAAGATCGGTTGACTATCTCTGGCTACTAAGTCTAAGATCGCTTGACTATCTCCGGCTACTAAGTCTAAGATCGGTTGACTATCTCCGGCTACTAAGTCTAAGATCGGTTGACTATCTCTGGCTACTAAGTCTAAGATCGGTTGACTATCTCTGGCTCCTAAGTCTAAGATCGGTTGACTATCTCTGGCTACTAAGTCTAAGATCGGTTGACTATCTCTGGCTACTAAGTCTAAGATCGCTTGACTATCTCCGGCTACTAAGTCTAAGATCGGTTGACTATCTCTTGCTACTAAGTCTAAGATCGGTTGACTATCGCTTGCTACTAAGTCTAAGATCGGTTGACTATCTCTGGCTACTAAGTCTAAGATCGGTTGACTATCTCTTGCTACTAAGTCTAAGATCGGTTGATTATCTCTGGCTACTAAGTCTAAGATCGGTTGACTATCTCTGGCTACTAAGTCTAAGATCGGTTGACTATCTCTGGCTACTAAGTCTAAGATCGCTTGACTATCTCCGGCTACTAAGTCTAAGATCGGTTGACTATCTCTGGCTACTAAGTCTAAGATCGGTTGACTATCTCTGGCTACTAAGTCTAAGATCGGTTGACTATCTCTGGCTACTAAGTCTAAGATCGGTTGACTATCTCCGGCTACTGTCTAAGATGGGTTGACTATCTCTGGCTACTAAGTCTAAGATCGCTTGACTATCTCTGGCTACTAAGTCTAAGATCGGTTGACTATCTCCGGCTACTGTCTAAGATGGCTTCAGTATCTCCGGCTACTAAGTCTAAGATAGCTTGACTATCTCTGGCTACTAAGTCTAAGATCGGTTAACTATCTCCGGCTACTAAGTCTAAGATCGCTTGACTATCTCTGGCTACTAAGTCTAAGATGGGTTGACTATCTGTGTCTACTAAGTCTAAGATCGCTTGACTATCTCTGGCTACTAAGTCTAAGATCGCTTGACTATCTCCGGCTACTAAGTCTAAGATCGCTTGACTATCTCTGGCTACTAAGTCTAAGATGGGTTGACTATCTGTGTCTACTAAGTCTAAGATCGGTTGACTATCTCCGGCTACTAAGTCTAAGATCGGTTGACTATACCCGACTACTAAGTCTAAGATCGGTTGACTATACCCGACTACTAAGTTGGGTTGATCGTCCCCTGTGCTCATGCGCTGTTTACTCGCTCCCCAAAGGGCCCTTAGATTATCTAGCTTGCCATACATCACTTCACTACCAAATTATGCACAACCAGCCAGTCTATATGAGTAAAATGTCCAAAAGACTCTAACAACAGGGGACCTCTGAAGCGATGCTTGCCACTCATCACGACCTGTTCTGCGTGTCGGTTACAATAATGACATTAAGTTCAGTTATTCACAAGCCAGTGAAGGGCGGCAGTGACTGCCTCTACCTCCGTTCTAAAACTAGATGTTGTGGTGTCATCTGCCAGGCACTATTCATTGCACTATTCGACGCCCATTCCGTAGTAAAAGCAGCGGTAGCAACAGCAAGATCCTGAGTATTAGTACGTAGTGGCATCAGCGGTTGTGGTATCAGTAGTACGAACAGTAGTATATGCAGCAGTAGCAGTGTTCTATGAGACATCATTCCTAGCTGTGTCTTTACTTAAATATAAAAATATAACAGATGGCGTCACATACGTTAGTTTTAATAATTCCATTACAAAATTTAGGAGAAGAGACTTATATCACCCCTCTCCCCCCCCCCCCCCCCCCCCACACACACACGCGTTAGCCGGGGCGCTCACACACACACACATTAACATATACGACCAGAACCCTAAGCCTGAGTGAAGCAATTAGGCAACTGGCAAGAACCAGGAACAGCCGGAACACATGGTATACCAGCAGACGTGGAAGTGTGTGAGTATATCCTGGTCCCTGACCTGTGAGTCATGCAGTCAGCCCAGCAAGACAAAGCATTCAATAGTTCCTAAAGTCGCCGATACCGAACAGCTGTGTGCCTATCCGCCACCGGCTCCAGTCGAACGAGGCGTGTCAAACTGACCAGCAAGGACTACAATTGAACACTCATGATGGGCTCACACTCAGAACAAATGAGGCAAAGCAAATGGTTTTAATTATCAAAGTGTAGCGCAGAAAATACAGTCTCTTGTTGACAGATCTATCAAAGTCTCTTGTTGACAGATCTATCAAAGTCTCTTGTAGACAGATCTATCAAAGTCTCTTGTTGACAGATCTATCAGAGTCTCTTGTTGACAGATCTATCAAAGTCTCTTGTTGACAGATCTATCAAAGTCTCTTGTTGCCAGATCTATCTTCTTCTCTTGTGTTGACTGTTTGTATGTATCACTTGTGGCGCAATACGGAGGAGAGGGGCGGGATTGTAATGACCCTAGGCATGTAAAAGGCATGGCTAGTGCCAACGCCATGAACTGTGCAGTCAAAGTGCCGCACCGTTGAAAGATCTATAGATCAAAACAATAGGCTGTCGACCCTTAGTGACACGGTCAGGTGGCCACATTTTGGAATTCTTGTTGACATGGATCAGTAAACTAATTCTTGTTGACATGGATCAGTAAACTATCAAGACTTTTAGCTTGACCTAGCCTTAAGTGTGTACCGGAAAATATCATGGGAAGTAAAAGCGGTCTGTGTTATACTCAGAACATCGCCAATAGAAATTTGATTGGTTTGGAAAAAAATAAGACTTGCACCACAAGCCCAAAGCGCAGCAGAGCTTGCAAATGGGGGGAAGTTTTCTAAATACAGAACGATAACCCATACAGTTTACTATGTGAACCATCAAACCCCGAATACAGGACAATATGACCATGTGTACCTAGTTGACCGTGTGGACCTCCGGACCCCAAATACAGGACAATACGACTATGTGTACCCAGTTGAACGTGTGGACCTCCGGACCCCAAATACAGGACAATACGACTATGTGTACCCAGTTTAACGTGTGGACCTCCGGACCCTAAATAAGGACAATATGACTATGTGTACCTAGTTGATCGTGTGGACCTCCGGACCCCAAATACAGGACAATACGACTATGTGTACCCAGTTTAACGCGTGGACCTCCGGACCCCAAATACAGGACAATATGACCATGTGTACCTAGTTAAACGTGTGAACCTCCGGACCCTAAATACAGGACAATATGATTATGTGTACCTAGTTGAACGTGTGGACCTCCGGACCCCAAATACAGGACAATATGATTATGTGTACCTAGTTGAATGCGTGGACCTCCGGACCCTAAATACAGGACAATATGATTATGTGTACCTAGTTGAATGCGTGGACCTCCGGACCCCAAATACAGGACAATATGACCATGTGTACCCAGTTCAGCGTGTGAAATAACGAAATTACAAATACTGCTGCAGCCACACCATTGGAAGGTGTACAGAAACCGTATCTACACTGCACATAGAGGTCATCGACAAGCGCTCACATATTTCCACAGCCGGGTTTTTTACTGCACCTAAAACCTGGCTCTTTCATTAATCCAGGTGGGTTAGTCGCGCAGTAAAGTTAACTATGGCTGATTCACCATAATTGAGCTCATCCCATTTACGCCACATGCCAGTGGCTCGTCGCAAAGTATCACCACATTTTTGTGGTTATGGTCATGGAATAAGGAGACGCAAAATAAAGACAAGAGCGAACAAAAATGTAGCTGATCGGTGGGTGGGGGTGGGGAGTGAGGGGGACTTCCAGGCAACAAATTCCTCTTTGTTCTTTACGTGGGAGTCTCCAAAATAGACCGGCTCGAATAGCAGCTTATCAGATCAGCTGTCTGGATAATTGTATTTCACGAAAGTTTCTCTTTGTGCCGCAAGCCTCAGTGTTCATGTTTATGCCTCCAGTGTTCATGTTTATGCCTCCAGTGTTCATGTTTATGCCTCCAGTGTTCATGTTTATGCCTCCAGTGTTCATGTTTATGCCTGCAGTGTTCATGTTTATGCCTCCAGTGTTCATGTTTATGCCTCCAGTGTTCATGTTTATGCCTCCAGTGTTCATGTTTATGCCTCCAGTGTTCATGTTAATGCCTGCAGTGTTCATGTTTATGCCTCCAGTGTTCATGTTTATGCCTGCAGTGTTCATGTTTATGCCTTTAGTGTTCATGTTTATGCCTCCAGTGTTCATGTTTATGCCTGCAGTGTTCATGTATATGCCTTTAGTGTTCATGTTTATGCCTGCAGTGTTCATGTTTATGCCTCCAGTGTTCATATTTATGCCTCCAGTGTTCATGTTTATGCCTTTAGTGTTCATGTTTATGCCTTTAGTGTTCATGTTTATGCCTTTAGTGTTTTCGTTTATGCCTTTAGTGTTCATGTTTATGCCTTTAGTGTTTACGTTTATGCCTTTAGTGTTCATGTTTATGTCTCCACTGTTCATGTTTATGTCTACAGTGTTTATGTTTATGTCTCCAGTGTTCATGTTTATGTCTCCAGTGTTCATGTTTATGTCTCCAGTGTTTATGTTTATGTCTCCAGTGTTCATGTTTATGTCTCCAGTGTTCATGTTTATGTCTCCAGTGTTTATGTTTATGTCTCCAGTGTTCATGTTTATGTCTCCAGTGTTCATGTTTATGTCTCTAGTGTTCATGTTTATGTCTCCAGTGTTCATGTTTATGTCTCTAGTGTTCATGTTTATGTCTCTAGTGTTCATGTTTATGTCTCCAGTGTTCATGTTTATGTCTCTAGTGTTCATGTTTATGTCTCCAGTGTTCATGTTTATGTCTCCAGTGTTCATGTTTATGTCTCCAGTGTTTATGTTTATGTCTCCAGTGTTCATGTTTATGTCTCCAGTGTTCATGTTTATGTCTCTAGTGTTCATGTTTATGTCTCCAGTGTTCATGTTTATGTCTCTAGTGTTCATGTTTATGTCTGTAGTGTTCATGTTTATGTCTCCAGTGTTCATGTTTATGTCTCTAGTGTTCATGTTTATGTCTCCAGTGTTCATGTTTATGTCTCTAGTGTTCATGTTTATGCATACGGTGGCAAGAATGTTCTATTGATGACCTCAGTGAAACAGAGGACGCCAAACCTACTCAACGCAAGCTTCATTAGATGTGTGCCTTGTGGGTAGGCTTTTGCGTCTGGGGCTGTTTATGGGATGGGATGATCATCTTGAAGCCATCAGTCGCATTTTACGACATACTAGACTGGGTGCAATATTACTGCTCTTCGATAACTCAGAGGAGCCAATAAGTTTCAGTCTCGCGGAATACACCATTGGTTATTTCAATCTCATGTGTTCACGTGGTCAATGTTTTACCCAGGGTTTAGAGTATGTCAAAAGTAAAAAGTAAAGGACCCTTTTAGGCGTCTAGGGCATATAGGGCTAGACCTATTTTTAAATAGACCAATCGGCACAAGATGGGTGATGTGGTCAGCATCACGCTGGTCCCTGTTTAGAGTATGAGTTCCTAAAATAGAACACCCCCCCCCCCCCCCCCTAGGTAGCAAGGTCAGGTTCATACACAATCAATCACAGCATTATTTTCACCACACTATTTCCACATCAGTCACTCCGGCAACACACTAGTTCCACATCAGTCATTCCGGCAACACACTAGTTCCACATCAGTCATTCCAGCAACACACTAGTTCAACATCAGTCATTCCGGCAACACACTAGTTCCACATCAGTCATTCCAGCAACACACTAGTTCAACATCAGTCATTCCGGCAACACACTAGTTCCACATCAGTCATTCCGGCAACACACTAGTTCCACATCAGTCATTCCGGCAACACACTAGTTCCACATCAGTCATTCCGGCAACGAGTTCACAGTTAATTCTGTCATCTACAACACCAACTGCTGCACTGCAAAATTCCTTGACAATGTGCCTAGTGCCAGACCTGGTACGATTTACTGAAGGTATTTATTTGTTTTCATGTTTGCAGCAAGGTCATTTTAGCTCAACTTCTGCTTCCGGTAGGATGTTTTTGACATGTACACAGGAATACCTCAGTCTCGTGTACTCTCGTGTGGGCGTGTTTATCAACGTGCACAAATGGTAACGTATTTAATGAATATGCCGATAGTTATGATGCTTGATGAATATGTACAAGGATAGAGGGTTATATGAATGTCTTATCCTGTTTTATAAATGTAAATATGGGTAAAGTGTTAGAGACTTAGGCTGAATGATAACAGAGTGTAAGAAGACCAGAAGTAAACATCTGGAGTGTGTGAGTAGACTTACAGTGGATGTCTATAGAGTGTGTAGAGGTCTCTTTACAGTAAACAACTGTGTGTGGGGAGACTAATAGTAAACGACTGTAGGGAGTGGGGAGAACACTGTGGAGTGTGGGGAGACTAACAATTAACGACGGTATAGTGTTAACGCAGGTCGGGTGTGTGGAAACCACCAGTTAACGACTCTAGAGTTTGGGAAACCACCAGTTAATGACTCTAGAGTGGATGAAGCCCCCAGTGAACGACTCTAGAGTGTGGGAAACCCCCCATTGAATGACTCTAGAGTGTGGGGAAACCCCACCCCCCCCCTGCCTCTCCCCCAGTGAATGACTCTAAAGTGTGGGAAACCCCCAGTGAGCGACTCTAGAGTGTGGGAAACCCCCCATTGAATCACTCTAGAGTGTGGGGAACCCCCCCCCCCCTCCCTCTCTCCCAGTGAATGACTCTAGAGTGTGGGAAACCCCCCCCCCCCCATTGAATGACTCTAGAGTGTGGGGACCCCCCCCCCCTCTCCCCCAGTGAATGACTCTAGAGTGTGGGAAACCCCCAGTGAATGACTCAAGGTGTGGGGAGACTAATCCTGAACGCATGTAGAATATAGGAAGAACGATAGTTAACAGTGTGGGGTGTGGGAAGCAACAGTAACTGGCTGTGGGGTGTGGGAAGCAACAGTAACTCTCTGTGGGGTGTGGGAAGCAACAGTAACTGGCTGTGGGACGTGGGAAGCAACAGTAACTGACTATAAGGTGTGGGATGCAACAGTAACTGACTGTAGGATTTAGGAAGCAACAGTACATAACCGTAGGGTGTAGACAGACCAACAGTTAACGCCTGTGTGATGTGGGGAGACTAACAGAGGGAGCCAGTCTTTATACCTGCGCCACGTTCTCGCCAAGCTAGCCTCAATAACTGTTGGATAGGTCTGGCAGCGCTAGACACCTGTAAACAAGCTGAGCTCTGGCCTGTCAGCGACACCTGGTGTTTACTGTACAGTCCAGACTAGAAGAGCTCCAGCCTCCGGCAGCTGACGGCCGACTTCCTGCCCTGGAATGTTGCATCCTGGGATTAGACAGCAGGGAGACATGAGCTTTAGAGAGGAGGAAGAGGGAGAAAAAGTAGAACATACTTTTTTGGTGGAGGTATCTAAACGAAAGGAATGAGTTAATGAATGTTAGATCTTGACCCGATGAGGAGCAGACACATTCGAGGGCTTTAGATGATTTTTGTTGGATAATCTCACTGACAGAAATATCCATAATGGTTGTCATGCTAAGGGTGTACTCAAACAGACAGCACTAAAGATCGACTTGTGTCCCTTCTATGTGTTTCTTTAGTCACTACAACCAGTTAAAACTGGTCTGTTCTTGAGAACAAGTCTGTCTGTGGCAACCAGAGATGAGCTGGTGGCGATGGATAACGGCAGTGGTGTGGGGGAGGGGGGATACAGAGTCCACTTGATGACAGCCAGGCCTCCAGCCACTGACAGCAGCAACAATCCTTTATACAGAGGGGTCTGATGTGTCACAGGAGGTTGTCTGTGTTTCAAGACTCTACTCACCCCTCCCCTTCTCTCTCTCCTCTCTCTCTCCCCTCTCCACCCCGTGTGTCCTCTTTTGATACACATCTAAAATGTATCAGTTATAACCACCATAGAGAACTATTCTGAAGACGTGTACAGCCATGGCAGAACCATGTAAGATTGTAAACAGGTAAACAGCTATGGCAGAACCATGTAAGATTTTAAACAGGTAAACAGCCATGGCAGAACCATGTAAGATTTTAAACAGGTAAACAGCTATGGCAGAACCATGTACGATTTTAAACAGGTAAACAGCCATGGCAGAACCATGTAAGATTGTAAACAGGTAAACAGCTATGGCAGAACCATGTAAGATTTTAAACAGGTAAACAGCTATGGCAGAACCATGTATGATTGTAAACAAGTATACAGCCATGGCAGAACCATGTAAGATTGTAAACAAGTAAACAGCCATGGCAGAACCATGTAAGATTGTAAACAGCCATGGCAGAATCATGTAAGATTGTAAACACTTAAACATCAAACACAGTTTAGGTCTAAGATACGGGCCAAGCTCATTAGCTTGAAGTGAGAACAAAAGCACCCGAGAGGCAGATATGCTGGCTTTCTGATGCCAGCTTGTGCAAATATCCACCTTTCTATAAGCCTCTAGTCCAAACCTATCAATAAAGTTGTAAAGTAGATCTTTGGTTGGAATAGATAAACAATCGTTTGTGGAAAGTACCGGACAAGATAGAGATATAAACGGACAGCCCAGACAGCTGTGCAAACACACAATTCTATAGAAAACAGCTTCAATATATAATATAATAGAAACGATCCGGAGTTCCAAGATCATGAATGCCTGCTCCTGGCCGTGCGCCCGCGGAAGACGGAGTGCAACCGTCAGGAGCGGATAAGTTCTAATTATAGTCACATACCGGCGAGTTCTACCATTCATTATTGTGAACACACATCTGGCGGAAGTAAAACGCTAGAACTGGAACACAGGTCGCCTGGTTACAGGGCCGCACGTGGTGTCAATAGCAACTGCAGTACACATGTATCGATCATCTATGTGTGAACCAGGTGATAAGTATCGCTAGGGCTAGCCTACACCTGATACCACGACAACATGCAGGTTAAATACTCACGTTATTAGATCATTAACCAAACTGATATCATCGCACTCACCGGAAAAACCATGAATGTATAACACGGATGTATAACACGGATGTTTAACACAGCGTATTCTCTACTGCACAAACAAGTTGGATCTCAAGGACCAAGTACACCAGGGTTGTGCGCGACTTGTTCCCGTTGGCTCAGCCCCTGAATGATGAGCACTTATAAACACAAACTAGGCCAGATTCTGCAGTGAGGCTGGTCTCTAGCAGCAGCTGCCACCCCTGCTACCACTCCCCTGTGTAGAGCTACAACTACTTCCTCCTCCTCCTTCACTCGTTCACAGCTACCCGAACGTGCCGCGACGGCCAGCGCGCGAGCAGGCTCACGCAGACTAGGTTATCTGTGAAATGGCGGGAGGGAGCGGTACTTGCGCGTCCTTCAGTATTGGAAACTTCAAGTCGGGTATTCGCACGCGCGAGAAACGCAAACTCGGGTAGCAGACACTGCTTTCAAATATAGCCGTCTCTTTCCGCAGTTCCCAATTCTCCTCCCCCCCCCTCCCTCTTTCTTGTTCTTTCCCCTCTCTCTCTTTCTCTCTGTCTCTCTCTCTCTCTCTCTCTCTCTCTATATATATATATATATATATATATATATATATATATATATATATATATATATATATATATATATATATATCTGTCTGTCAGTCTGTCTCTCTCTCTTTCACACACACACACACACATTTGTCTTTCTTTTCTGCCTCTCTTGTCCCCTCTCTGTCTTTCTCTATCATTCTCCACCACATACTTTTGTCCGCGCTCCCAGACACACCCACCAGTGTCCAGACTGACCGGCCCAAAAGACCATCCCAAGTGTGCCTGACCATAGCCTCACGGTTCACAATGTAACATTATTCTACCGGATCCCCTTACAACATTCTCCCAGTTTGCTGCACACTTTCATCACAAACATCACGGCTATTAGACAATGCTGCGCTATAGCTCGACCCCTCCCTCTTCCCCACGCAGAATTCATTGCTATAGCCACTACTGTAGCCTAACTATTCTCTCACCTACTCCACAATTGCAGTGTAATACTTTTTCCTAAAAACCACACACACACACCACACACACACACATAAACACACAAGAACGATAGGACGTTTTAGCCGAAGTCTTCATCAATAAAAAGCACAGCAAAAAGACGAGAAACCCTAGACACTACCCTTAACGCAGTAAACAACTTTAAAGACATGTAAAAAAAACACAATAGGAATAGATGTAGCCATACAAAATATAAATAAATGAACGAAAACAGTTTTGGTAATAATGCTAATAATAATAACATTAAAATAAATAGAGGGAAATGTTGCAATATAGTAATATTCATATATATATATATATATATATATATGGGGGGGGGCGGGGGGTGAATGAATATATTAATAAAAATAATAACAATTAAATAAAGTCTGGCTGAATATTAAAACCTGCTGATCTCATGACACTGATGCTGTAAGTGAAGCGGTTTTCCAAACCGAAAAGTGTGGTTTGATCACCAGAACTAGATTTTGTGGTGGTTGCAGATAGATCAGTTTCGTCCCTGTGGTCAGAACTATAACAATTGAGAAACGCCCATTCCAAAAATCCAAGAGACGGAACCGATCGGCAAGCTTCCTACAGGTCTCCCCAACTTTGATGGCTTCTTCTCCGATCCTGTACAGATGATGTCAGAACTGAATGTGTTGGATTGTTCCACTGATCTGGAATGAACCATTCAGATGAGGAATTGACATATTTTGCATCTAGCAGTGCCGAAAGAAAGCGCTCTGTGAATCGGTAAATGTCTGCTTCTAACGAGGATGTCTCTTAGATTGAGGTCTGGCTTGTTGACGAAAGATCTTTTGTGTGTCTAGATGATCTAGCTCTTCAAGGGACAATGATATATGTTGAAAACTGCCACATTGTCAGGGTAGGATGTTATGATCAGTCTGGGTCTTCAAGGGACAATGAAGTATGTTGGAAACTGCCACATTGTCAGGGTAGGATGTTATGATCAGTCTGGGTCTTCAAGGGACAATGAAGTATGTTGAAAACTGCCACATTGTCAGGGTAGGATGTTTTGATCAGTCTGGGTCTTCAAGGGACAATGAAGTATGTTGAAAACTGCCACATTGTCAGGGTAGGATGTTATGATCAGTCTGGGTCTTCAAGGGACAATGAAGTATGTTGGAAACTGCCACATTGTCAGGGTAGGATGTTATGATCAGTCTGGGTCTTCAAGGGACAATGAAGTATGTTGAAAACTGCCACATTGTCAGGGTAGGATGTTATGATCAGTCTGGGTCTTCAAGGGACAATGAAGTATGTTGAAAACTGCCACATTGTCAGGGTAGGATGTTATGATCAGTCTGGGTCTTCAAGGGACAATGAAGTATGTTGGAAACTGCCACATTGTCAGGGTAGGATGTTATGATCAGTCTGGGTCTTCAAGGGACAATGAAGTATGTTGGAAACTGCCACATTGTCAGGGTAGGATGGTATGATCAGTCTGGGTCTTCAAGGGACAATGAAATATGTTGAAAACTGCCACATTGTCAGGGTAGGATGTTATGATCAGTCTGGGTCTATTTGTGGCAGAGTTGAATTTTCTGGGAGATGCTTTTTTTTTTCCTGAGTGACTGGGTAGTATTTGTATTAGTACCTCTTGTAGGATATGTTCAGAATACAAGTGATCACAGAAGAACGCATGTAGTTTATTTGTCTTCCCGGAGAAATGTGAGTGGTCAGAACACATCCCTCACAGCTCCTGAGGTTGCTCAGCTTGTGCTCGGATGACTCAGTTTTCACGAGCAAGACATTTCAACTTCTTGATTGTCAATTTGAACAGTTGAAAAAAAAAAAAAAAAAAACTGAAGTGAAATATCAATGTCGGAATGATAATTGCCAACTGTTATGAACACATATCCATACTTTATTGCGCAGAAATTCCACCAATCATTATCATCATCATCATAAACCACTTCTGCCGTTAAAGCGGCGTAGGGGTGGGGTGGGGGTGTTGTGGGTGGATAATTGGCGATCCAGTGCACGCTGGCTACCACTGGCTATTGTCATGCCGTGAAGGTGTAGAGTGTATTTAATGTTGTCGTTCTATTTTTTTTCCGAGGCTGTCCTTTTGCTCTCGTAGCTGATCTTCTGAGATATAGTGCTTGTGATGTTATTTGATCTGGCGGATATCTAACGAGGCGGCCAAACCACTTGATCTGCTGTTTCTCAAAGAATCTAGTACAAAGTGTCCTACCAACAATTGGCCTAGTAGTTTCATTATTCAGTCGATCTCGGGTGGTTAGGTTGGCTTCTTTTCTCAGGCAACTCATCTCGCAGGTGGTGATTTTGCGTATATGGGCTTTAGATAGTGTCCATGTTTGGCACTGGTAGCTAAATGTTGGAATAAATATGCTGTTTATAATCTGTATCTTTGCACTCATAGTTATGCTTGGATATCTTAAAAATGGTGACATTTGGAAAGAAACAGAAAAAAAAGAAGGGGGAAAAAGGGGGGTGGGGGGGGGGGGGTGGGAAGAAGAGAAGAATGAGTTTTCTAAGAGATGTAGACATACAGAAAACTATTTCATTAAAAAAAAGAATTGATCTGAAGAAAAAAAAAAAACACTAATCATATAAATATGCTTTTGAAGATGGCAACAAAGTTGATGAAAGAAATGAAAGAAGCCAATGGAATATTTCGGCAACATGAAAAGACACGCAACTCTGGTAAAATCTCTGCTGGCGGAGGGAAAGTTTGCTCAGCAAAACGTACGGTTTGATGATCACATCGGGTTTGATCACCAGAACAAGAATGCATAGCGGTTATAGAGATATCGGTTTCGCCTCTGTTGTCAGAACTATTGAACTGGAGAGAGAGACTGGTTTAGAGATATCGGTGTCGCCTCTGTTGTCAGAACTATTGAACTGGAGAGAGAGACTGGTTTAGAGATATCGGTTTCGCCTCTGTTGTCAGAACTATTGAACTGGAGAGAGAGACTGGTTTAGAGATATCGGTGTGTCGCGCGCCCACGTGGGTAAATACACTGAAATAGTGAGGGTGTGGGTTTGAACCTTAACAATGCCCACCCACGTGAGAAACTGGACTATTATCTAAGCTATGTTGATCCTAGACAGTCCTGGATAGCCAAGAAAACAGCGAGTGGCTCGTTCCATGAAATGAAAGTTGCTGTACTTGTATCCACAGGAGTAGGAGAAGGGATAGATAGATTTCTGGATACACCCACTATGAAATAATCCAGGTGGCTCATTTAAAAACCCCTCCGACTGCTCTTCTCTCCTGGCATTACTTAAAAGCCCCCATCAAGTGATTTAAATATTTGTTAGCTGAAGTAAACTAATATGCACAAAGACACTTGAACCTAAGTACACAATTTACTCAACTATCATGCAACTCATCACACATGATTGATTTAATAAATCTGACTAAAATAAAATGAACTTGTTTAGGCTAGTAGAGTTTGGGATGATGTTATAGATGACAGTTTGTACATATACTTAACTCCTAGTAGGGAGAACGCACCGTTCAGGACAG